>JARHVA010001540.1:952500-1505000 GCA_037957365.1 Torreya grandis | reverse complement strand
AAGTTGATTCTTTCAAAGTATCACACTCTTTTATTTTATTAGTTATTTATCTTATTTAGTTCTCTTAACTTTCTTAAGTTGTTTCAGCTTCTTCTTAGTCTTAGATTTATCTTTAGGTTTAATTAGCATTATGTTATATATTTAACTGGTAGCTTTCTAATTGATAATTGTCATGTTTAGCTCTTATCTTAATATAGTCTTGATTTCTTTCATAAATCTTTTAGTTTTAATGTTGACATTAATTAGTGTAATCCTTAATATGTATCCTATACTTGCTTTTAATTTTAGGTTTGCTTTCTTATTGTTCTTTTTGTTTGTTCGCTTTCTATTTATTTATTTCTTTCTTGTTATATTTCTTTATTTCATACTTTTAAACATACATATATATGAGATACATTCATCTTTTGACAAATTTGAATATTTTATCCTTTAATGATTTCCTATCCTATAGGCTTTGCTCTATTAGATAGGTCAGATGATAATTTTATACTCAATTTGAGATTAATTAAATAGTTCATTGAATTAGTTATTGACATATTTGATTGCATCATTATTTATAATTATCTTTCTTCTAGACACGGTTTATAATAGTGTTATGTTGATCAATTTGATGAAACGAATACAAACTTGATTTATATTTATCATTAAATGTATAATCCCCATAACTAAAAACACCCCTTTGTGTGCCTTAGTACTGATTCTCGACCATATTTCCCATACAATTAAAATGATAGAATTCCATCTTGACCTTTACAATAAGCAAATAAGTTGATTCATTGAGGTGACATTTTTTAGCATTAACAAGTCCCTCCTTATAATAGAATTTCAACTTAAGATGCCTACTCACCCAAAATCAAGTCCTCTTCCATGTGGTACAGAGGTTCCTATTCATATGTGTGATGTTTCTCTCCTAATTTACAATATTGTGAAATTATACATTACTTATATTTAAGGAATATGTCATTCCAATATTGCCATGACAACTCAAAACACTTATGAATTATCCACTCATTTTATCATCTCCTAAGATATTTTTTCCTCATTCCACACTTTCAAGGAAATCTAACCCACCTATAGCTTCTTCATAATAAGGAACACAGTTGGCAAGTTTTAGTGATGATTCATTCTAATGGATGAAACCAATTTTAAGAATGAATAATAAGTTATTTTATATGTCACTACCATATTTTGATGTAGTGGTAGACCTATTGAATACACTCCATCCATAGAAAGTAAATTCTATGTCTAGGTTGGTTTTTAATCCTGTTAGGCCCCAATTTATGGGCATGGATGAACCTAACATAGGAATGAATGTGAAGGAGATGAAAATAAATGATTACACTCATAAAAGGATTCCACTAGGAAACCCCACTCATGAGATTTATGTACATAATCTCATGACACCACATAAATAATGATCAATAAATATGAGTCAATCCAAGAATAGATGGAGGAGAAATTTTCTAAACATTTCAACTATCTATTGAATCCAGTGTATTTTTAAGAAACATCCCATCTAAATGCTCAGACATAGAAAATAATGATTAACAAGGAATCAATCTCAACCATAAGTAGGTATAATAACTTTGGAAAAACTCTTGAAGCTTGGGTGGGGAAATTTTTATTGGAAGGTTTGAAGTATATTGATGAAGTAATGAAATCATAAAAGAAGATTGAATTTAAGAGTGAAAATTAGATCAGAAGATCCAATACCACATCAATGAACTAGAAATATTGGATACCATGAACAAAGATGTGTGAGAAATTTTAGTAAACGATGTCAATCTACTTGTCAAAGGAGGGTCTTCGACAAAATGGAGAATGATCTATGTTATGATTAGTTTGAGAGTATACTACATGAGATTATAATTTTGAATAATTTCATTAAATATATAAAGGATTAACAAAATATAGGTGATGATAAGCTTAATGAACCCTGATCTAGTATGTGGGATATTCATTATGCATTGTCTAAAAATTATGACTCTAGGCAAAACTCAGTCAATGAGATGAAAGACCAATTTAGAAGGTAAGGAAGACTTATTAAAATAGGATTATTTTAGTATCAATACAATGAAAATCTCAACCAAACTAATATTGCCTTGTAATCTTGGATGAATGACCCTTAAAATCACTCAAAAATATCCCCCTTGTCTCTTCTTTAGTTATACATAGTTCCTCTTTCACCCCATATTTTTTAATTTTAGATGTGTTAGTTGGGTCCTTAAGGATATTTAATTTTTGTATTTTAAGTTTTGTATATGTCCTAATTTTTTTTTTTAATTGTTACCAACCATTTAAAATTTATGGAGGCTAAATTTGTTTTTGGTTTTCCACATGGATGCAAAGAACCAGAACCTTTGTGTTGAGTGCTCATTTGGACTACAATTTTTTTGAGGAGACAATTAAAATCAAGCATCATAATTTCAATTTAGGAGTTTAAAAAATTACATGAACTAATTTATATAAGTCAGCTTACACATACCACTTTATCCAAGTCAAATAAAGAATTAACAACCATACAAATGAGCTTTGATAGCCATATTTGGTTATCCCCCTCATAATTAGAATCCAAATAAATTCTTACTAAAGTAATGTCTTTAAATTACTTTATGTATAAGTCCTCTAACATGAATGTGGATGGTAGATTTTCTTCCTGCCTATGTGAAACTAGCTTAAATTTATCCTTATCTTACAATGTGTTTTCCATTATATGACAAAGTGTGTTTTGTAATAAGGATATATTTACTTGACAAAATAACACAAAAAAATATTGTATTTATAATATATTTGGGGACAATACTTCATTTATTTTAAGACTTATGAGTTACACTGCAAGGTTGCATGGTAGTGGGAAATATGATCCCAACCATAGTGATATTTATTTTTCCCTAGCCACCCCATAAATGTTTCATTTCACTACAGATATCATCATCATATGGTCAAATAGAACACAAGGAGAACTCAAAGTTACAAAGAAACTCAGTCAGCTGTATGTTTTAGATTATAAATATGAGAGAGATTAGTCAATACATTAGTGAATAAAATCAAAATGAAATTGAAGGACTAGCATCTCAATCCTAATCCCTAGATTGATATGTGGAAAATAAGAAATAAATGCATATTAGAATACAAAAATAATGTTTATACCTCCTTAGAAGATTTGTTTGAAAAATATTTTGAAGAGGTTGAGCTTGGATTGCAAGCTATAGAGTCTTTGACAATGATTTATTCTATATGTGGGAAGCACTTCTCATTGTCTATAACTGATTATTGGATTGGTTTGGAATGAGAATTGGTTGAATCTCCTTCTATCATTTGGTAGAGTAAGTTTGTATGAAGAATCTTATCTATAATGTCCAAAGGCCCTTGTCTTTATAGAATGTTGGGAAGTTTGTGAACCATTGATTTGAGATCCAGATCCATGGTGGAGGATGAGTCCTCAAACTCATGATCACATACATGGAGTGTGTAATATATATCATTTAAGGCCTTTTTAGAGTTGGAAGGCATGTTGGAATAAAATTGCAATGATGAACCCTTGGAGTGTGTAAGAGAGGTATAAGAGGAAGAGTGTGTAAGAGGGGTATAAGAACTTACTTGCATTGCTTATCTTTCCCATTGACTTTTTTGAGTGACATCATCTATATGAGGCAATAAAACACTTGATTTTATAAAAAATAGATAATTCTAAATGCATGAAATTTTCCAATGGAGGAAACTTGGGCTAATTAATCAAGGTGATTAATTGGTAATCAAAAGAATGGTAACCTTTGAAATGTTCTTTTGTCAATAAAATATTCATTTAATCATCATGTAATAACACTTATAAAGGGTCAATTTGATTCAGGGTGCACTAGATAAGACGAATGATAAAATATGATCCATTACCCTAATCAGGTGTGTGTCATTGTAATTTTATATTAAAATGGTAGTTATGTGAGTAAATTAGGTCCAATGGTAATTTTTGGTTAAATTTGCTTGAAATTATGGAAATTCATAATTGATTGAAATTTATACATGGAAATGATTAAAATGAAATGTTTACATTTTTCCTTTGTTTGAGAAGATGTTGCAAGACACTAGACACACTAACGTATTTTCAAATAGTAAATAAGTTGTTAATAATAAATTTGGCAATGCTTGAATAATGATGCCTCATTATTCTCTTTTGAAACTTATGAGTTGATAAACTCAGATTAATGCCCCAAAGGGGTGCTTGATTATCCTTAGATGCCCCCTCGATTAAATGGTTGGGAAAGAAGTTAAAATGAATATGCCCTTAAAATGAATAAAAAGCCCTATCTATAGGTAAAAGAGGTCAAGAACAGGAAGAATATTGAATAAAATGGTATATAAAATGGTCAAATAAGCCAAAAATGGGCCTCTAAGGAAGAATATAATGGTATGATATAATTTTACATATTACAAAGGTGATACGCTTGGGCACGTGGTATAGATATCTAATCAATCTTGATAAATATTTATGGCTCTTTGTATACACTCGTTTGTTGATATGTATCATGAGTAGCATATAAATTAATCATGGGATTTTAGTGATCTAGTTATAGGATAGTAGACAAGGAGAGATTTTACTACATGATTGTTTGTGAGACTTCTAGTACTTGATTTTTGATATAACACTAAATAGTATGCACCATGATATAAAACACTATGATGTCCAAGTCATAATGTGCATAAGGACTAACCCCCGATCCAATAGACAATTTACAACAATGCACAAATGATAAAAACCATGATGACAATGTTGTCATATGTTAATGAATGAACTCAAGTACAACTACATGATAAGAAGCACCATGATGATGAACTCACTGACATAATGGACTAAGTTGAGGTGATAAGAAAAATAATAAATAAAAAAGAAATAAAACACAAACTAGAAATAAAAGCAATAGAAAGCATCATGTTTCTTAGTAGGAAAAGCAAATAAATGCACCAACAACAATAAAAATTAATCATCATTGACAAACACACCATAAAATAATAAATTAGTGAATCATGTTTGAAAGTAAGGTGTTACTCTTGGAAATTTTTACCCTAATCTCTAAAGGATAATTATTAGGTTAAGACTACAAATTTTGGATGGAAATAAGGGAATAAAATAAAAAGGAAGGAGTGGTCAAGTTGTCTCCAAATGCCCTATGCAAGTGGATGTCACTTACATAGTCTAATGGACTTCAGTCCAAATGTATCTCTCTTAAGGATGTGAAAAAGAGTAACAATTATGATAGGTAAGAGATTTGTTTATAGAAAAATAATAGGAAAGGTACACTCATAAAATTGTGAGAGCATTTAGATAAATTGAAAAAATGGAATGGTAATAAAACTGATTGAGTTGACCCGAGATGCCCCATGCATCTAAGTGTTCCCTACATACTCCATGTGAACCTCATGCCAATGCAATTCTCCCAGGGATGGGAGAGTAAATGAATGAATGATAATCATAAATTAAAAATGATCATGGTTAGAGAAGGGTTACCACCTAGTAAATATAGTAAACCATGCCATCTAGAACAGAGTTAAAGGCCACTAGTGAACAGGATGATAAAACAAACAAAGATTTTGTGGCTTTATATCTCTCATAAAGATTTAAAGCCTTTATTTTATTTTATTTTATTTTTTAGGTTGTTTTTGAGATTTTCAAATTTTTAGGACATTTTGGACTATTTTTAATGTTTTTGGGTTTTGGCATCTCAACTCAATGGAGGATTATGAGATGCAGAATGTTTTAACTCATAAAATGGTGAGATCATGGATTAGATTTCTCATAATATGGTGAGAGAGTGGATTAGGTTTCTATAAAAATGGTGATATCATGGCTTAGTTTTCTTGTAAAAAAAACAAGATTGTGGCTTAGTTTACTCATAAAATAGTGAGAGTAGGGCTTAGATTATTCTCAAAATAGGGAGAGTTTGGCTTAAATTACTCACAAAATAATGAGAATTTGGCTTAGGTTGTTCATAAAATAGTGAGAGTGTGCTTTAGGTTTCTCATACAATGGTGAGAGCAAAGTTTAGCTTACTTTTAAAATGGTGAGACTGTGAAAAAATCATGACCAAGATGACCTCAGAAACTGAGCACTGCCTACATATTCCAAATGGATTATGGGTCAATGTAGTTCAACCTTAATGGAGGATACTAAAAATCAACAACAAGGTGAAAAATAGGAAATGGCACATGAAAAAAACAAATGATACATGATTTAATAAGACTAAAATTTGTAATTCAAAAGACCATCATACATGGAAATCATGTATAATCTACTTTGAGATATTGTTTATCTTGGATGTGTTGATGGTGACCAAATCTAAATAATTTTCTTGAAACTTTCTCTAAATTCTAGCATCTAAAATTATCTTATTTACCTGTGAACCAGAATCAAGATTAGGATTGGTAATAGGATGAGGAAATAAGATCAATATGGAATAACTAAATTATAAGTGGGATGAAGGGAGGGTGTTTTTAGTTCATGCCCCCAAGTAGGGGTCCTCACAGACAATGTTCAATCAAATCAAGTGTAAAAATGCTTGAGATGCATAATATTCATCAGCTCATCTAGCTCTTTCCCATCTGGTTTAGCCAATCTATATGCCCTAGATCCATAATTAGTTATGATGATGAATGGGCCCAACTAATTAATTTCAAATTTTCCCTTCTTTTCATGGGCAGCATTGGTATTGTTTTGGTTTTATTTCAAGACCAAGTCACCAAGTTCAAAGTCTATGTGTTTGATACACTTATTGTAGCTACAACATAACCTACTATGACATGCCTGGAGATTATTCAAATTAGCTAACCATTTTTCATCAAGTAGTTCTAATTATTTAATCCAAGAGACTTTGTATTCCTCCTCATCAATGATATCATGCAATGAAATGCACAAGGAAGGCAACTTGATCTCGATAGGGAGAATAGCTTTAGTGCTATAAACAAGAGAGTATGTTATGGATCTTGTTGGAGTGTGGGTATTGGTATAGTAAGCCCAAAGGGTAGGAAATAGTTGAAAATGTCAATCACAACCAAAATCATTAATAATATTTTTAAGGACTTAGATTAGGGTTTTATTAGATGCTTCAGCTTGGTCATTGCTTTGAATAAAATAGGTAGTGGAAAAGTGTTGCTTGATATGGTATTTGGCAGATAGGGCTTTAACATCCTTATTTTTAAGGGATTTTCCATTGTAATAAATGAGGTTAGAAGGAATGCCAGAGTGGAAAATGATATGATTGAGGATGAATTTTGAAATCTGCTTACTTTTTATGTGAGTGGAATGGATTCAACCCACTTTGTAAAATATTTGATTGTATTGAGGATATGTTTATGGCCATATAAAGAAGTAGGATTGATTTTACCTATGAGATCAAGTCCCTAAGTGAAAAATGACCGTGGCATAGTGATTGGCTAAAGTCTTTGAGCTAGCATATGAATGAGATTGGCATGATTTTAAAAAATCCACACACTTTTTTACATAAGCACATGCATCAACCTCCATAGTGGGTTGGTAATACCCTATACATAATAGTTTCTTCATAAGTAAAACTCCATCAGTGTGGGCCCCACAAATCTCTTCATATACTTATTTAAGTCCTAATATAGACTTTACTAAAGCTAAAAAATGAAGTGGAGTTTCATCATACCCTCTATGACCGATGGCAACAAGTATGACATAATGAAAGGTATTATGAATAAAGGATTTGTGTTTATTACAATAAATGTTGGAAGGGAGAGTATGATCATGAAGGTAGGCATATATATTTTAGTACCAAGGTGATATGGGACAAATAATATCACATACCATTTTAGATTTAGAACACTCATGATCTGACTTTAAGAGATGTTTAATAAGGAACTAGTAATCTAGATCATGATCTATACTTAATGTTAGTGAACCAATTATTGCTATTTCATATGTAGTCTTGTTGCTAACACTTGAAATCTATTCAAATTAGATGTGTTCAAATTTATTTTTAATATGGTCCACCATATGCTTGGAGGGAATAAGGTTATCATATTTGGTTTGGTATTGCTCTATCACCTAGTTAATAATCAATTGAGAATCTCCATGAATATGTAATTTCTTAATATTCCATTGTATTACTATATGAAGCCTTGTAACAAGTGTTTCATACTCTAATATATTATTGGTAACATAAAAATAGATGTGGAATTCTTTGGGATTAAGATCCCCCTGTAATGTTATGAATAAAATGTTGACTCCAAATCCATGAGAAGTGTAGGAATCATAAAATTAAAGGGTCCAATGTTGAGGCTCAGAAGAATTGTCATCTAGAGTCATGATCAACTCATCAGGAAAATTGAAAATGAGTGGCTTCATATATGATAAGGGTGCATCATTAAGTTGATCTATAATTTCTTACACCTTAATGGCCTTTTGATGTACATATTCAAATTCAAATTCACTTGATAGCATGACCCATTTATCCATATGACTAGTCAAATGTGTCATGGAAATTAGGTATTTTAGTGGGTCCACTTTAGTAATGACAATGGTCTTGTTGTTGAGCATATAATGTTACAAATTTTGGGCTGAAAATACCATTGCTAAGTAGTTTTTTTCAATTGAGTTGTAATTATGTTCATAGGCTACCAATGTGTGGCTTAAATAATATATAACTATTTATTTCCCCTGATCATTATGTTGTGCTAAGAGTGCCCCCAAGGCACAGTCAGTTGATGAGATGTAGAGAATTAATGGTTTTATAGGTGTTGGTAGAGCTAGAATAGGTGGACTTTCTAGATATTCTTTTAACTTCTCAAAGGCCTATTGACAATTGGTATTCCATGATAAAATGCTACCTTTATACAAAATATGAGTGAAGGGATGACATATGTTTTTCAATTGATAAATAAACACTTGATAGATTGTATATTTCCCTACAAGCTATAGATATTCTTTAGATTATAATGTGGAGGCATTTCTATAATGGGTTTAACCTTGGTTGGATCAAATTCAATACCCTTGTGGGAGATAATGAAACCTAAAAATTTGCCAGAAGTAATGCCAAAGACACACTTTTTAGGCTTAATCCTTACCTTTTATTCATGAAGCCTTTCAAATATTCTTTTTAACACATTTGTATGTTCTAGTTTGGTATTGGATTTTACAAAAATATCATCCACATAATCTTCAAAAACATCATGCATCATGTCATGAAAAATGATAGTCATTGCACGTTGGTACGTGGCACTAACATTTTTGAGTATAAATGGCATCATTTGATAGTAAAACATTCCCCATGGAATGGTGAATATTGTATGTTGTTGGTCTTCAGGTGTGATTTTGATCTAATTATATCTAGAGACCATAAGAGATATTTTGAATGTTGTCTGATTGTGATTGCATACCTTGTTATGGAATCTACAATCATATCAATATTTTGCAAAGGAAACTCATCCTTTAGGTATACTTTATTGATATCTCTAAAATTGGTACATAATTGATTCCTTGTGGATTTTAATTGTCTAGGACTACGTTGGATATCCACTTTAAATAATCTATAGGATGGATACACCCTACCTCTAATAGTTTTTATAATTCTTTCTTGACAAGTATGGTCATGTAAGGGTGTATTTTTCTCAACTTCTACTAGATTGGCTTAGAATCAGAGTGTACAACAAGGCAATGTTCAACTAAATTAGGGTCTATTACTGATATTTCTAAATAATTTCAAGCAAAAAATATCAACAAATTCCTAAAAGAGGGTAGTTAAAAGCTCATGTTCCTCTTCAGTAAGGGATGCTCAAATTTTGATCCATTTAGGATCAAATGATGTTCTAATATTTATTTTTGTGGTATCCTCCATAAGTAGTGTGGAACCATATTCTATAATAGTTGGTAATGTGGTACATTGGTATTCATCTTCATCTGGTAGCTTGACTAGCTCATTGAGTTCACCTGTGTAGGAAGAATCTAAATTACCAAAGATTGGGAAAGGCCACATTACAAAGGAATGTGGGAAATCTTGAGTTAATTGATCAAATAATTTCTAATCCAATAATATAATTATTTGTTAGGACCCGGGAGCACAATTGATTGCCATGTACAAGCAACTAAATGCGAAATTAAACCAGAAGTAACAAGTAACTAGAATTCAGAAATAACACAAAATATGAGAGACAATACCCAATTGTATTAATACTCTTCCAGAAGGAAATACAACAAAGAAGATGCCACAGTCTTCTTCCTTACACTCCTCTAGGGTTCCCACACCTCTAGGGCATAAATAGTAAATCTCTTCAAGAGCTCACTCTCTCAATTACGGTCCCAACAATCAACTCAAACACATAGTTGTTGTTCACCTCTAACCAGTTAGTATCACTACTACCAGTACCACCAGTCAGTATCACTACTGTCAGTACACAAGTACTCCACGTACTTCATGATCAAGTATACACACATACTCCAAGTACACAACATACTCCAAGTAGATCTCACTTGATCTTGCTACCTGTTGTGTTGTTGACCTCCCTAATCTTGCACACCTACAAATCAACCTGGTTCTGCACACCTGCAAACCTAGATCTCACATACACACACTTGCAGATCAATTGACCTTACTTACCACATGTATATCTCTACTTGATCTTGCACACCTGCAGACCAACCTAATCTTATATACCACGAAGAACACTTGTCCTCCAAACCAGCACCCTTGTGGATCTTCTACCAGACCTTGTTGTCCTGTAGATCTACCTGATCATACACACTTGGCACTATGGCACTATGAGGAGCCAAGCTTGCTCTCTATATCTAGCACCCAGGGAATCCCTGCTTTGATCCCTCACACTTTACAATACAGCCCATGAGTCTATTATATATATCTCATGCAAGCAATAATTAGATCCACAGCTCAAGACTAAAATTAACCTTTTAACATGCAAATAACTAGTTCATTAACAAACTATTTATGAACAAGCAGTTCTGGAACTGCACAGGCGACCGATGTCAGTCCCTGTCTGGCTGGAGATGATCGACGTCGGCCAATACCTGACCGATGTCGGTTTCTCTACTCGGTTTCTCTAATATGACCGACGTTGGTTGATCAGACTGACGCCAGTTACTCTGCAACTCAACAACCTCCTCCATGTTTGCATCAGTGAAGCTTTTAGCTCCACAACCTAACAATCTCCCACTTGGAGATAAATAGCTGCACCTATACCTATACCTGTACACCATCTAATCTATTTCCTGGCTTGTATCCCTCTTCAAGCTCAATCTTGAAGACCAACCACCACACATCCTATGGTGCAACTCATGTCATCCAAGTAACCTACCGCATCTGCATCTACAAACCCATGTAGAAAAGAACTTGACCCTGCATAGCATGTCGACCTGCTGTTGGTCCCTCTCAAATACCTGAGAACCCACTGAACTACTCTCCAGTGCTCCTTTCTTGGATTGGCCACAAACCTGCTAACAACTCCCACTGCTGGGGCAATATTAGGGAGTACACATGTACTCAACCTCATCATGTGATTGGGGACCCTGTTCTGTGAACTGTACATCCATAGGTGCACTTGTCGTACTGCATCCTGCACTACCTTCACATAATCATCCTGAGACAACATCAACTTGTGATCTTCCCTATCTCTAAGATTACTCATGCCAAAGAATTTTGTTGCTCCCAAATTCTTCATGACATACCACTGAACTAACTTTACCTTTAGCTCAGCAACTCCCTGTATGTATGTACCTGCAACAAGCACATCATCCACATACAGTAACAAGATAATGTAGCGACCATTATCCAACCTGGTAAAGAAACCACAATGGTTATAATGACATTGACTAAAGCCATGCTTTGTCATCCACCTGTCAAACCTGTACCACTGTCTTGCAGCTTGCTCAAGACCATATGACCTGGCCTTTCGTCTCAAGTGTCCATTCTCTCTCTTCTTTAACCTGCCTAGAAACTCTACCAAATCTCCTATTTAGTTCTCTCCCAAGGAATCAACTTCCTCATCCATGCCATGCTCCCACAGTTTCTTGGATCCTACCTACTCTGCTTCTTTAAAACTTCCTAGTTCTTGATCATCAGTGAGCAACAAGTAGTGTAAAGAAGGGGAATAAAAAATTTGAGGCTTACTTACACTTTTAGTCCTCCACATGAGTGTTTGAGACTCCTTGACAGCTTGTTGTCCACCTAAAATTCATTCCAGTGACCGATGTTGATCACCACCCAGTCTGCATCTGACTGACGTTGATTCCATGCGACTGACCTGACTGTCGATGCTGGTTCCCTGACTGACATTGGCATCTACCTACTCGACACCACTGACTTCTTTGGTCTACACATGACCGACGTCGGTGCCTGCCTATTCAACGTCGGTTACCCCTGACCGACATCGGTACTTGTGTTTTCCTATGAGTGATGACTTTTTACCCATGAGCTTACTTTGAATCAAAACCCTATCCAAACTACCCTACTCAGAAGTATCCAGCCCCATCCGCTGATATCTGTCCATCATCTCCTCCATGAACACCAAGGCTTTCCAGTTCTTAAGTTTGTCAAATACATCAGACTTCCTTTTCGTGCAATAAATCCAATTCTTTCTTGTAGTATCCCACTGCTCACAGAAATCTCAGTCTATGCTCTCCAAAGCTGAACTCTTACCATTTGATTTAAGAACATCCATTCCCTTCTCACTTATGTGACCAAGCCTATAGAGCCACGTCTTCACAACAGAAGTGGAATCAGTAATAAAAGTAGATAGATAAAGAGTACCTACTTTCTTACCACATGCTAATTCAAGTGCATCCTTGGTAACATTCCAAGAATCCGTTGTGAAAGTTACTGTGCATCTCTCATCACCCAACTTTCCTATAGAAATCAGGCGCATCTTCAGGACTGGGACCTGCATGACCTCCTTCAACACCCATGTGTTGGTCGTCTGCAATTTCAGCCACACTTCCCCTTTGCCAATACTTTGACAAGGCTCACCAACCCTTAAATAAATCTTTCCAAAGTCTCCATGGACCTTAACATGGAAAAATACTCTATTTGGGGCTGCATGGAAAGAGGCAACAAAATTTATAAACCAAGATTCTACTTTATCCAAGGAACATATAAGAGCAACCTATGCAATAATACCTGCAAAAACTACTTCTTCATTCCTTTTATGCTGATCCGCTATCAACCAACAATTTTTCTTTACCTGCTCTTTCTTTCCATAACACCGTAATTGACCATTCGTGCCTTTGAATTCCTCCATTCTTAGTGTACTTTCTTCTACCATTTCTATACTCCCACTCAATCAGAAACCCCTAAGAGTGACTTGTAATCAAACACAAACTTGCTCCCTACAACCTGGCTCTAATACCACTTTGTTAGGACCCAGGAGCATAATTGATTACCATGTACAAGTAACTAAACGTGGAATTAAACCAAAAGTAACAAGTAACTAGAATTCAGAAATAACACAGAATATGAGAGACAATACCCAATTGTATTAATACTCTTCTAGAAGGAAATACAACAAAGAAGATGCCACAGTCTTCTTCCTTACACTCCTCTAGGGCATAAACAGTAAATCTCTTTAAGAGCTCACTCTCTCAATTATGGTCCCAACAATCAACTCAAACATAGAGTTTTTCCCCTCCAACCAGTCAGTATCACTACTGCTAGTACCACCAGTTAGTATCACTATTGCCAGTACACAAGTACTCCACGTACTCCACGACCGAGTATACACACATACTCCAAGAACATAATGTACTCCAAGTAGATCTCACCTAATCTTGTTACCTATTGTGTTGCTGACCTCCCTGATCTTGCACACCTACAAATCAACCTGGTTCTGCACACCTACAAACCTAGATCTCACATACACACACCTGTAGATCAACCAACCTTACTTTCCACATGTAGATCTCTACTTGATCTTGCACACCTGCAGACTAACCTGATCTTACATACCATGAAGAACACTTGTCCTCCAAACCATCACCCCTGTGGATCTTCTACCAGACCTTGCTCTCCCATAGATCTACTTGATCATACACACTTGGCACTATGGCACTATGAGGAGCCAAGCTTGCTCTCTCTATCTAGCACCCGGGGAATCCCTGCTTTGATCCCTCACACTTTACAATACAACCCATGAGTCTATTATATAGATCTCATGCAAATAATAATTAGACATCCAATTACAATAATTAGATCCATAGCTCAAGACTAAAATTAGCCTTTTAACATGCAAACAATCAGTTCGTTAACAAACTATTCATGAACAAGCAGTTCTAGAACCGCACAGGTGACCGATGTCAGTCCCTGTCTGGCTAGAGATGATCGATGTCAGCCGATACCTGACTGATATCAGTTTATCTGCTCACTGGATATGACCAACATCGATTGATCAGACTGACGTCAGTTGCTCTGCAACTCAACAACCTCTCAACAACCTCCTCCATGTTTGCATCAGTGAAGCTTTTAGCTCCATAACCTAACATTATTGATCGACATGAAGTTATAAGACTAGAAGAGGCATATGATTCATTTAAAAGAGGGTGAACTTCCCCATCTAATGGCACCTAAAATATGTTTTTACCATGGGACTTGTCTATTTCTTTACTTTTTCCCTAGTCCAAAAGTTCCTCAAAGAGGTTTTCACTTTATGACCTCAATGTTTGATTTTCTTTTTCTTTTTCTTTTTCTTTGACTAAGAAAGTTAACCTAATCTCCAAAATAAGTAGTAGGGTACAATGCAATAGCAAACCCATGTTTTTTATCACTAAGTGGTAACCCTCTCTAAGGCCCAAAAATATATAGATTACTCATCATTTTAAAAATAATTCAATTGTATGTATGAGTCTTGTTGGTTCCAGTAAATAAATTGGGGATGATGGAGGAAAAGAGGGGAATAATATGGGATATAATTAATAGTACATATGGTATGAGGATCAAATAGGTTAGTGTTAGTAAACTTAGTAATTTTATAATATGACTCTACATTGTTGACATTGTTAGTGTTAGATGATAAATTAGTTTCACTCTCAAGATCTAAGGGGTCACCCTCAGGTGGTTTGTATCTAATACCTTGAGTTCCTTTGTTTGTGGCTACTAATACTAGCTTAATATGTCCCTGTTATTTTTCCTTGGGGCTTTTACCCTTATAGGCTTGATTATCCATTATCCTATTTAGAATATGATATTGTGTGTTTTGGTAGAAGGTGGTAAAATCATCATTGTATAACCATGAATCATCATTGGCCTTGATCTATTCTTGTTCCTATGAAGTGGTTTTGATGAAAACCATGTATCATTTCTAATGAGAATCATCTTTCTTACACCATTCCATTTTATTGTTTTTCATTTTAGGTCTACCATATGATTTAGGCTTTTTAGGCAACTTGGCTATATGGAAAACATTGCCAATTTTGTATTCCCCAAGGCTATTGTCTTGAATATTAAAATGATTGGCTATTACAGTAGGTGGTGTAGATGAAGTGGAGGTGATTTTAATTGGATCTAAATAATTGGACTTGGTAGTTGATCAACTACATTCTTATCTTTTTTTGGGATGAGCTCTAAGCCAAGGTGATAGTTATATCTTTCATACTCCACTTCAAAATGTTTATAGAATTAGTATGGCTACAGGTCACCAAGAATTGTAACTTCTATCCTTGAATGGGTAAATTTGATATACATATGGAGAGTAGAAGGTAAAACATGAACTTCATAAATACAAGGTCACCCAAGGAGCAATTTATATGATAGTTCCAAATTAAGAACATGGAAAAGAGCATCATGGGTTAGAGTCCCAACGATATCATGTAAACATATGGTGCCTTGAGATTCCCAATCCTCATTATCATATGCTTTAATAGTGATGCTATTTCACTGAAGATCTGATGTTATGTAGCCCAAATGTTTGACCATCTTTAAAGTTATAATATTTAGCCCCAAACCATTATCTATGAGGAATAATTTAATTTTATGTTGGGAAATGATTACTTCTATATAAAGTAAGTTATTATGTAAAGGTCCAAGGTATGACATATCAACTTGATCAAAAGTAAGTTTTTGGTGTGGCTACAAATGACTCGCAAGTGTTTGAAATTTATTAGGTGCAATGTCACTTGGTACCTTAGACTAAATCATAAGCTCATTAAATATGTTATTGTGGATATTTGACATATGTAGAAGATCTAAAATAAAAATTTATGTTGGTGTCTTTTGTAGTTATTCCATAATATCATAGGGTTTGTCATTAATTAAAAAAATAAGCTTGGTCTTCTGAGGTAGAGGACCTTAAATGGTATTTTTGGAAGAAGAAGGTATAAAACCTTAAATGGTAACCATAGAATTTTAAGTTGTGATTACACAACCTTGAGTTAGCATTGGGTTACTATAATTAGAATAAGATGAGTAAGGACTTGGAATGGTAACTCTTGGTTGTTGATTAGTTTTGGGATATTATGAGCCAAAGGAGGATTACTGAAAAATGGAGGTAGAGATCCTAAAATGGATGGTGAATGCCATCAAGTAATGTTAGCATTTAGCTTAGGGTTGATCTTAATGGTATCTATATGTCTACTAGTAATACAACCTATGACAATACCATATTCATAATGGACATTATTATAATTAACTTGATTTTAATGGGCATCTTGACCTTGATTTTGGTTTCACTTTTATCAATTCTACGTTTGATTTTGATGTTAGGAGGTTTTTTTTATTATGGTTATTAGCTTGATGTTGATTCCGGTTTTGATTTTTATTGGAGTTATGTTGTGGAAAAGGGTTTTATTAGATTACCAAATTCTTATTTGATGTTGTGGCCATATTATCCAACTCTATTTCACCACTTTCAAGTAAATATTAGATGATATGGTGAATGTACACACATCTATGAATGACCTTTAACCTGATGATAATCATAAAAGTCATTCTCTTGATACCAATTAGGTTTAGGCTTGTTTTCTAGAAATGGTTTAGACATTGGCCAAATGATCATGTTGGTGGAAACTAGCTTCTAGAAAACCATTTCAATAGGCTCACCAAGATTACTAAAGAATATATTATGATAATGACCTCTTCTTTGAGGGAATATTTTCAAATTGAAAGGTTGAGTAGGTGGGTTTGTCCAGACAAGTGGTGGTTGAACCATTTACACATGTCAAAATTTAGTTACCCCATTTCTTACAACATTTATATTCTTATTGAATGGTTTAGGATTATCTAATGTACTTTATTATACTTATGCAAGAGCTTGTGTTTGAGAGTTATTCTAAACTTAATTCTAAGATCAAATCTTGATTATCCCTTTGTCGATGAGGACTTGCTAAATCTATATTCCCTTGTAAATGACTTATTAAAATGTATTGGAGCAATGAAGCTTGAGATCATGAGCTATATCATATTACATATTGGAAGTGAACATTGTATCCAATTTCTTGTCATGGAGATTATGTGGGATTCAGTTGGCCAATCAGCACCACCATTGTAAATAGCTAGTAAAGTTCTCTCCTCCTCATTCTTTAGCTTGACATAGATCAACCATAGTCAATGCATGTTCCACATTAAAATATAAGTGTTGCATGAATATATCTAATAAGTCATTAAAATTATCAACATAATTATTATGTATACTAGGGAACCATTATAAGGCATGCCCCATAAAACTATAGGGAAATAAGCAAAGTATGTACATATTGTTATACACAATTTCTTAACATGTAATGAAGAACTATTTTATATTTTCTGTGGGATCACCTTTCCCATTGTATTTATCAAATTTAGGTATCTCAAAGTGATGCAAGAAAGGTTTCTAAAGATAGCTCGTATCAAAGGGATAAGAGCATATGTCATCTAGTTTAAATTTCTTATTTTGATTTCCAACCTGAATATCTCAAATGGCATTTTTAACCTCCTACAAATCTTGAAAAGTGGGACTGGAATGAGTGGAAGTGGGCACATTTTTTTGGATAGTCAAAGGTACATGATTTTGAGTTGGATAAAGAGGTGGTATATAGTATTGGTGAATTTTTAAATGATTAATTATTCTAAGAATATTTACTCTTTGATTAGAGTTGTATTATTGATAGGGGACTTGTTATTGATAAGGCACTTACTAGTGAGTGTGGCATTGATTTAGAGGGAACTAAGTCCTAAGTAGAGGAATGGTTTATTGGGTATTTAAAATAATTTACTGAGATTAGATAGGAAAATATTTTTAATTCTTAAGAATTTGTCACGTATGGAAACCTATTATTAGTTAAGTGGTACATGGTATTGGCTCAAAGAGGCTCCTTGTTGAATAGAAGTGATAAGTGGTTGACTAATATAAATATGTTGTTGACTAGACAACATTTATTAAGGATTGGTTATCACTTTTTAATATGGAGGATTAGTTATCACCTATTGAGATAGGATATTGTCACCACTTGTTAAAGTGATCGATTGTTACTTGAAACATGTTATTGCAGACTAGGTGTGGTTATAATGTGTTACTAAAAAGTACCTAGAATGTTGGGAGGAATGTTCTGTTGAGAATTTTTAATAAGTTTTGTTGTGTTATAGCATTAACTTGATGTGGATTGGGGTATCCCTTTTGAGAGTTATTCACCACATGCTATAAATAATTTGTGAGGATATTTGACTCAGGATTAGTTACTAAATTACTTTTGGAAATAGGTTTGCTAAACATATCTATAATTGATGTCTTATTTGTAAATGGATCAAGATTATACATGGGATAATTTCAAAAATACATTGGCTACATATTTGAAATATTTAGCTCTATTAGTGATGGATTTGAAAAATCCAACATCATAAGGAAGCTAGTGAGAGTAGTTAAAGCATGTTTAGTTTATTAGATTTGAGAGGAAATAAGCTGGATTTGAGAAGACTAGTTAATGAGTTGGCCCTTCCCCTTTTTGGATATTACAAGAGTTTGATCCAAAGTTGGTATATAAGTTTGAGCTTAGTTAAAAGTGTCTTGATTATCTAATAATGCAATAGGTGTTTCTTTAGGAACTCTAACCAAATAGTGTAAGTCCTGTATGGGAAATCTAGTGGAAATTTTGTCCCTATTTCTAATAATCTAAAAAGATGTTCATCCTTATTGTTAAAGAGTTGTCATAAAAATTGATCTTGTCTATACTCAACACTAGGTGGCACATTCATAAGGTACATTGGATTAGGTCTATGATCTATATCAAATGGTACATGTGAAAGGTATGGTTGGTATTGGCCTTGTTATACATTAGGTGGTACAATTGGAAGGTATGGTTTATATTGTTCAAGTTTGGTGTTAGATGACATGTTGGTAAGGTATTGTTGATCTTCTTCATCTTATACATAGTATTCATACCCATAAGGGTTGTACACTACTTCTTCATCAAATGAGGGGTTATAACTAGCCCCACTACATGTGTACTTATGCATGTTTAAGTTTATTATCTTCATCTTGAAAAGGGATTGGATACCTTAAAAGTAGTCTCAACTTGGTATGTAGCTTCTCTTTAGAATAACACTCAAGAATGTTCTAAAGTACGATGCCTTGATTGTGTCAATGTAAATATCAAATTGGAATGCTCCAATCAAAGGGTAAATTAATTTAAATGGTTTCAAAAATCAAGTTTGTGTGAATTAAACGTGTTTCCCAAAAGGTGTGAATAATGTTTAGGTATAATGGCTTCAAGTCTAAATGTTTAATGTTTGGATTTTAAAAATGTTTGAACTTGGTCTAATTGAAAGGTTTTGGTCTTGGTAACTTGACTTAGACTTTTGAAACTCTAAAATGTGTCAAACATTGGAATGAGGGTGGTTTTATACAATATCGAATAAAGTTTGAACTAGGCTTAGACCTTTGACTTATAAAATGAGTTGACATGTTTTGTCGACCTTAGAACAAGTTTGATTTTAGATTTGGAAAAGAGTTGACTTTGGTTTACTTTGGAAATTTTGTCTATAATTGGAACTTGATCTTGGAATAAGAATAGGTTTGACTAGAATTAGAATAAGACTAACATCGTAACAACATTATTTGAATAATAATTAGATTTTAGATTCAAAATTATTTGACTTTGGAATTTAAACTTGGATTTAGAATTGGAACTTGGCTTTGAAATTGGAATTTAGATGTGGAATTAGAATCAGACTTAGAATTTGGCTTAGATTTGAAATAAAATAAATGGTATATTGGCATAATTTAGAAAAGAATTTGGAACCTTAGTCTTGTTTTGATTTGAGATTTGTAATTTGAATTAGAATAATGCTTTGGTTAAAATTAGGTAGCCTAATGTCATGGTTTGGACAAGAAAGGTAAGCATTTGGATCAAGTTTGACATGTCACTTTTGTTGACCTAAAATTTTGGTAGAGTAACACCTTGTCATGCATGTATAAAAATATTTTGGATTTAGACTTGGATTGTTTGGTTTTGGTTTTAAATATGAACAAAGTTTCAACACAACAATCAAGCAAGAACACATAAGTATATTAAGGTAATTCTAATAACTGACATGGATTTGCATCTAATTCATTCAAACCTTTGATATAATTACCTTGAGATAGGATTATAAACTTTAATAATCTTGAAATAAATTATTACATTTATCAGTGGTGTTTTAATCCCACCCTTATCTCAAAAGGTTTGTATGAGGAAGGTAATCTTTGGGGGCTATTACTTTTGCACCCCTACATCAATGAATGTTCCACTAAAAAATAAGGACTTAAAAAATTTTACTTGGCTTTCTAGATAGTCCTGATACACATTGTAGTACATGGACACAAAAATATCCATCAATTGGATGTCAAGATTTAATGGGCCATTCACCAAAGGGTTTAGTCCCGTCATGACCACTTCAACCATAAGATTTTAGTGAAGTGTTTACAAAAAATCAAGCTTTGAGGGACCTTTTAGCTAAGATACCACTGATATAACATCAATTTGTATACCTCATTATATAACAAGGTTAATACAATGTTAGGATGTGACTTTCTAGTCAACGCACCCCTAGGACTTATGAGAAGGCGATGAACTCCAACCCATCTAGTCAAAATAAAAGAAGAGTATAAGGTAAATAGGAACTTTTTATTTTTGAGTCATCTAAAAATGGGAGAGAATACATGCAAAAAATAAACCCATAAGACATTCAAGTAACAAGCAAAAACTTGTATGAAAAGAAAGAACTTTTGAAAATAAACAAGTTTTTCTTATAACCCAAAGGAAAATGTGAATTCATTTTAATCCCAAATCAAGATGTTTAAAAAAATAAATTGCTTTGATTAGAATCAAAAATATGCTATTTTATTAAGGTATTACAAAACAAATGATTAGAAGTTCAAAAAATATGATTTTGAGCTAACAAGGAGCTTGAAAATAAATTGGTTGAAGTCTTATTTTTATTTTGCCACATAATGATTTCATAATTCTACAATCTGATTTCATTGCTCAAATAACCAAATTCACTATTTTCAAAAATAAAACAAAGAGATTAGAATGATTTCACCACTACTAAATATAATTTCACTACCAAAGTCGATGATTTCATTAATGTTGGTGTGCACAGGGAACAAAAAAAGGCATAAAATGATTTCACCATTGAAGTATATGATTTTGTTAAAGTTAGTTACAGTTTCACAATTACTATTAGAATAATTTTGTATTAGCCAAAAAAATCTTGCCAAATTTTATTCTAATTTAAATTCTCTTAAAAACATAGTCAAAATAGTAAAATAGAAAGATAGAGGCAAGAAAAATTGAATTTAAGCCAACAAAAAGCTGAACAATGAGGTAAAAAAGAACAGAAACAATTTCAAGAATCTCTAAGATGACTTCACTAAACTTATCTCTGAATTCATGATTCTATAAAAAACATAGTCAAAATATAAAATGGTATATAAATTATTTCAAAAAAATTCAAATGATTTCACTATATCAAAAATGATTTTGTTGAAGTTTCCTGTAATTTCTCAATTAGGCAGAAAATAGATAAAATAGTGTAAAATAATTTCACCACTATAATTGATGACTTTGTTGAAGATGGCCTCGATTTTGCAATTATGACCTATGTAGAAAAAATAGATTTAGAACCAATTATTTCACCACTATAAGTGATAATTTTTCTAAAATTTGTGTTGATTTTATAGTTTTATAGTTATGAGTTTGCAGTTATGTAGAACAAATTCATGATTATGACCTACCATGAAAATTTTAAAAAATTGAAATAAAAAAGAGTTAATTAACTTGTTTTTAAGGCTAATTTTTTAAATAAAATGAATGTAAATGGTCTATAATGGCTTATAGGGTGCGTTGAATCCTTCAAGTCCCATTGGATGTGCCATTAAATAGATTAGAAATCCAAGAAAGGTTAGTCAATTCGTTAGTGAACAAAGCCAAAATGAACTTAAATAAATAGCATCTCAAGCCTAATCCCTAGGTTGAGATATTTAGAAAATAAGTAAGAAATGCATATTAGAAGACAAAAACAATGTTTATATCTCCTTAGAAGATTTTCTTGAGAACTAGTTTGAAGAACTTGAGCTCGACTTGTAGGCTATGGAGTCTTTGGTAATGCTTGATTCCATGTGTGGGAAACACCTTTCCTTGTCTACACTTGATTCTTGGATTGGATTAGCATGAGAATTGGTGCTAGATCCTTGTATAATTCAATAGAGTAAGTTTTCATGAAGAAGCTTGTCTATAATGTCCAAAGACCCTTGTATTTATAGATTATTGGGAAGTTTGCGAACCATTGATTTGAGATCAAGATCAATGGTGGAGGATGAGTCCTCAAAATCATGATCACACACATGGATTGGGTAATATATGTCATTTAAGGCCTTTTTGGAGTGTGGAATGCATGTTAGAAGAAAAGTGCAATGATGATCCCTTGGAGTGTGTAAGAGAGGTGTAAGAGAAAGAGTGTGTAAGAGGGGTGTAAGAGCTTGTTTGAACTCCTTCTATTTCCCATTGACTTCTTTGAGTGACATCACATATGTGAGTTAATAAAACACTTTTGATTTTATGAAAATAGTTAATTCCAAATTCATGTAATTTTTTATTAGAGGAAACTTAGACTAAATAATCAAGGTGATTAATTGGTAATTAGAATAACGGTAACCTTTTCAGTGTTCTTTTGTCAATCAAATATTCATTTAATTTTCCTATAATAATGCTTGAAAAGGTTCGGTTCGATTCAAGATGCACTAGATAAGATTAATGATGCAAGATGATCCCTTACCCAAATCAAGGATGTGTCATTGTAATTTTGGGTTGAAATGGTAGTTGTGTGAGTAAATTAGTCCATTGGTGATTTCTCATTAAATTTACATGTGAGTACAAAAATTCATTCTTAATTGTAGTTTAAACATGAAAGTGATTAAAATTAAGTGTCTACATGTGTGACTGCATGGGAGTGAATATTATGGTGGTATAAGCCTTACATCAATATTTCCACATCATTCTCCCATAGTCATTCTTGTTTTAGATAACTTTCATATATGTATTGTGAAATAACCCCATTATTTACATTTGTATTTTTTTAAATAAATAAATCTTTAGTGCAAAACACACTTTGTCATTTAATGGGAGATCTAACATTAACGAGGAATGTTGTTGACTAATGATGTCATTTACACTATAAATAGTAAATGTATTCATTCTTGGTAGATGGTTAATTTGCCTTTAATCAACTTGATAGAGAGGAAAATACAAATTAATGATAAAACAATATATAAAATAATAAAGGAATAAAAGTAAAGAAATAAAAAAATTCCAAACTAAAGGGGAGAAGAGGGGAAAATGAAACACTCCTACAGAAAGTAAGGATAAATCCAAGTTGGGTATTTGATGAGAATTTCATACTAGAATCCAAAGATAAACTATGAATAACACAGTTGTATTAACACATTGTGAACAACATAGTCCTACTAACACATAGTCAATTTATTAAATAATACACCTTCCTAGTAAAGCTTTAATACGAAACACAGTTTTTCATTTAATGGAAAACACATTATAAACTAAGGATAAATTTATGATTACTATTTTATAAAATTCCTACTATAGATCAATGAAAAAATTGTGAATAACATCATCCTATTGATATGATGTGACTAACACAATCCTATTAACAAACTATGATTTTAGTAAATAGCATACCTTCACATATGTCTTGTCCATTGATTACAATGTATTTTCCATTAAATGATAAATTGTGTGTTAATAAAACTTTATTAGTTTGAAAACAATACACACAAATAAATTAGGTTACTAAAATAATACTTAGGGATAACACACATGAGTAAGTATGTTATTTAATAAATTCATGGTGTGTTCATCCCTAACTATTGTCCAAATAACACTTTTTTTTAAACCAATACACAAACAAATAATGTTATTTATAAAATGCATAGGGACAACACATCACTAAAATCATATAGATTTCCTTGATGTATCATAGTGTTGTTTAGTTATTCCCCTCACAACTTCCATCCAACTCAAGACTCACTAAATTAATGTCATCCCATGCTTGTTGACTAAGGTTTCCAATGTGGAAGTGGGTGGAAAGTACAAAACATAATTTTTAATTTTATGATAAACACATTATAAGCTAATGATAAATCAAAGGTAGGTAATTGACAAAATAACCCATAACCAAATAGGTGTTCCTCACCTGCATATAACCCATTTTGTCTACATAGGTGTTCCAAATGATATTATATGTTATACTCAATAAGCAAATGTTAAAATCCTAAAAAGAGGCACATATATAATGAGATATGATTTTGACAACATATGGAATAACCACAATTTTATGAAGTGTAAATTCCATCAAATGCAACCAAGAAATATCTTCATGTCAATATCCCACCATCCCTTCCACTATAAGCATATTTAATATAATTTTTTCTAAAGATGATTTTATTGTCATTAATGTCCACATTTTTGGTTACTTCAACATCGTAGTTAGCCCCAACTTTCTCAGTGAGCACCAACCTTTTCAAAATAGATTTCAACTATTGGAGTTGAGCTCTAGGGATTTTGTTGAGTCTGTTGATACTTTTTGGGAACAGTTTTGACATGTTGGGTGCTTTCCACACATCTTGGAGGAAAATGCTATTTTTGGAAAGTGACTATTTTTAGTAAGTCAGATCTTCGATGATCTCTTGAGTATATTGGCACCTTTAGATTTCACTTCTAGACTATTTTGGTATCTTCCATACTTTTAGCTAGTTATGTGAGAATAAATTAATAATTAAATAATTAATTTTAATTTGTTGGAAAATCATGAATTAAGAGATGACTCAAATTAATTATTTTTAAGGTGGTTGTAAAAGTGACTAAAGTGTTAGAAATATTAAATATGAAATAAATTCACTTTACGGAGCAAAAAGGTTTATTTAATTATAAAGTGATATTAATTTATAATTTCCAAAAAAAGGCTAAAGGGTATCATTCATTATGTTCTTGGCTATTATTCTCTAAAAATTTTGGTGAGCCTGCATGTTCATTTCTATTGGTCAAGGAGTAAAATCCCTTAAGATCCCTGGTTTCGATGTAGAGGAAACTTTGGAGCCTAGTTGAAAGGGTTATTTTGGTGGGAGGATTTATCCTTAAACCCTAATAGTTGCATTCATAAGTACCAAGGATTATTTTCATCATACTGTTAATTTTTTTGGTACTAGCCATACAAATTGGGAAGATATCATTATTTATTTGCCATAGAGTGGGCCTAGAAGGTTGACACCATAGCTAGTGGATTGGTGTGTTGATTTGGAAGCAGTGTAGGAGCTTTGGGTGTAGATTGTGGGGTTTACCAAACCCATATATTGTTGGTTGCCACATCACTAGTGTGTGTATGGGTATCTTGGAGGGATACGTAAGTATTGAAAGGGAGGTGCATCATAGGAAAAAAGTCATTTTAGGGCTATAAGGAACTACTCCCAAGCTATATTTTCCATTCAATAAGTTGTCCATCTTTATATGTCAAATTAGCCTTCATTCATAAGTGTGTTTTATTTTATCTTAGAGGTAAAAACTAGTATTCTTCATTCTTGTACTTCTAATTTTCTAAGATAGCATATATATATCATTTTAGCATGGTTTAATGATGAATATATTCAGCAAGATAATGGATGCATAAAAAGTGTTTGTTAAAATGTCAATGACTTGTTTCATGCATGACATCTATTTATAAATAGGCCCTTTATCAATAATATAGTTGCATCCATTTAAGTGATTGAAATCAAAATCCTTCATAATAGACTACATACAAACTATTTGACAAAATGCCTACAAGTTAAAAATCAGAATTTTGCAAGTTTTGGAACAATATCTTATGGTTGGGGATATTTCATTGTCATACATCCTATGCAATATGAAAGATCAAAGTACATTTTCATACCCTACATTTTTATTTAATTTTATGTATGTTGGTGGATTATTTTTCATAGGAGAAAAATGAGTAATATGTCAACTATGAAGGGGGAAAATTCCCTCATCTATTATTAGGGGAGGCTCATTTTATTAAAAATAATAAAATGCAAGGAAATAATAAATAAAATAAATAAATTCAAATTTTCCATTCATGGGGGTTTGCATATACACAAAATTGAATATGAGAGAGAGAGAGAGAGAGAGAGAGAGAGAGAGAGAGTATGTGATTGAATAAACTCATATTTCAATCACTTTTCCATGCTAGAATTAATCGAGAGCATTGAAATTTTTACCATCAAAATTTAATATAAAAAAATAAAAACAAGTGAATGAGACACTAAAATT
The DNA here is from genome assembly GCA_037957365.1 of Torreya grandis. Classification (NCBI taxonomy): domain Eukaryota; kingdom Viridiplantae; phylum Streptophyta; class Pinopsida; order Cupressales; family Taxaceae; genus Torreya; species Torreya grandis. Next base: position 1,478,224 of record JARHVA010001540.1, on the reverse strand, counting down.
AGAAATAATGATCATTCATTAAGAATAAACAAAGGCACAAAGTCCTATCAAGCTTCCTTGTATTTGTTGTCACTAACACACCCTGATTTGCTTTGAAATGGCAACCCATTATCAAAACAAAGTTAACAAGTGAACCATAAGTATTATTTTATTAGTAATTTACAAGGTAAATATTATTTTATATGAATTTTAAATCAATGCAATATACAGTTTGTTAAATCTAATTTCATTATCCTCCTCCCTTTTTAAAAAACTTTGAATCATCTTATTTTCATATATGATGGCTTAAGACATGATATGTAAAACTGCTAGTGGGGGTCAACTTGTATACATTCATTTAGAAATTATTTTTTGTGAGTATGACTAAACATGGCATTGTGTTGTGTTGATTTAAATTAATACTCATAGTGTTATTGAAATAATCGTATGTAGCATAAATTGATTAAACTATCACAAGGACATTTTCTTTATTCATAAATTACAATGGTGTTTGAGATTTATCATAGAGGTTTTGATCAGTATGTAACTAAAAATTATGATTCTCAGTTTTAAAATTGTTAATATATATTATCTGTAAGCATGATTGACTTTGATAGTGACTTCCTATCTTGAGGATAGATTTACATCTCATTATATTCTATCACAACTCAAATATTGTGTGATTAATTTTTTTTGAAGTGTTTGATAACAAGAAAGGACATTTCATAAGTTTTTTCAAATATACAATTGTATGATATTTTCCATTGGAATTGGTTTCAAAGAAGCTTTGAATGTTTCATTCACTTGATAAATGGTAATGTTGTCGTGTGTCTTAGTAAGCTATCATCACTACTCATAAGGAATTGGTGAATAATTTAATGTTTAGATTATTACCTAAGTTTATATTCTTACCCAAACCTAAACTTGGAACATTATCATTATCTATTATTACCATTAATCAAATGTGAATATTTAGAATTTTCAATGGTTAATATATTGAGCATCAATTATTTGTTTTAGTAATGAAGGTGGTGGTGTTCATTTTGAATGTAGTCACTTTGGAATCTTAAAATCCAAGATATTTAGGTATATTGAGGCACATGAAACATATTTATTAAACATTTTTAGATTTTGAGATGAGTTGTCTAAATTTAGTGCTGTGGTAGGGGATTTCACAAGTGTACATGGCAATATGGGCATTTACTATTGTGTCCCTGCCTCATTTTGAGTTCTTGGTGGTTTTATTGGCATCAATTTTGGTAAGGTTATAAACATATCTCTAAATGTTCAATGGTAGTTGTTTTTATTTTTGATTTGGTGGTGAAATACACCATCCACTAACTTGGTGGACACATCACATAACTGCATTGATGATTATTCTGGGGAAACTGCTCCACCATAAAAGGTTTGGTTTTCATCATTCAAGCTCCATTCTATTAATATCATTGTGCAAGTGAAGCTCTACAATTTGTTCTTTTTGTATAATAAGTATATTTTCAATAAAAATATTTTATTTAAACTTAGTGGTTACAGGTATGGAGACAAGGTCTCATTAGTTGTTTTGTTATTTGAAAATGAATTTTCAGTAAGTAGAAGGTTGTGTTTTAGCATTTGTTTGTGCATGGAATTTTATTTTTATATATTCAATTTGTGTTGAATTTGAAAATTTTATTTAGGAGTGTATACTAAAATGAATATTTTTCATGCAAAGAAGTTGATTCTGTAGATGCATTTTATGCATGCATACTTTATGGTTGGTATGTAAAAGAAATGAACTTATGGTTATATCTTGTTTCATATACACACTTATTTTTGGATTGGGTTTTTTTGAAAGAGTTTATTACACACTGTAAACATGGAGGATTAATAAACATGAGTTATATCTAGGATTTTAGACTAAATTTGAAATTTACCTATAAGAGATAGGGGCTTAGTTATCCAGAATGCAAGCTTATTTTCCACTCTTTATACAACATAATTCCATTACTCAAATTGTGAGTCTTGTAAGGTTAATGGAATACCTAATAATCTAAACATTTCCCCATAGGTATTTCATTTCCATTGGTATGTCCCTAGCCAAGGATGCATGGGACTATGTGATTGCCCATATAATCGAGTCTTAACCCATTAAATATTATAACCTGAAGCTAGGGAAAAAAATTGAAGACATTCCATGGCATTATTAATCACATATTATTCTTTTAATATAATGAATAATGTATCATCTATAAAATGGCCATTTAGAAGCTAATTTGGATATGGATCAGGAAGATAAACTCCCTTGACAAACCCTCTAGAGGAATAATTCCCCAATAAATAGCCAAAAACTTCTACAACTATGACATGTATAGAGGGAACTAGATGGAAACCATGTTTGATGGAATAGCAAAGTCCAAAATTATCATATTGGTGGCCATTGATAGTGAGACATGCAAATGCATATTGAAAGATAGTCTTGACAAAATGAACAAACTTGGGACCAAACCCAAGGGCTTAGAGAATTTCTATAATAAATGACCATTCAATCCCCTTATAGTATTTTTCAAAGTCAATATTTATGAGCGAGGCCTTTTAATTGGAAGTGTGGGCCCATTGCATTCTTTCCCAAACCACTATATCTTTGTTCAAGATGTATTTGTCCTAAATGAAACATGTTTGCTCTGACCTTACAACTAGAGGTAATGGATATTTGACTCTAAGTGCCAAGACGTTGGTAATATTTTTGGAGGAAACATTGAGTAAATTTTTGAGCCTCCAATTATTGATTAACTCAATGTCCCTAGCCTTAAGAATAAATATAATGTTTCCTTAATTAATGATCTTTCCCATAGAGTAATTGGGCATAGCTTCCAAATAGACCTTATGCAAATCAAGTCCCATGTAGTCCCATAAATTTTTATAAAATTCACAAAGAAACTATAAATTTTTATAAAATTCACAAAGAAACTATAAATTTTTGGGGCCTTGTCCTGATCCATACCTATAAATGCTAGATTTGGGAAGATAAATTCCCTTGATGATCCCTCTATGAGTTTAGTTCTACAATAAATAGATAAAATCTTATGAATCTATGACATATAAAGAGGGGCTTAGAGGGAAACCCTGCCTAATGGAATGGCAAAGCTAAAAATTCTTAGACTAATGGCCATTAATAGTGAGAAAAGTAGATGCATCTTGATAGAGTAAACAAACTTGGGACCAAACCCAAAGGCCTAGATAATTTATAGAAAAAATTCCATTGATCCTATTATGGACTTTTTCAAAATCAATTTTTATGAAGGTCGTTTGATTGAAGGTGCTAACCCATTATATTCCTTTTAAGACTTATGTTGTTGTTTAAGATGTAGTTGCCTTCAATGAATAGTGTTTTCTTAGGCCTTTCAACTATAAGTAGTATATATTTGATTCTAAGCGATAAGGACTTGTAAATAATTTTATAAGAAACATTGATCAATATTACGAGCCTCTAATTAGTGATTAAATCAGGGTCCCTAGCCTTGGTAATAAATTTAATGTTTCCTTTTTTAATGAATTTCCCAAAGAGGTATTGGACATGACTCCCAAATAAACCTTATGAAAATCATGTCCCATGTAATCCCATAAGTTTTGATAAAATTCACAATGAAACATTTTAATACCTGAGGCCTTGTCTTAAGTCATATATGTCACTGTATTATGGATTTCCTCGATAGAGAAATCTCTTTTGATGTCATCTTTTGAATTGGTGTGAGATTAAATGTAATAACATTAAGGAACTTGAACTCCCTCCCCTTATAGTTAAAATGAGTAGACACATCCATCGTCTACAAAGGATATGAGATTGCATGCTAGATGTTTGATGAAATTCCCATCATCCCTAGCATGGAATAGAATTTATGTTTTATTTGTATCTATAGGACGAAGAGAGTTGTGATGATTGAAATTTTTTTTTTGTCCCTCTGTGTATAAAATAAAATTAGGACTTTTAACACTTCAAAACCTACTTGAAGGGTGGTTTTATACTCATCTACCACTTTGGATTGGAATTCAATGAAATGTTTAATTAAGTTCTACATGATTTTTTAACCCACATGAGCTGATGTTGGAGACTATTTAGCCTAGAGCAAGATCCCAGCTTTGTTTTTGGGAGATTATGGAACAATAATAGTGGATGGATAGGTGATTAACATCAAGGACTTCATTATTAAGAATTGGAGGTTGATGATTACTCTATCAATTTGAATATTACAACTATAGACTAGAGTGGTTTGGGTTTCATTCTATTTTTCCTAACTTGTTTAGACATTGGTGGAGGAAATGAAATTTTCACATTTGTCTTCGAACAATCTCCCTCATGAGACCTCTATTTTTTTTATGGAAGGTATTTTATTATAGAGTGATAAGGATGATCCTACTAATTATTCTTAAGATCCTTTTGATGAGGATATGATTTTCCCTAATGATTTAGACCTAATTAATAAGTGGTAATTGGAGTGGGATATGGCAGAAATGGTCAACCATTTGGTTGGTCAATGTTCAGTTAGCTACTTAATGGATGTTCTCTAGTGTAACCCTTACCTTGTTTACACCTCAGGGCTACCTTCATGACATATCACTTCAATATATGGTCTTTTCAAATGATGAACTTTTCTCTTATCTCAAGGCCAAGATACTAGATTGATCACCAATGCTTTTATTAGTGATAACACTATTAAAATATCTCAAGATATATAGTGTTCTCAATGGATTCACTATGATTAATACCCTTTAAGACCAATCCTCATACATGTTTTCCTTTCATTTGATAATAGTTACAACCCACACTTGGCATATGTCATCTAAGGATTCATCCAAGAATAAGACACAACAAATTTAATATATCAATACTTATGTTAGAATCACAAACCATCAAATAGACCTAATTTGACCTTTCTTGATCTTCACCTAGTGTAAAATTGTTTAGAAACCTTAACAGTCTTGTAAGCAGACCTAGGATCCTTGTAGACTTGCAAACCCTAATTTTTAACCATATATTTCTTAAAATTAGCTTAATAATGAATGTAAAAACACTTATAGATACCCATTATTCTCTTACACAACATACCTAAAACTTAGATATGCTTCCTTTGTATGGATTAGTACTTCCTTCATTAGGACCTACTCTAATTAGCCTTCCTTTCATGCAAAGCTCCTTATCCTGAGTAGAGTATAGACTTTTCAACTAAAAAAATCACATTTAAAAATACCCTTTACCACTTTACAGGTGAATCAAACATTTATTTTCCATTTCCTTTGGACAAAAAATACTTTTCTAGATTGGCCTACTCTCTTTTACTTGCATACACCTAACACTTGACTTGGTTATCCTTTTCTATACTTATTTATACTCCAAAAGTATGAAACCACATTCAATAGTTATATAACATCACTAATGTAAATATTATAAATTTTCATGTATTTTCATGGGTTGAAACTCTTTCTAGCCTCCAAACCCTAATTTAGGGCTTTCCCAAACCTACACAAGGCTGAGAACACAAATAATTGAATTGGGAGAGTTTTTAGATGTTTAAAAGGGTATAATTTGTTGTTTTAAGTCTATCTCAATGTCCTACATCCTTTCCAATCATCAACCAATCCATATTACCTCTCTATCCAACCTAAGCATGTGGATCTAACTTGTTTAGACTATGTTTTCTTGATAGTAAATAGGGGTTTGTCCAAGTTTTCATCATATATTTGATTCAAAAGGTATAGATAACTTGATAATAACATTTCCCTTATCTCCTTAGACTATTATCATGTCTAAAATTCTTTCACCAAGAAATTATTTCACAAAACACATAAACTCTTTCTTTATTGTCTGTGCAATGTCATTTACAAGCCTAAGAGCAAGGTTTTTGTGATTTCTAAGCATTTAAGAGTTTATAAGTCTTTAATTATTCCCATATGGACTCTTACTTGACTCATAGAACTAATCCTATACTTATTTAAGTCCCATTCATGTATTTCCATGTGGATCTGAACTTGAAATAGTGGATTGTGTCTTTATCTAAGTACCCTATTCACAACCCTGTTTATGATCCTTTATTCATTTCAAGAGTTATAGACGTATTTGTCACAAAATACCATTTCAAAATTGTTATTATCATGCATATAAAGTTTCCTTATGAAACAAGATTATCATTATTTTTCTATACTCTATATAGATCCATACACACACATACACAGGCGTGTCAATGTTGAAACCAGAATTCCATAAGTGAAACATTGTTTATATAAATTTAACATGAGAGACAAATAACATTTATTATTCATTAAACCAGATACATAAAAATATTTATACACTCCATGATCCATGTCAATGACTTCCAAATCCTTATTATTCATCTTCATATTTCTTCTTTATCCTCACATCAAGCCTTTTCTTTCTCCTTCACTCAAACATTCTCTTCTCTCCCCAGTTATCCTTTTTCTCTTCTTGAATGAGAGATCATCTATTTCTCTCTCTTCTCTCTCTCTCTCCTCTCTATGTTACCTCTTTATTCTTGAATGAGAATAATGCATATATTACTCTTTTTGAAAGAGTCTCTTCCTCCTACGCCAACTTGGGTTCCAAAGCCAACTAAGAAGATTTGTTTACAAAAACATGCTAATTTAGAAGATTCCCTAACAAACATATATGGTTGGAATATTTCAACCATTCCCTTGATTTTATCCACAATCCAAGATTTACTTCCAACGTATAGATCTTCTCTAACTACTTTTACCTTTTCACTCTTCTCCATTTTTTTTTTACATTTGACATTTACATTTACTCCTCCTTAAACAACATTTGGAGGGAAACACAAAGATTTGAATTTGAATTAAACTCCTAACTAAAACATTATTTAAGATTTGCATGCTTTATGGTCTTATCTTGACCATGTCCTCCATGAGATATTGTAGATGCTCTTGCATCATATTCTCCCTCTAGAAATAATTTGAACCTTAGTTCAAATGAGATGCCTCCTCCATGCCTTTGTCTTCATTGTATGTTTGGATCCCATTGCTTTTTTTGCATTACTTAAGTTTGTATTCCTTTGAGATATTCTTTGCCTTTCACCTTGCTTTTATTCCTCTTTTTGTATGTTCTTCTCCTCATCTCCTTCTCATCTATAACCTCCCATCTCCATGCTTCTTCATCTTATACAAGTTTTCAAGATCTTCTTGATCTTCTTGTTTCAAGAGCTTTTCCATTTAACTATGGAATTCATCCATCTTAATCTCTTTCAAACCTGCATAAAAAACATCAAAATCCACCTTAGAATAAAAAATTTGAGATAATGAAGTCTCTTGGATATCTCCACTCTTTTTTTCCTTGATCAAAATTGTCCTTGCCTCTTGGGTTTGCTCTTTTCTCACTTCACTCTCACCAATGGTGTCCTCATCATTACTTGTACCTTTACACAACCCTATTGGAGAAATAAAGAGTTATTCTAACATTCTCAACTCCTCCTTTAGTGAGGTCTCATATATCTCACCATTATCTTTATCAAACTTGGGTCCTTCATTTTTAAGGATTACTTGTCCTTTACCCTTCATCTCATCCTTTCTTGGCTTGTCTTCACACAAACCAACTTATTCATTAGTACACTTATCAAATACAATTGAAACACCATTAATTTTTGTCTCCTTTTTCTCTTCAACTTCTCCTTGGAGCCATCTTGTTTATTCTTTGCCTTCAATGAGGTATTGCTTTGTTGTATGCTCACCTCTTTCCTCATCATCCAACCATTTTGAACTCTCTCCTTGCTGCATGTTAGTCCATATAGTCACTTTACATTCTTCATTTCTCATGAAAATATTATTAAAGGATTCAAAAACATCATCATAAATAATTTGTTTATTTTTCCATGTAATTGTGTCATCCTCATGCCTTTGGTTGCTTGTGTCAACTTCCATATTCCTCCATTGACTTGTTGGTGTTGTTACCGAAACACTCACATATTCACTCTTTACCTTCTTAGGTACCCATACTTGACTTTTTCTCTTATAATTTGGCTTCTCAAGCCATCTACGCATCTTATACCCATGTTATTGTACCAACACTTATTGCTACTTGGGAGTTTGCTTCTTCCACAATTTAGGCATCACACAACCATATCCTTGATCCTTTTCTAATGTTTGTAATTTTATTTTATATATATACACCTACACATCAGCAACTTTATTCTCATAATAGAAATCATAATCAAGTCATAAACACTTATTAACCTCATTGTGGGACTCATCCATAGAGCAATCTTTCTTTTCCTTTGTGCTTGGATATTCTCTTGCCTCTTCTTGGCTTTCAATGACATCATAGAAGTCATCTTAATATTTTATCTTTTCTCTTGCTTGTATGGGATCCTCAACACCTTCTTCATGCATTAACCAATTCATCTCTCTTTTATAGATAGCAATAAACTTACTTCTCTCTCTTGCACATTCACTTGTGCACTTGGTGTCTCCTCTTACACCAATCTTCTCATTCTCTAAGGCCCTCCTCTTGACCTTCACAAGGTTGATCATACCTAAAATTACCCATTCAAATACAACATTAGATATAAAAATAAGAGACCACAAGGTTCCTATGAGTTTTCTCTTCACCAACACTTTCATCTTCTCAAGTGATCTTCCTGGCACTTCATCTTCTCTTTATTCTTTCTTCTTGTTCTCTACAATGAGAACCTTCTTCACAATCTCTTCCTCTTCTTGTTGCTCACTTGGAAAATTTTTCATACTCTTCAATCCTCTATGGGCTTCTCTCTTATTGGAAATCTCCTTTTACCTCTTTCTCCTCTTCATTAGGAGTTATATTGGCCACTTCAACCTCTTCCTCATTGGCTATACCCATGCTTGCCTATTCATTAGCATCCAAGACTCATATTTATCTACAAACTTAGATAAATCTCTCTTTAAACTATCAATCTCTTTATAAATTCCATTACTAGTCATAACTCTCTTCTTTTGGATGCTTACTTCCTTCTTAGTACCCTCATGTACTATGTAACAGCTCTGCAATGTTCTCAATAATACTTCCATCTCTGAGATCTTCACCCAAGTCTATTCCACCTTGGTCTCTTAGTCTCTTCAAGTCCTCACCTAGGTTTTTTTCACCCTAGTATTTTGGTCCACTTTTCTCACCCAATCCTTTCTCCTTGCCTAGTCTTTTGACAATTTTTTGGATCTCACCTAGGCCTTTTACATCCTAGTCTTTTGATCTTTCTTCCAAATCTTGCAGTAACTTATTAGTAATCACCATCAATTTCCAAGAGCTTCAATCTCTGATACCAAAATTGGTGTAGCCCTCACCTTATTTACACCTCAGGGCTACCTTCATGACATGTCACTTCAATCTATGGTATTTTCAAATGATGAACTTCTCTCCTATCTCAAGGCCAAGATATTAGTTTGATCACTAATGCTTTTATTGGTGACAACACTATTCAAAGATTTCAATATATAATTTTTTCTCAATGTAATTCAAATCTCTCAAGATATATAATGTTCTAAATGGATTCACTATGGTTAATACCCTTTAAGACCAATCCTCATACATGTTTTCAACAGTTACAACCCACGCTTGGCATATGCCATCTAAGGATTCATCCAAGAATAAGACACAAAAATTAATAGATCAACACTTATGATAGCAACACAAACCTTCAAATATACCTAATTTGAACTTTTTTGATCTTTACCTGGTGTAAAATTATTTAGAAACCTTAACAATCTTGTAGGCAGACCCAAGATCCTTGTAGTCGTACAAACCCTAATTTTTGGCCATATATTTCTTAAAATTAGCTTAATAATGAATGTAAAAACACTTTTGGATACCCATTATTCTCTTTAATAACATACTTAAAACTTATATGTGCTTCCTTTGTATGGATTAGTACTTCTTTCATTAGGCCTTACTCTAATTAGCCTTCCTTCCATGCAAAGCTCCTTGTCTTGAGCAAAGTACAAACTTTATGACAAAACTAAGCACCTTTCCAAATACCCTTTACCTCTTTATAGTTGAATCAAACATTTTTTTCCCTTTCCTTTGGACAAAAACCACTTTTCTAGATTGGTCTACTCTCTTTTGCTTGCATACGCCTCGAACTTGATTTTGGTTGTCCTTTTCCATACTTATCCATACTCTATAGGTATGAAACCACATTAAATATTTATATAACATAAATAATGTAAATATAATAAAGTTTCATATATTTTCAAGGGTTGAAACTCTTTCTAGCCTCCAAACCCTAGTTTAGGGCTTTCCCAAGCCTACACAAGGCTGAGAGCACAAATAATTGAACTAGGAGAGTTCTAAGATTTTTAAAAGGGTCTAATTTTTTTTTAAAGTATTTATAAACATCATACATTCTTTCCAATCATCAACCAAGTCATATTACCTCTATGTCCAACCTAAGCACGTGGATCTAACTTGTTTAGACGGTGTTTTCTTGACAGTGAGTAGGGGTTTGTCCAAGTTTTCATCATTTATTTGATTCAAAAAGTATATATAACTTCATAATAACATTTCCATTATCTCTTTATACTATTCTCATGTCTAAAAGGCTTCTATCAATCAATTATTCTACAAAACACACAAAATCTTTCCTTACTGTTTGTGTACTATCATCTACAGGCTCGAGAGTAGGGTTTTTGTGATTTCCAAGCATTTAAGAGTTTATAAGTCTTTCATTCTTCCCATATACACTCTAAATTTACCCAAAGACCTAATAATATACTTATTTAAGTCCCATGCATTTATTTCCATCTAGATCTAACCTTGAAATAGTGGATTGTGTGTTTGTCTAAGTACCCTGTTCACAACCCTGTTTATGATCCTTTATTCATTTCAAGAGTTCTATACTTATTTGTCACAAAATAACATTTAAAAATTGTTCTTAGAATACATATAAAGTTTATTTATGTAAAAATATTATCATTCTTTGTCTATACTCTATAGAGATCCATACACACAAATGCATAGGCTTGTTATTGTTGAAACCAAAATTTCATAAGTGAAACATTGTTCATATAACTTTAACACGAGAGAAAAATACCATTTATTCTTCATTAAACTAGATAATTACATAACAATAGTTTTAAAATCCATGATATATGTCAATGGCTTCCAAATCCTTATTAGTCATCTTCATATTTCTTTTTTATCCTCACATCGAGCCTTTTCTTTCTCCTTCACTCATACATTCTCTTCTCTTCCTAGTTATCTTTTTTATCTTATTGAATGAGAGATCATATATTTCTCTCTTATCTATCTCTCCTCTCTATGTTACCTCTCTCTTATTTAATGATAATAATCCATATATTACTCTTTTTGAAAGAGTCTCCTCCTCCTATGCCAACTTGGCCTCCAAAGCCAACTAAGAAGATTTATTTTCAACAACATGCTCATTTAGAAGATTCCCTAACAAACATCTATGGTTGGAATATTTCAACCATTCCCTTGTTGATCCACAAGCCAAGATTGACTTCCAACGTAGATATCTTCTCTAACTACTTTTACATTTTCACTCTTTTCCATTTTTTTTTACATTCGACATTTACATTTACTCCTCCTTAAACAACATTTAGAGGGAAATACAAAGATTTGAATTTGAATTCAAATCCTAACTAGAACATTATTTAATATTTGCATGATTAATGGTCTTAGCTTAACCATGTCCTCCATGAGCTATTTTATATGTTCTTGCATCGTTCTCCCTATGGATTTAGAGGAAAAAATTTAACATTGTAGAAGTAATAGCCCTTATGGTGGGGATTTAGGGTTTTTGGAGATTGGATCATGAGAATTGACATTCAATTTGGATAGTCATAGGAAAAAAGGTGAGTTTAAGTTGGAAGGGTGTGATGGAGGTAGCTTTCAGCAAGTCAAATGTTCTATTCAACCTTTAGAATATTCTCCTCCACATGTGAGATTGGGTTCAGTTATTAATAAGAAGAAAATATGTGTCAATATGAAAGAATGAAAGATAAGCTTGGTGTTAGGTAAAGACATACTAATACACCAAGTTATAGATATGTAATCCATGACATTAATTGGGATATTCTTTGGTGTATTTTACTCAGCCAAGTATTTGAGGAATTGGATTGATTTGTGTGGAGTCCCGTTTAGGGTATATGCCTCAGTTTTTTTTTTTGGCTAGAGGTTGGTTAGCTTTGTATTTCAAGTTATTTGAGGATTTAGTAAGGATTTTAATGAGAATATGTTTATGGGTTTTTATTTCTTGGGTCTGAAGAAATGGTCTCCATGTTTTGATCCAAAAAGAGAATCCAAATTAGTACATCCTATTTGGGTTAAACTACCAAGCTTACCTATGGAACTGTGGTCCACTAAAATACTTCAAGAAATTGGGAATATAACAAAAACATTTTTAGATTGGTATGAGGATATATTAAATATTAATTCTTGATATTTGGTTAGTCTATTAGTCAAAATAGATCTTAGCATTGGGTTCCCTAAGGTCGTAGAGACTGAGATTGGCAATTTAAGGTATACACAAAATCTTGATTATTTAAAAGTTGCATTTCACTGCATTTTATGTCATATGTATGGAAATCTCGTAGATGCTTGCATGATGAAATTCACTAGACATAAGTGGATACAAAAGAGATTTTAACCTTCTCCTATGAGGATGTTAGAGAATAAGTTTATTGATACAACAGGCTCAAGTAAATATAATGATGGGCATCACGATTTATTATGTCGATTAGAGGAAGTACAAATAAAACCTAGGTAGGGTTTATCTAAAGTAGTGGATCGCTCTAAAATCAATTTAGATACATTTTTAGCAATGGAAGAGGTTATCATTATAGGTAATATGGTTATTCTTATTCTAGAATTTTTGTCAAAGGATGCAGTGGTGGTTAGGATAAAAGATTTGATTAAAAGTATGGTAGGTAATGGTGTGGACTCAAAGGAAACTGAATCTTTTATGTTGACTCTTAAAACTTGGAATATTTATCAATATATCCCTCATAAATCCACCATAAGTTTCCCATATAATCTTATAGCCTTAGATAATGGGTTGTTATCTATGTCCCCACTTTTCTTAAACAAAAGCTTTGTTTCACTAAGTCTTTCACTTGATTAAATGTTAGACTTAGGCATAACTCCTTTTTTTCTTTAGAGTCAATGAAATATGGAGTTAGGTCCCATGAGATCTCATTTGCCATTTATAGTCATATCTTAGTCTTTAATCCTTATAAAATCGTATCGAATCCCATTATGTTTCCTTCACATCTGAGTACAAAATCTTCTCTCAATGGCTCTTTAGATCAATCATATTTAAGCTCAGAGGATGGGGTCATCATTACTAGAGGCAATAGTTATTTTCTCATATCCAAAAAAAAGGTTGTTGGTGAGGTTGGATTCATTGATATGGGTGGTCTTAGTCCTGATTTAGATAGGATGAAGTGTAAATTTGTTATAGGAAGGAAGTCTCATTTTAAGAAAGCCCAAGATAAAGCTTTAATGGATATTTGAAGGGGGAACAATGGATTATTGGTGTGGTTATTAGAGTGAGGAAAACCCTCAATAAATTTACATAATGTTATTTCTCTCTCTTAATTCTTGGGGGTTGGGTAGTGACTCCAAAAAATCTATCTTGAGGAGGCTATGCAAACTTCACAATCTTGATATATTGCTTTAACCAGAGATTGTGATTGAGGGTATTGAAGTGGAAGGCATTTTAATATCTATTTTGAAGGATTGGGCTTTCATTTCACTAGATTTATTATTTCATGTTAGATTTCTTATTTTGGGATGGAAAAAAAGAGTTTTCAGGCATATTAGTTCTTTCTTTCTTGATTCTATCTTAGCAATTCAACTACATTCTATGGAAAAGGGGTTAGAAATTATTATCATTAACATTTATGGGCCATATGAAAATAATATCCCATTTTTGGAAAGACTTATTGAAATGTATTTAATAAAGGAATAAAAACTTATTTTGGAAGGTGACTTAAACTTCACTTTGAATGGATCTGAGGTTTGAGGGTCCTCTACGAGACTTGACCTTTTAGCTAATTTCTTTATTCATAAATTTAAGGAGGCCAGACTGGATGATGTTGAAACTATAAAAATTGTCCCCACTTGGAGGAATAATAGAATTGGGGATTATTTCAATGCTAAGAGACTCGACAGGTTCTTAGTTAAAGAGGCTTTTATAAATGAGGGTGAATGGATCATGTCATGAGTCAAAATAGGTAGTGATTCTGACCATTTTCCTATTCTACTTCAACTTGAATTTGAGGTTAATAAACCTCTAGGCCCCTTAAATTTTAATACTTCATGGTTGGAATATGAATATTTTCAATCCCTATTTAAATATTGTTGGAAAGGGTATGACTATAAATTGGGGGACACAACATGTTTTCAAATTACAAAAAATTTGTGAAAGGTTATGTTGTTTCTAAATGGGCCTATAACAATTACAAAAATTAGGATCATACCCTTACTAATATTGAACAACAGATTATGGATTTCTATGTTTCTTAAGATATGAGGGTCTTTAAAACATAGGATAAGGATGAGATTAAATAATTAGAACAACTGAAAGGATACATTTTATTAGCTCATGAGGTGACATGGATGATGAAAAGTGGGGCTATTTGGCTTGAAGATAGAGATGAAAAAAATAATTTTTTTAATAATTATGATAATAATCAAAAAAATATTAATACCATATGGGAGATGCCTAAAGAGTATGGACCCAAAGCCAAGACTTTCCCTGAACTTGCAGATTTAGGTGTTAAACACTTTTAACATTTGTATGAGGATGAAAAGGTCAATCTTTCATAAATTTTGAAGCTTATTACATTATTCCCTAATTTTTATTATGTGTAAAATAATGAGATGATGTTGGTAGTGATTTCAAAGGATGAACTAAAAACTATTCTTTCTTCACTTCAAAAGAGCAAGAGTCTAGGACCAGATGGTTGGATAGTGTTGTTCTTCATAAACTTTTATGAGTTGATTATTGAGGACTTGATAAGGGTGATTGAGGATACTAAACTTAATGGTAGGATCCCAACAGATATCAATTCTACCTTTATTGCTTTGATTCCCAAAAAATATAGTCCTAAATCCTTCTATGATTTTAGGCCTATCTCCCTCTACAACTGCTTATATAAAATAATAGCAAAGGTCATTGCTAAAATAATTTAAAAAGTTTTCTTGGATTCTATTTCTGAAGAACAATTTGGGTTCCTGAGTGGGAGATAAATACATGATTATATGGCCATTGATTAACAAGGTTTGCACTCTATCAAAATCAAGAAAATGCCTACTATAATCATCAAACTGGATCTATCTGAATCTTATTATAGTTAGTTGGATGTATCTCAGATTATTATTTCTTCATATTGGGTTCAACCTACAAGTTGTCAATTGGATTATGGGTTACTTTTATTTGGTCACTTTTGTTGTTCTTATTAACATATTTGCCTCCAATTTTTCCAAGTCCGGTAGAGGGTTGTGTCAGGGCTATCCTTTATCTTTGATTATTTTTCTTTGGTTGTCAAAGGTTTAATAAGATCAATCAAGAATGCTAATAAGATAGGGGTGCTTAAAGGGATTAGAGTGGGAATCTCTATTTTCTTTACACACCTCTTATTTATTGACAATGTTCTACTTTTTTGTGATGGTTCTCTCAATGATGTAGCTATATACAAGGATATTTGGGAGACTTTCAGTATAGCTATAGGGATGGAGGTTAGTATGTATAAGTCTACGTTATCTTATTATGCTCTCTTTGATGATGAGGAGAGACATATTTTATGAATCCTTCCCTTTTCTAAGATTGATTTTCAATTTGAAATCAAATACTTGGGGTTTGTGTTGAAGCCAAATGTTTATGGGAAATAAGATTGGGAGTGGCTGGTCACCAAGATCGATAAGTGTATCAACATATGGTGTAATATGTGGCTCTCTTTGGGAGGTAGGTTGACACTTGTGAAGTCATCTTTAAAAGTTTTCCCTATCTAATGGCACATATTAGCACATATTTTGGTTGGTATCTTGGATAAGATTAGGAAAACATGTTTCAAATTTCTTTGGACCGAAAAAAATCTAAGTGGTACTAATTTATCTAAATTGGATGTTATATCCAATTCAAATTAGGAAAATGGGTGGGTTTTGAAAAATATTCATTTCTTTGGAAAAGTGTTGGCAGTTAGGAATCTCTAGAGACTTATCTCATAGGACAACTTATGGGGAAAGGTTATTAAGCATAAATATATGGAACCTCTTTCTTTAGAGGAATGGATTAGGAATCCTAATAAATCCACTACTAATGTATCTATTATTTGGAAGGATTTAGTTCATTCTTTCCCCTTAGTTGATAACCAATTAGCGTGAAACATTGACAATGGTGGTAAAGTTAGGATCAAGATTGATCTTTCCATGGGAAGTGGTAATGATTATGAACTTCTTGATTATATTATTTATTAACTTTAGGACTCTGGGTTTACTAATTTATCATAAATTTTTTATCCTAATACTACTTATTTTTAGCAATAATGGTGGTTGAAGGCTCATCATTTGGGTCTTGTAAGCAGAGATAGAGAATATTGCGATGAATATGCTGGTATTTTGATTTGCAATCATGTTCAGATTAGTGAAGGTGTGGAGGATGATCTTATTTGGATTAAAAATATTGTTAAGGGGTAGTACACTACTAAATTAGGATATAAAGTTATGTTTTTTCATGATGAATTATTAATCAGTTATGGTGGTGTAAATCCATTTTGAAGATCAATTCTCCACTTAAAACTAGAACCTTCATGTGATTGGCTCTTAATAATAAAATGTTAGCAAGGGACACTCTAATACATAAAGGTTTGTAGGGATCGGGTAGATCTACATTATGTAAAGTTGATTCTAAAACCATAAAACACTTATTAATTATACTTATACACAAGAAGTGGGGGATGAATTGGTTGTTTCGTTCAAGAGACCTAGTGTTTGGCATTGTGTCTCTCTTGAAGCTTTTATGTTGAACTAGTTTAGTATTAAGGCTTTAAATCCTTTAATATTTTTACCCTTTATAGTGGAATGGGGCATTTGGCTGGTAAGGAATGATAATATCTTCAACAATATTATAAACCTCCTTTTAAGACATATTTCCATATTCACAAAATTTTCAAAGGTCTAAAAAAAGATAAGAAAATTAAGATTCCCTGGTAGATTTCTACAGTGCTAATCGATCACTCTATGCCTTGGGGTTTTATTTATGGGGATATTCAACATATACCAATAAGAGGTGGTGTTGGAAGTGTTTTATACATCAATAATACTCATATTTTTAGTTCAAAGCTAGATTAGGAATGGGAACCAATAATTTTTTTGAATTACTAGCTCTCAAGTTACTTCTTAGGATTGCCTAGGATTGTAATTTTACTAGGTTACAAGTGTTGGGTGATTCTCATATGGTTATCAAATGGATGATAAAGGTGAATATAATGGATTTCCTTTCTTTGACTCTAATCTTTAAATAGTTAAATTGACTATCTAGGGTTTTCACCTATGTTTCTTACAAACATGTTTACCATGTACTGAATATTGTAACTGATTTGTTACCCAAAGAAGGTTTATTGATGGAAGCAAAACAATGGACATGGATGGAGATTAAGGATGGTGTCCTACATCCTCCTATCTTTGATAACTATTATGAACTTTAGGTTCATGATCATTGTTCCATGGGGAGTGATTTCATCTCACATTGCTCTTTCATGTTAATGTGTATATGACTGGCATTTCACCATGGACTTTGTTTATTCCTAGTGCTAGTGTCAATCTCATTTATTCTACCTGTTATCATTTTTAATTCCCTTGCATGGGATTTTTTATTACTATTCGTACATATGATGGTCAAATTGAATTGTATTTTCTAGTGTTGGTGATGTGTTGTCTCTTGTAATATCTTAATTCATGGTAATAGCTTTAAGTGTTAGAATGGTGGAGTTACTTTGGTTCGACTTGTTATGCTCTATTTTGGTGGCTCTTAGTCTTTGACTCAGATGTATGCTAAGTTGTCTTTTGACATTGGTGATTTTGGCTCATTGTTATTTTCCATCTCATGATTAGGGGATGGTTTTTAGTTTTGGGCCTTCCCTGGTCTCATGTCTGTAGATTCTTTTTTATCCTTTATGGGGTCTTTCTTGCTTATGGTTTGTATTACCTTCTTATTGGTTGTTGTGCATACCCAATAGGGTCTTTTTTAGGGTATTTGTTCTCTATGATTTTGTATTTACATGATGTAACATTGTCCAATGAGTAAAGTTATGATTTTTTTCTTTGAAATAAATAAAATAGCATCAAAGCACTTCTATAAGGAAACTTCCATTTCTTTAAAGGGGGCTTGAGCTAGGAAACATATTTATAATGCTTGAAAAATACTTGAAAAATGTTTGGAAGCCTAGTAATATGGTCATTAGCTTCTTTTATAGCCTTGATTTTGATTACAGAGTGATGAACTCTAAGTTTATTAAATAATTCCTTGGAAAATTGATCCCCAAATTTGAACTAGTGAATGTAGGCTCAAATTTGGGCACATCAAGGTTGGTAAAATTATACTAGATTTAGCTTTTATCATAAATCTTTAGCTTATTTTTGAAGGTTTTCAGCCAAAGGGGATTATTCAAGCTCTTGGGCAACCCGATTGGATTCCATTGTATGAATAACATTTGCCTTTTTCCTAAACAAGACTAGTTTTTTCCAAACACCCTTAGAGTAGTGGATTGTGTGAAATAGAATCCTACCACCAGTATATCCAACCACACATATTATAGGTATGTGGGACAAGATTCTAGACTCGTCAAATATGAGCAAGGTTTTGTTTGTGATGCAAATGTGAGGTATTGAGATAAATTTGGTTATTAAAAAAATTGTTAAAGGAGAAGACCATTCAATGCAAACTTTAATGGGATGGTGGTCTAACAGAACAATATCTAAAATCACAATGACTAACTTATCATATTTACGGGGAAATGAGAAAACATTTTTTTCATGAATAAGAGATATGTCTAATCCCTTAAGAACCCTTTCACTCCCTTGGTGAAATTTAGCCAATGTAAACCAAGGGGTGGGAGTGGATGATTTGAAATGATGGTTAGGGTCAAATTATAAAAGTTTATTTCACATGTAGAACCACACTCTCATTCTAAGGCACACCATCTCATGATTAGAATTCCTTCTTTGTCTTTTGAAAAAATCAACCATTTTTAAATCTTTATAGCTAAATCAATGGTGGATAGGCATTTGATACTCTAGCCACTACCAAAGCACCTCTCACTCTATGACCTTGTTGTAGGTTTAGATATTGAAGATATTTAGGGTTTTCCCATCAAGTTTAAATAGTGTCAAAATAACATGGGTAGATGATTCCACTCCCCAACCTATTATAATTAAGGTGAAAAGTGGCACTATCAACGTGATGACTCTGCTACATCCCATGTTATGGTTGGACATGTGACATTAATATAGATGGTCTTATCTACCATCTAGAGAGTAAACCCATTAATGTTCACATCTTACATGTAAATAATATGAATATCTACAAAATTATGATGGATTTCTTGATGTACTTGCATGCTGGGTTAGTTTGGACATTCCATGAGTATATATTCATTAAAAACCATCAAGATTCATGGTTTCACCATCTTAGCCATTCAAAAACACAAATCAGTTATTTGTGGATTTTTCCTATTAACCTTTTTCAAGAAAGCTTGAAAGCACAATAGATCACTGCTCGGTTTGCATAAAATATTATCTATGTCTACCAAGGGAAGGAATTATTGAGCAACATGTGTCATGGATATGAGGGGAGAGGGGAATTTTAATATGCTTGGAAGCCATGGTGGGGGACTTATATTATGAGGAATATTGAGGTTAAAATTAGGAGAAATTAGGTTTCAAAGAGCTAGGGTTTTCTTGAGGAAACTAGATAGTTTTGGGTTAGACAATGGGTTATGGTTATACGCTCATGATAGTTGTGGTTGGATTAGAAACAACCACTATTGTCTTATTATTGTGGGGGGATTGATTTTTTTGATAACCCACCACTTTATAACCATCATTTTATCCAAAACATGGATGGGTAAGTTTAATTATGGCTTTGGCTAAGGGTTTTGCAGCCACCATGAGTGGACAATCCTTGATCTTATGATTTGAAATTTGTGACCAAAAACATGTGTTGGGGATGTTGATATACATAGTTTATTGGGTGAAATAATGTAATAGTATTTGAATATCAATAGTTTCTCAAAGGTCTTGGAGAATAATCTTAACACAAACACTTGTTATTATCAGGAAACATACAACCTATAAGTTTTAAAATAATGAAACAACCCAGAGGCTTAACTAGTTGTTCTATAAAAGGCCAAAATTTCATATGTAAGTTAAGGAACTCCAACCAGAATAGAATCTTGAGTTTATCCATGTTAGAGATGAGAAATTCATGGCTCTAAGGAGAAAACAAAATCATAACCTATAACATAGTATGGGCCATGTTTGTGTATGGTCGCACAATGTTTAGGGTTTCCAAACCTAAAAAATAAGAATCCCTTGGTTATATTTTTTACCCTGAGTATCTTGATGCCATAGGGTTGACATTGATCTTGTACCTAGCTTTTGAGCATGGATTTAACATGGATACATATTGAAAAGAAATAAATTAGGGTATGTTAATCAATTCATTTGTATGCTTTATAAAACTTAGGAAAAACATGTAAAACATCAAGAGTATTATCTTGAATATGGGGTACAATACTTCATATAAGACCTTCAGAATAAACTTGTGAGATTTATTCAGTGCCATGGCTATTTGCACTATAGTGAGTTGCATCAAAATGAGAAATCTCACATGGAGAACCCAGAAAAAAATTGACTTCAGAAAAGGTAGAAACTCAGGTAAAGGTAAAAAAACACCAATAAAATCAATAAAATTTTCTCACATAGATTAATGGAGACTTAGCAACCTATGAAAGTTTTTCAAAACCCTAAGACAATATATATTTTAGAAACCAATTGGTTCATCATTTTATTTTTTATGATCCATGTTTGTTAAATAAAATTGGCATACTTTTAAGCAATCTTTTTCTTGACTATGAACATCTTTTTAATTGTGTTCAAAGGCATACTAAGTGCATAGAAGAAACATGCTTAATAAAAAAGTAATAACTCTTAAATGTCGATTCATTTTCCTTGGGAATTATATCAATAATATTCCATAGTCATTACAAATAATAGAGCCAAAAAATAAAATACTTCTTGTAATAATGATGAATTGAATACTCATAATCTATCCATTTAGACATAAAAGTTTGATTGATATCTAGTTCCTTCATGTGAAGCTATATTCAAATATATTGTAAAATATGCTTCAAAGGTAGAGAACCAATCTGAAAACTATCAATATATGATAACAATAATTTCAAATATTGCAAGATCAAATGAACCATAGTCAAATTCCTATAGGAAAAATTTAATTGGAAGGATTGTTAATCATGACATCTATGCATAGGAAGTTTTAATTTTTTTTACAAAATTTCCTTCATGTTTAGTGCAACCAATCATTTGTTTCATTTAATGTTGGCAAAATGATTATACATTACATCTTTGATAATGAATCTAATTTACTTGTTACTTTAGCCTTTATTTATAGATTGGCCTCCTTAATTATATGTATTATCATTTATATGAACAACAAGGAATTGGTCATATGGAAAAAATAGATGTGACGAAAATGGAAAAAAAATTGCCAGCTATTGTTCGTGTCTTCCTCAGGGTCTTTACAATTCCTTAATAAAAATATATTACTTATGCATTGTTTTGTTGGATCAAACTTATTTTGTACAAATATTTCCAAAACATCAATATAGACATTGGTTGTTCTATTGAATTAATAGTTAAAAACTAAGAAAGCATGGAAAATTCCTACCACCCATGGCAAATTCATTGTACAACTTTTGAAAATGAAACAAATGTCAATTTTTTAGATGATGATGTTCTTTGTCAAAACTTTGAAACACTTTATTAATGGACTATTTTGTCACGATTACACCCCAACAATAATATTCAACTTAATAATCTTGATATGTGTAGTCATCATGACTTTGATATACATCATAAGTGGAATGATAGTAACATTTCAAATTCCTTGCAATGAATAACCATTTCCTTTATAGAACTAAATTGATAAACCCACCAAATTTGTGAATCTTATTCTACTTGTCCATCCAATTCAAATATGTTATCTATAAAATAACAAATCTATTTTTTATATTATTATATGCCACTACAATCAGCACAACACAATGCTTCCAATATTTAAATGATAATTCAAGGCACTATTGGTGATTGGAAATCATACCTTATTAACAAAATAAGACTTGTATTGAATTTCCAAGTAACTCACAATAATTTTTCATTTATTTTTATTGCACCAACAAGTATTGCAACATTTGATACTAATGCTATAATAATCCATTCAAGCCTCTAGATGCCTATAGAAGAAATGAAACCATTGGAAGTGCAAGCACTTGCAATTTTAAAATAGTCTTTGCAACATATCTAATACATTATGATCAATGAAATAAGTTTAGTAGGGCCAATTCTATTGACACATTTTACTCAATGTTTTTGAGAGGCCTTCCCTTAACATGGGAATGAGCCACTTTGTGTAAGATCTATTATTATAGTTGGTGATTTTGTTTAACTCCATCTAGTACAAAACATGTTAATATATGTTATAACATCACATGGTTCAACCCTTTGGCAGACCTTCAACATTGTTACTACATTTATCACATTTTTTTGTCGAAAAGACTCTGATCCAAGCCAAGTAGCTTTTTGAAATCAATTATTGGGTATAAAAAATGTTGAATCAAAAGTTAAACACTAGAAATTATTAATGTCTCAAATAGATAGATACTTGTCTTTTTAATAAAAACTCTCATTTTATCTATCAACTCACTTATATGCAACAAATATTTTGGCTTTAACACATAACAAAGAATATTAAATTTATTAAATGGTAATTATAAGAAGTAACATAGAGTGTACAAGAAAAGGGAACTTTGGAGATATTGATGATGACTAATTAGAGACCAAAATCACAAAAAAATATGCTTACATCTAATTTGTGGGTTGATTTTAGTTTGGTCAATGGTGCTCTTGGTTAAGTTCATGCTATAGTTTATAGTACTAGCAAGAACCCACTTGAATTGCCAATGTTTGTGGTTGTACATATGAAAACATATATAGGCCCAACATGTCCTACTCCTTCCCATAACTTGAGGCTTCCTTAAATCAAATCCTATTGAAAATGGCCACATTGTAAAAGGTCATAATTGATATGGGTACTATTGAATGTTGAGGCCTAAATTTTAATACAATGTCAATTGTGATCCTTAGAAGACTTTTGTATAGTTTTTACACAATATTCAATGAGTGTCAAAGGCTCGAGGTGTGCACGGGCATAGAGATTTCTTAATCAATCTCAACAACATAATTTTATCAAATATTAAAATATATATGAATAATATTCTAACAGCCTTCTCTAATAATAGGTTAGTTGTTCTAACAAGTAACAATCCTGAAATCTTTATTACAATATCACTACGTGATTTATTTAACAAATCACTTACATTAATAAACTCGCCAATTTATTTAATAAACCTCTCTACTAACTAATATTTAATTATGTGAAGTACAAACCTAAACTCACTAATATATCCATGTTAGGACTAATTCATAACATTATCCCCTTTAGTTATAACATGGGACAAAAACTCGAATCTCGGTTTCAACCGATAATATATTTGATTACAAATATTTGAAGATCTCGATAATAGAAATGCCTTTCAAAACTTATGTAAATTCTTGCAACTAAAAATCGACAAAACATTTACAATACTCAAAATGACATCGACTTACAACTATTATAAATAAAACATATATTATTAACACACATACAAATTAATAAACATCGACAAATAACTATACATTTAAAAAACTATTAAATAAATAAACAATATAAAAATAAAATATTAAAAACAAAATGACTCATAACAAAATATTTTTTTTATTTTTTATTTTTTTAATAAACCTACTTTAATAACTATGTAAGAAACCTTAAATACATAACATACTAATCAAAAAGATTCGAATAAATAAAAATATAAGAAAAGATTTAATACCTTAAAATACAAAGCAAACTTAACATTTAAAAAAAAACTAAACACTCTAAACCCAAGTCAAATATGAAAAACTAAAGACCACGGGTTTATTAAAATCGGGAGCTAAACACATTTAAAAACTTATAAACTTAAAAACCACTTAAAAGAAAATCTAAAAAAATTATAATTATAAAATAAAACGAAATCAAAGCAATCTAAAACTAAAACCTACAAAAATGAAAACTAAATTTAAAAATAATCTAAAAGTAAACAATAATTTAAAAAATAAAACATACTTAAAATAAAAAATAAACTCTAAAACCTAAAATCAGGGCTTTCCTATCTAAAATGGGAGGTGACAAAGCTCAGGGTGGAATTGCCATTCAGAGAAGTTGTCAAAGGTCTGAGGTGAATGCAGAGGGATGCAAGGAAGGAGCTCGGTCCTCAAAGAATCGATGAAATTCACCAAGGAATGTAAGTTAGTCTCTAATATAGATTTAGAGATTTATAGACCAAATCCTTCAAATCAAATTTTATTGGTTGTAGAGTTCGTATGATCTTGAAAACATTACTTAAATGCCTTTTTTACATTATAAATAGCTCTTTGGATATACATAATTTTATCAAACAATTTTTGGGTTGGTTTCTCCTTATATTCAGATTTCCAATATAATTTGAATCCATAATGTCTAGAGAGTCCTCACAATACATGCTCTGATACTAAATATAGTTTTTACACTGTATTTAATGAGAGTCGAAAGCTCAAGGTGTGCATAAGCATAGATATTTTTTGGTCAATCTCAATAACATAATTTTATTAAATAAGACATTACAATATATATTAATAGCACTCCCTAATAATAGGTTAATTGTTCTAACAACTAACAATCCTAAAATCTCTCTTACAATATCACTACGTGATTTGTTGCAACAAATCACGTACATTTATAAACTCACTTATTTATTGAATAAACCTCTCTAGTAATTAATATTTAATTATGCGGAGTACAAACCTAACTGACTAATATATCGATGTTAGGACTAATTTCTAACACTTTGTATTTCATTTATTTTGTCTTTTGTCTTTCGAGCAATGACTACATTCCCTATCAACACTTCATCTTCATCAAGTTGGTCCTTGTTTCTCTCACTCTATCGACATTTGCATTGTGCCTCCCTTATGAAGTCATTAATATATATATTGCATATTTTGTAGTTGATAAACATATAACCCTATACAGGGATTTAAATCTATAATATTTGAAAAAATCATTATTTTATATATTAAAATATTATATATTTAAATTGTATCATATATATTGTAGAGGGAAGAATTTTAAAAATGTAATCATAAAATATAATTTCATTAATTTGAAATAAAATATGCTTAGATGTTATTTATAAACATTTAAAAAAACTTTGACTAACCTTTAATTTATTTATTTTTAAACTAATATTTCTATTAGAGTGTGTATTTCATATATTTCTCATGTTTGCTAGTGTATTAGCTAGTTATTTCATTCTTTTGTGAGTTTGTCCTAATGTGAGGATTTATACCACATTGATTAAAGTTAGGCTAGCTCTGTGTTTTGTCTTACCTACTTATGCAAGGGCTTTCCTTTATACTAGTATATTCTATTTTATGAATAACACTTGATTTGTTTTGCTTTGCAATCATTTGTCTACAGCTTTATTGTGAGATATTTTTGGTGTTATCACTTCTGAATCTTGGGTTGTAATACTTGTTCATCATTCCTAACATATTATTAGAGCTTTGAGGTGTTGCATCCATCTGCATCATTGCATTTTGCTTCAAAAAAAATTATTGCCGTTGCTTCTTCCCTTGTCATATATTTTCGGCATTTTTTTCCCTCTTACAAATCTAACACTTCTATTGAAGATTTAAAGAAAGTGGGTGGTTTTTATTCTTGAAGGGAAAGTGGAGAGGAAGTGTGGGAGAGAGGAGGTGGAGCATTGATTTCCCTTGAGGAGAGAAGCATGCATGGAGATTTACTTGTGGCACCATTTTTTAAGACTTTTTGAAGCTTTTGCATTGGATTCTTCATGATCTAAAACATTGTGTTGGAGGAGCCCTTTTTTAGTTTCAAATCTGCTTCTCATGGTTTGGCATTGGAAGAGAGAGGGAAGAGGCTTGAAATCCTAATTGTTGATGGTGCATTGTGTTTTGTTTTTTTTTTCATTATTTGCAAAATATGAAAGTGGCATTAGAAAGGAGGACTACGACAACTAAGGTGTTAGATATCTTTGGCATCATTTTCTTTTACCTATTCCACATTAGGATACATATTACATCATGACTTAGATCTTTACTCTCTCAACTGGGCATTGGAATTTGCAGGTTTGCATCCCTATTTGTGTGGTGCTAGAAATCTTGTTTTGGCGTTGGAAGGAGGTTTGTGGAGGGAAGAAAATTGTGTTGAAGAGAAAGGTGCTTAAAAGGAGATTAGCGTACCTATTGTGTCAAGAGATGCATTAGAAAATGTGTTAGAAGGTTGGAAGGGAGGTTTTGACTCCCATTGGCAAGGTGTTGGAACTTGCTAAAGCTCTGTAGCTAAAAACAAGGTGTCATTCTGAGGAGAACCAAGGCATCATTCTGCAAGGAGGAAGGTCTGAAATTTTTTCTTTTGTTTCAGATCTAACTTTTTACTTTGGCATCCCATATTTGCATAGGTGTTTTTGTTTTATACTATGTTGGAAATTACAAACCTGCACTTTCTTGAGGTGGTAGTATTAGAACTTTTTTCCAGCTTGGACTAAGGCGCCATACACCTTTGTCTTATGTGCTAGAAATTATCATTTTGGATTGTCGTGGAACATTGAAGCTTTATTTTTGACTTGGACAACACCTCCCTCTACTATAGTGACAAAAACCATCATTTCTCTTCCTTTTATCCTCTCAAACACAACTAATAATTCATTATTTTATTTCTAAACTGTATTTTTTGCCTCAAGAGGAAGCACAGTTCACTTATGCAAGCATAACGATAACCAAACAGATCTTTTTTCATTTTAGTTGTTATTTCTAAGTCTTTGATTCAATTTTGGTTCCAACTAGTGGTTGGATGACTATATTATTTTCTGATTTCATCACAAAAATTCGTTTGTAGTGTCTTTTTTAATGTTTTGACCTATTTTATGAGAAATTGTAATGCCTATAATTTTTGAATCATAACTCCAATTTGAGTTCTATTTTTTTCAAAAGTGTATGGTTTTTTATTCTCTATTTATAGGTGTCATTAATTTTTCAAAGTATTTTACTTTTATAAAGTGTCAAATTAGGGGGTCATTAATACAATCTTTTGGGGGGTTATCTTGGTATCGATTTTGTGCACCCTTTTACATTCTTTCTACTCTTTGGTGATTCATTAGCATGAATTATAATTCTATTATTTACCATTGTGAGTCTTTGACTACACATAATTACTATACATGGAGACCTTGAATGAAAACAATCATAAAGCGTAAAGGATTATGGTCCCCAATAAATTAAACTCAACCATAATTTACATGTGAATTTAAAAAAATTTAACAGCAATGTAAGTTTAAAGAGTGTTTGGATTTGATTAAGGGTTATGTGAGTGATATTATTTTGTTTCATTTGGATGGGTGTGATTCTCTATTCAAAATATGGGCTAAATTAAAAGGTTTGTTTGGAAAAATAGATCACGTTAGAGTCATGTAGTTTGAAATGGGGCTTACTTCACTAAATCTAGATGACTTTGCCTCTATTGTATAATACCTCATAAATTTTAAGCATTTTTTGACACAATTTAAGGGGATTGGATGAGATAAGAAGGATGAAGAGTGTGTGTACTTGATTTTGTCTAAGTTGAGTAGCCCATTCCAAATATTTGCTTCTACCTTTTTCTATAGTATGGATTTTTTAGGTTCCAAATTCAAAATTTCAGATCTAGAGTTGTTTTGTGAGATATTTAATAGGGAGGAATCCAAATTGTCTCACCTTAAGTCTTCCATTTATCAAAAATCATTAGTCGGATCACATCCTAAGAAAAAAGGAAAAACTAAGGGTAAGAAGAAGAACACTCATCCATCTCAAAATGCACCTAAGCCCAACACTAACACATCTAAACTAAAATCATCTTCTAAATCTAATAATAAGTCTAACCTATCTTGCTCTTATTGTCGGGGTACTGGTCATGAAGAGTCTAAGTGTTTTGAAATAATGAAAGCCTTAAAGGATGTTGTTAATAAACACAAGATTTCTATCTCCACTTCTTCTCCATCTCATAAGCATGGGAAAACACTTAATTTTGTCGAAATATCACAAGATCACAATTACTTATTTCAGACAGTTGGATTTTAGATTCCGGTGCTTCATACCATATGACTTCTTCGAAGGAATACTTTGTATCTCTTGGTTTGAGTTATACTTCCAACATTGAGGTTGGGGATTCTTCCTTCATTTTTGTAAGGGTAAGGGTGACATATAACTATATGGTGGTCGCATCAAAGATGCATTATATGTTTAGACATAACCACAAATCTACTTTTAATTTATTAGATATGTCATTCCAATCACAGTAAAATAGTGACTTTCACACCATAGGGTGCTGAAGTTTGAGCTTTGTTAGAGCCACACACAGTTATTGCATAGGGTGTTGTTAATTATAGTTCTTGACTCTATTATTTTTAAGGTTTTGATGATATTCCTCTTATAGAAATGTGTTTGATTTCTCATGCAGATTATGAGAGTCGACTTTGACATGAGAGATTTGGACACCTAAACTACATATATTTGAAGGAGTTGAGCACTCACAGTATGGTAGAGGGTATTTCTATAGTTTCATGTCTTGATGGAGTTTTTTATTATTATGCATTGGGAAAACAACACCAAGATTTGTTTCTTAAGGGCATGTCCATGAGAGCTTCTTCATCACTTGATCTTGTGCATAGTGATTTGATGGTATTTTCTACTCCTTTAAATGGATATAAGTATGCACTTACTTTCATTGATAATTTCTTGAGACATACTTGGGTGTATTTCATCAAGTACAAGAGTGATGTACTATCTCACTTCAAAGTCTTTAAGGCTTTAGGCGAGAAATTATCTTCTAGTTTATCAAGAATTTTTGTACAGATAATAGGGGGGGCACTTCAGTCAAGAATTCTCTAAAATTTTTTATTCTATGGTATTTTTCATCAGCATTCTATTACACATACTCCATATTAAAATGGTTCAACAAAACAAAGGAACCAAACTTTAAAGGAGATAGCAAACTGCATGATGCATTCATGAGATTTACCTTCTATCTATTGGGCAAAGGGAATTAATTATGTAAATTACATTCAAAACCACACACTACATCAAAAATTTGAGCATATGACTCTAGAGGAGGCTTGGTCTGAAACCAAGCTTGATGTCTCATTTTTACAAGTCTTTGAGAGCCTTGCTTAGGTATTTATACCAAAGAAGAAAAGGAAAGCATTGGATAAGAAGATTAAACCTTTTAATTTTGTAGGGTATTATGAGGACATGAGAAATTATCATTTTTAAGATCATGATACTCATGATGTTCATTTTTGAACACATGTATAGTTTGATGAGCATTTCACATCTCATGACTCTTCATTTTATTCCATGCCTTCTTCTTTTGAAGATTCATCACCTTCTCTCAAAGATTCATTCTTTGAGAAGCTAGTTCAAGAGATTCATGAGGAGGTCATACAAGATGATGATTCTATTCACACCAATGCTGCCACTATGCTTAGGTGGGCTCGTACTATAGTTTTGAGGCAACACCTTTCATACAAGATCTTCCACCTACTTGACATCATCATCCACATTCTACGGGTACTAGACTTTTATGTTAAGAATTCTCTAGGGATCCATAATATTTTTCATAGGCTCATGGGATATAGGAGTGGAATGTTGTGATGACAGATGAGTATTCTTCATTGATGAAGAATCACAATTGGGGTTTGGTCACCTTTCTGAGAAAAGAAAGTTGGTTAGGTGCAAGTGAATTTACCACACCAAGTATGTAGTTGATATGTCTATTAATAAGTATAAGGCACATTTTATTGAAAAGGGGTTCTCACAAGTCGAAGATATTGACTACTCTGAGACTTTTTTGCCCATTGCCAAGATGGATTCTATTCAACTTGTACTTTATCTTGCTACATCACAGGCTTGGCCAGTGTATCATATGGATGTTAAGAGTGCTTTCTTGCATGGATGCTTATATGATTAAATCTATATGGAGTAGTCTATTGGGTTTGTTCATGATTTTTTTCTTATTTATCAACTTAGGAGGTCTCTTTACAGTCTCAAATAGGCCCCTCGAGTTTGGTATGAGAAGATGAATTCATTTCTTCTCTCCACTAGCTTTATTCACTTTTACTCTAATTTCACAGTGTATATTTAGTATATTTAAGAGGACATTGTTATGTTGGTCTTGTATGTTGATGATCTAATTCTCACAAGCAACTCATCTTCCTAGATTCAGACTATTCAGTAGGCACTTTCAACATATTTTGACATGACAAATCTGAGTATTTTACATTTTTTTTTGTTTACAGATTTCATAGTCACATATAGGGATTTATTTGAGTCAGTAGAAGTATACCCTTGATCTTCTTCAACATTTTGGTATGGTTGATTACAATCCAAGTCCTTCCCTTTTTTAGTCTAGATTGACACTCAATGCCACTTATACTACTCCACTTTTTGATCCAACATTGTATCGGTAGAGGGTTGGGAGTCTCATGTATTTGACCAATACTCACCCCAACATTTCATTTTCAATTGGGCTTATATCTAGGTTTACACATGACCCTCATGACAATCATCAGTAGGCTGTTAAGAGGACTTTACAATATTTGTAAGGCACTACTCATTTTGGATTACACTATACCAAGGGTTCTACTCAGTTGGTTGGATATAATGATTTAGATTGGGTAGGTTCTATTGATGACAGAAATTCCACTTATAGCTACATATTTTATCTTGGTTCTTCACCTATTACTTGGTTGTGCAAGAAGCAACATGTTATTATACTTTCATCTACAGAATATGAGTACAAGATAATTACAATAAGTCAGTAGGCTCTTTAGATTCATCAGTTTTTGACAAAGTTTGGCTTCATGCAAGATTCACCCATTGTACTTTAGTGTGACAATTACAGTGAAATTATCATTTCTCACAACCTAATTGAGCATCAATGTACCAAGCATATTAAGGTACATAGGCACTTCATTCATCATCATATTCAATATGGAGTTCTTAACTTAGAGTATATTTTGACTCAGTAGTAGGTTTTAGACATCTTCACAAAGCCTTCTGCATCACCTCATTTCTTTGATTTGCATGCCATGCTTAGGGTTTCAGAAGCTATCCTTAGAGGGTGTTTGTGAGGACATCTTCCTTCTTCATTTCATGGATACATATTTCACATGAGTACCTTATCAGGCCTAGTTATGAGGACTCAAACTATGGATATGCCACTATTTTTTTTGGATATTATTAGCCCCTATCTTCACTTGAAGGGGGATGATAGAGTATGTATTCTATGTATTTATCATATTTTCTAGTGTATTAGCTAGCTATTTCATTCTTTTGTGAGTTTTTTTTAATGTGATGATTTATTCCACATTAATTATTTAGACTAGTTTTGTGTTTTGTCTTACCTACTTATGCAATGACTTTCCTTTGTACTAGTATATCTTATTTATGAATAACACTTGATTTATTTTACTTTGCAATTATTTGTCTACAGCTTCTTTATGTGATGTTGTTGGTGTTATCACTTTTGAATCTTGAGTTTGAATGCATGTTTACCATTCCTAATAATTTCATACAATAATTTTATTTAAGGTCACAAGTAAGTATAAGCCTTCTATATCAAGTGAGGGAAGCTATTTCATTAATACTTCACATCTTAATTGATGTGAACATAATGATTAATTTTACTCCACTTATAGTTATATTAGTTGTCTTTACCTTGGTTGTGTCTGTACGTATATGGTGGATAAGGAATTGGATAATATTTATAAGTTTTATAATAATGATTAGAAAAAGTGTCAATTTACTTAATTTTAAATTCTATAAAGTGATCAAAAAGTTATGTTCACTCAAGTTATATATATATATAATTGCAAATACTAAAAATAATATATATTGATCATGTCAAAAAAGATTCAAACACTTGACTCCACCTTGAATGGTATAAATTAAAAATATAATTGATAGAAAGCTTTAGTAAAAATCAATCAAGTATTAGTCTATTATGCTTGTATTGCATGAAAATATCTATATAAAGTAATTTTAAATAACTAACTTTTGAATAGTTAGCATTATTCGTATTGTTTTTTTCATTGTGATATGGCTAAAGCAGTTTTGTTTGTTGTAATGGTATTGATGGGGTTTAAAAAGTACTCATATTCAACAATACCTTGAGGTGCTGTAACTATTGATTTGTTGCCATGTTTATATTATTTAATAATTTGAGGTGGAAATCCAAGTGCTGCTTGTTAAAATGAAGTTAAATAGTTAAACTTGTCAGTGTCTAGGAAAAAATTTCAACATGATGCATGCCAATGTATTGAGCAACAAGGCAAAATATTTTGTACCGATTGGATTAATGTTGGGCATCTTCCTAGATATTGTAAGGTTAACCTTCTTATAGCTATTGCACCTAACTCAAATTTTTCAAGATAATTTTAATCATTATCTCATTATTTTTAATTGATTTGTTTCAATATATTATATGAGATTTTAAATTATAAATATGTTGTACCTGCACTCACACAATCAACCCTCTTAGACAACATGTCACACTCATAGGCATTTGGATTCAAAGATCAATCACACAATCAACCAAGATGCGGCTAAATTCAATAAACAAGGTCATGGTGTACCTTTATCCACTTAGTTGAACCTTGTCCAAATACATCGTAGAATCTTATTTTTAGTTGTGACATAATTTGTAAGTATTTTTAGTCAGTTGCACATCAAAAATATGTTTGCATAGTTAAAATAAATCAAATCCAAGCTAGGTTTGTGTATTTAATTATTTATTACTATATATAGCTCATTTTAAATTCTATAAATCATTGTATTTCACATTTATGTTTTGTATATTTTATAATCTAAAATAATAATTTGATTATTTAGTGTTTATTTCATTTTATATTTAAATTAAAAATAAACATTCTAGTGACCTTAATGTGAACCTGACATTATGGTAAAGTTGTAAATTTTTTAAAACATAATTTTTTGTTTGCTTGATTTTTAGCCTAGGATTTCATATAATTTTTTATAAATTCTTGACACTAAAAGAAAATAAATTTTGACCTTGGATATAAAATCAAAACCTTGAATCAATCTTCTTAGACCTTGGATTTAGTCTGACACTAAATAAATTGTCTTGTCACATTGGATAGCATCTGACACTAAATAGTTTTATTTCAACCTCAAGTTGAATTTTTTTATCTTTACACAAAAATATTTCAAATTTCATTTTCTATTTACTCGATGCTCATTTCTAGAAACTATTACTTGCCAGTTATAAAATTACTTAGTGATTGTCATTATGGGCTAAATGGCTATTTATTTCACAAACATCATGGTGCGAGGAGTACTAACCCAATACTCAAGCCATTGTACAACACTAAAAATAAATTTTATCTTTTTCATACCTCATGGTATATTAGAAGTGCCTAGGGTCCCTTGTTTATACCATATGAAGTATATTTTAACTATTTGATTTGTGGTACACCTTAGAAGAGTGTATTGTCTAGGGAAGTTACTCTCATTGTACCTTTTGAGATTGGATAGTGGGTTATAGATATGGTTTAGCCTTTGTATTTGATGCTATGAAATATTACGCTGACACTAGTCTACAAATGATCAAATATAATTGAGATCCCACATAATCATTCAAACCCTTGCTTAGATCACCTTTATACCTTACTTTTTCATTATATTGTATTCATAATAGGTTTAATAAATGAATTTTTATTTCATATGTTACATAGGATTATGCAATTTATTTTACATTTTGTATTAATTTGTAACATTTTATTCATTTAGTTTTTACATGGATTCAATGTCAAATTCATAGAGAATCTATACTAAACAAGGCCTAATCTCATGGCCTTCCTATGTCAAATGTCTGCACTATTATATCATGTCATTAATATTCTCCAATAGCTTTTATAAAATCTAAAATGACTTGGGAATAAAAATAAATATATGATATGCATTCTATTAGATCGACACCTCTAAAGGATATCCTATTGTTTACTTCACACCCTCTTGAAGGGTGCATTATGGCTCTTATTTTAGAACTCAATACTCATGAAAAATCTAGTGAGATTGATGAAGTGATTTATGTAATATATTCATGACCATCCAAAAAAAATTGACTCACTCTTATATGTTGTTAGAGATTAACAAAATAAAGGTGCCCAAGTTAGTTCTTCCAATGTTGTCATTGCCACTAGTGCATCCATTCCTATTTATATACCTCTAATTACTTCCATAACATCATCCTTTGGTTTGAGAACATTTATTTATTTTAAACAATTATACATTTCTATGCCCACTCATGTTATTTATACTCCTCCAATCACTTCTACCAATACTACTCTTCAATTTATAATTATTGTCTTAAAAACTAATCTATCTCAAATTGAGAAAACTCTTTCTCATATTAGCCCTTCCATGGACTCATGTTCCTTGTTGCATAACCCTTTTACACCCAAAATCACATCTTATCCATTACCAATTGGATTTGAGGCTCTTAAAAATATCTTAAATAAAGGTGAAGGTGATATTAAATAATATTTATGTGCAATCCATGAGGCTTGTCTAGACTATGCAGATAATGAAAAATTGTTAACAAGACTCTTTATAAGAAGTCTCAAAGAATATTCTCTTAGATGGTTTTGTGATATTCTTATTTAATTAGTAAAGGTTTTCAATCTTTTGAAAAAATATTTTTTAAAACACTTTTCTATCAACATTAGTGAAAAAATATTATACGCTTAAATTACAAATCTTAAATAAGGGTCCAATGAAGTAATCAATGAGTATGTTCTAAGATACAAGAATATGTGAACAAAAATGAAAATTCAAATGGTTGATAATGAGGTCCAAGATATCTTCACTCAAGTTTTGATATTTCCACTTCAAGAATCAATTATATTTGATAAGTTTAAATATTTTAATGAGTTATACCATACAATCAAAGAGCGTGAGGTCAAATTGTTTACTTTGATTAAGCTTAAAAATACTTAAAATGCTCCTCCTTCAAATTTTAAGTTTCAAACGAAGCCAAAGTATAAGATAATCGAATGAAATAATTAATGAAGCTAAGATTATAGTTAAGGCTATCTCACAACCAACACAAAAGCTTCAACTACAAGCTTCACCAAGGAGGCAATTATAAAGGTTACCATCATCACCTCATGTATTATTGCAAAAGTTACTTAAATGCATTATAATATTTCTTCCTCTACCAATGGAAATAAACTTGTCTAAAGTACAATCTATAAATTTTGATAGCTATATCAATATATTGGACATTCCATAAATATATTTTTTAAATTCAAACACAAGATTCAAGATCTCATTGATGAGAATATTATTGATATTGGCACACCTATTGAAGAGGCTAAGCCACAATCAAATGATAATTCAAATCTCAAAATGTACAAAGATCCTTTTTCAAATCATGAATCAACAAATAATAAGGATAATTATGAAGTATATTATGCATGCAATGTTCATCCTCCTTAATTTATATATTTTTATCCACTTGATAGCATCATTGGTATAGTTATAAATAAAAAAGTATCACATCCTATGATTACATTTGATGATAGTGAAATTGTTGATGATGGTTCAAATAGACATGCACTCTTTATTTGAGCAGATGTTGATAAAAAATATATACACCGTGTTATGATAGACCATGGATCAAGTTAAAATATGTGTACCATAAAGCTTATCTACTCTTTAGTTATACAGAGCAATGTTTACAAGATACTTCTAGAGTTGTCAAAGCATTTGATGGTCGTACACAAAATACTCTTGGGCATATAGTGCAACATTTATAATTAAGACCTAATATAGTGTCCACTCTATCTGATTTATACCAAACATTGGGGTTTTTGATATGCTATTAGGATGCCCTCAGATATAAAAGAGTAGAGCATTACCTTCTACAATGTATAAGTGTCTCAAATATATTTATGGTAATCAAGTGGTCAAAATCTTAAGAATCCAATATGAATATACTTTGAAACCATTAATCTTTACTCCTATAAAATATTTGGAGGGCACATACATTGAACATGGTAATAAAATAGTCTATATGACTATCCAAGGGCATATTATA
The DNA here is from genome assembly GCA_037957365.1 of Torreya grandis. Classification (NCBI taxonomy): domain Eukaryota; kingdom Viridiplantae; phylum Streptophyta; class Pinopsida; order Cupressales; family Taxaceae; genus Torreya; species Torreya grandis. The sequence continues at coordinate 1,441,667 of JARHVA010001540.1, read as the reverse complement.
GAATTATTTTTTCCATCTATTTATAAGAATCATCCAGTTATACATAAGTATATTACAGATTAAATTTCTCCATCTATAGATGAACATGATACAGATGTCATGCCATTTTTTTCTCAAACCCTATTTATTTTTTTAAATTTAATTTGATGGTTATTAATTATTCACTACATTTCCTTAATGTTTAATTGTTGTGATTTGATCGATGCAAAATAAATTTGTGACACACACAATTATTATATGATTTATTTAATATATTTTCTTTCCACCACGAGGCCTCTTTAAGAGTAAAATACAAGCGTATGAGGTTAAGAATAATATGATTCTAAAAATCAATTACTAATATCATGATTAATGAATAGAGACAAGTCACATTATTAAGAAGTATTAAATTATAATTTCTTGATTTAAATGATCACTAAATTCACACAAACCCTGATCAACACATTTAAGTGAAATGAAATGATTCAAAACAATAATCACTTTAACATGGGGTTACCACTTTAAGTCTCACTAAGGGAGAATCTTGACTAACACTATACAACTCTATTCTCAAGACACACAAGACAAGGAATACAACCAAATTTAAATCAAAAGGGTTCACAACAACTACACGATGATCAAACTCAAACTTTAATTAATATTATATATAGATAATCTAAACAATAATGTACGATCCCAACATGAAGGACAATGACATTTCACCCCTAACCTAATATAAAGAAGCTAGACCCGATGCCCCCATCTTAACTTGGGTAGCCTACATATCTACTCCATGGAATTAAGATCCGATGTAGTTCTTACACTTGTGATGGTCTCTTCCGAGAGGTGTCATAACTAAAATAAGGTTGGCACTCTAAGCCAAAAATAAAATTGATACATTATTCAACCAAGCTTATAAATCTCTAAACATCTAATACATGATAAAACCACAGTCTTAAAACTTCCACTTATCAAGAAACACCTAAAAAACTCAAATGTGTGTGCCTACCCAAGCACTACTATGCAATAATACAAATAAAACTTAAATGTGATAAAGAACCTGCATGCCATCTAATGAGACCAAAGTCTTAATAATATCTAGCTTATATGGTTTAGATAAGCTTCATCTCTCGAGTGGATCTCTAAAAGTGTCCAAGGTTAAAATGAGATATAACAAGTCTTAATTGACATATGAAACAAAAGGGGTCACTACCCAAAAAATGCTACATCTAAGCATACCACACTATTATAAACTAGAAAGATACACATATTTAAAGAATAAAATTATAAAACTCATGTTAATACGAGTACTCAATGGAATAGTGGTTTAGACATGTGTTACAATAACACCCAAGGTTAGTTAGTCATAATACTCACTCAAGGAGAGCAACCTAAGGATTGATTCCCTAAGCTCACACCCACTCCCTAAGTTACTTACATATCTACGATGATCCCATCACACACAAAATTAGGGCTACTTGTAGTTTCCTCATTCCTCAATGAGTGTTATATTTGATGTAAAGGTACCTAGCTCCATCGAAGTCTCACGACTAAGCCTTACATAGTTACCCCTTATCATTAAGATCAAAACCACTAAATGACCTAAATACATATAGGCACTACCAATAGACTATAAGAAAATCCAAACAAGAGAAAAATACTTTTGAAAAAACTACTCAGTCTGAGTACAAAAAGCGAACCCCACTCTAAAAGTATGCTCATATCCAATTACTAAGAGGACACCCTTTAGACCTAAAAAGGTGTGACTAGGGCCAAGATTTAAAGTATATCATGACTAAAAAAAGTATAATAAATTCAATGGATAAATTAATTTTATAATTGTAAGGTTAAATAAATAAATAAGCTCCCAAACGACATAGAGCCTACAACTCCAAGTTTGGTAAACTAGGTACAAAACCACTCTTATTTTAATTTACAACAAGCTTAATAAATTTTTCTAACAACAAGAACCTATTCTCTAAACTAGTATAAACATGTTTAATGCATAATAATATGTTTATTGTAATAAAAACTAATAATTTTATCGCCATTGCAAACTAAAGTTATCTGTTCAGAAAATTATCTTACAAAAATTCTACATAAGCTATTGATTCGGGCAACAATTCAGGTGACGGGTCCACCCCAATTGATGATGGAACTTCTGGGAGCCATAACTTTTACACCGTAGCTCCAATTGACTCACCGTTTGAACCGTTGGAAAGCTAAAAATGAGGATAACATGGTGAGATGGCATGGATCTCCACTTGATGAAGTTTGACCCCCAAAAACCCAATAGAAGTGCCCCAAATTTTAATTTTAGTAGTGCAGTCTAAAAATAGTAAGTTTCTAAAAATAGTAATTCCTTGAATTATATATTGTTGTAAATCATGGAAATTGAACCACTTAATCTTCCTTGAGATTGGTGACCTTCCACATCCTATTCACGCCTTCAAAACATGTATAAATGAAGATGTAACCCGAAATAGAAATTAGACATCTCTTCTCAGAGATAGGCATATGTTTGGGTCTGCAAATTTGATCAATAAGATATCTCTTCTCAGAAATAGCATTATTTGAATTGTGTTATTCTTGTTTCTTGAATTATCTTCAACCAAAGCTTTTGAGTTTTGGATCAGCTATATAACAAAACTTATAATAAAATTTATTATAAGTTTAATTCAATCCATTAAACTTATAGGCTTCGGAATCACACTCCTAAAAATAACAAAATTTATAATAAAATTTATTTTATTAAGAAACTAATAATTTAAATCTATATTAATTTGGTTATAACTTTTTTTAAATAAGCTCATTTCTTTATATTTTATTTATATTGATTCCAAATCGATTTTAGAACCAATAAGAAGGTGAAAGAGAGGTTTTGCCCTTGTAAATGTCTCCTAAAATCGAACAAAAACAATGATTCTAGAAAGGATTAAAATTTATTTGAATATTAATCTCATATTTCATATCCACAAATAATTGTTTCCAAATCTCATATTTTATAAAGTTCAAATCTAAATAGTTATTTTATGCCAAATCCAAAATGACTTTGGAAGCAAGAAAAGGATAATTGAACAAGATTAAAATTTGTCCAATCATGATTTACATATTCCATTAACTAACAAAATCAATTTCAAGTCTTAGTTTTAACCAAAATATGAATTAGATATTTATTTATTTTCCAATTCTAGATCATGTTAAGAGGCTATTTAGAATGTATTGTTTAATTCAATTATTATTTTTATTTTTTAATTTAATTTATAAAATTTGATTGATTTAATATGTTAAATATTTTAGAGGAATGAAACTTAAAATAGGACTATTAATTAATTCATAGCACGACCTAAAAATGTGTTAGAAAAATCTAATTACAAGATAACTTTATTAAAATATATATATATTAATTAATTTATTAAATGAAAATTATAAAATTTCTACTTAACTTAAGTGGTGGGGTCAAATCCCCACTACTAGATTGGGTGTATCTCCACCACTAAATCTAGGGTTTCTAATTTTTTCCTAATTTTCTTTATATAAAAATTAACATTTAATATTTTTCTTCATTTCTCTTCTTTCATTTTTGAGGGTTAGGAGATGTAACTTAGGAGGAAGGACTTATTTATTTATAAGTATATACATATTTTATATATTTATGTTTTGATTTAATTATTCTTTTATATTTATTTATATATATATATATTCAACATTACATATACACACTTTTAAATGTATATACATCTTGTATGAATATATGATCCCAACAAAATAAAATATATAAAACTCTAAAGGAATCAAAATATTTATTTTATTTTTTATTTATTTTTATAAATAAATTATTTTTTACAAAAATTCAAGGTTGCAGGATTGGCCAGGACGTGGCCTTGGGCCGATGGTGGGGTTGTGCAAGCCACGATCAACTTACAACTTAATGGAAAAGTGTTTGGAGAGGGAGAAGTTAAGGTGACACGAAGGAGCGTGGGGCATCGTCTCAGCCACCGCCCCCTACTAATTTTTTTAATAATATTTTGATAACTTTAAAAAATGATCTAAGTAAATTTTTATATATGTATTTTATAACTAATTAATTTTTTTATTTGTTTTAGAATTAGAATGGACAATACTCTTTATATATATAAAATAAATTTTATAAATATACATATATTTTATAATAGAGCTATTATTATTTTATAAAATTTATTTTTATATGATTATTATTCATATTTATATTTTTTTTCAAATGATCATGCATTTTGTTTTGTCACTCATTATATATATACCATTCAATAAATTTGGTAATTAATTATTATATATATATATATATATATATATATATATATTAATATATAATAATTAATTGTCAAATTTATTTTATATATACATTAGTCAAATTCATTAAATGGAATATATGTATATATAATACATTTATACATATTAATTATTTTATATATAATATAATTAATTATCAAATTTATTAAATGATGTGTATGTTTGTTTCCTAATATTTGGATTAGAATAAAACTTAGTAACTTTCACATTTTGATTTACAATAAATATATAAATTTAAACTAGTTATTTTCACTTTCAAGTCTTATTTTCAAGTCAATTGGAAAGAGGGAGAGGAAGAAGAGTAAGATATCCTTATTTTTTTGATAATAAAAGGATGTAAAATAGATAAGTTGTTATTTTTCTCTTGCAACCTTATAATTTAAATAAACCATTATTCTTTCACTATTTTAATTTTTTAAACTCAAATAAATACTTTTGGAGGGAAGTAAAGAGGAACAAATTTATTTATAGAATTTTCAATTTGTAAAATAATAATAACATATTAATTCATAATTTACTTTAAATATATATAATTTTCACATTTTTTATTTTTACAACATACAAATTCATAAATAGTCTAACTTCATATTCTAATCATTTTCCTATTTGATTTACTTCAAAATTCAAGGAAGGTATTGGACGAGAGTTAAGGGGAGAGAGAGAGAGAGATCATTTCTTCAAAAAATATAATACAACTCAACAATGAACAAATTTTCATTTACAATTTTAATTTCTCTAAGATTTGAGAAGGGAGAGAGGGGGAGAGGGGGGGAGATATTTTATGCATACAAACATTTACTAATCTAGCTTCTCTTTTATCTTTATTTGGTTGACTAAACTAACTCTTTTTAATACATAAGATGCACTATAAGAAAACCTACCTCTCTTCTTCCATTATCCTTGCATGACACATGCTTTCAAAGCTCCATGAGGATATTCTTCTCTCAAACTTTCAACAAGCTCCTCCCACACTCCGTTTTCATTTATAATTTTAATTTCTCTAAGATTTGAGGATGGAGAGAGGGGGAGAGATATTTTATTCCTACAAACATTTACTAATTTAACTTCTCTTTTATCTTTATTTGGTTGATTCAACTAACTCTTTCTAATACATAAGATGTACTAAAAGAATGCTTACCTCTCCTCTTCTATTGTCCTTGCATGACACATGCTCTCAAATATCCATGAGGATGTTCTTATCTCAAACTTCCAACAAGCTCCTCCCGCACTCCATGAGGAGATATTTCCTCCTCCATTTTTCTTCTTCTAAACTCTTCGAAGCACCACCAAAATAATGAATCCCCAATAAACAACCCAAAACAAGACTAAGTATGAGAACTAAAAGAAATTCTAATTTTCATATCCTAGGGATTATCCACCTAACCCAATAAATTGGAGGGTACTTTTTTATTACAATAATCACCTTATGTCTTACAATCCTATACTTTCACTTAATGCCCTTACAAACCCATGTGGGCTTAATTTTCCAAGTCACCCACTTTATAAAAAGTCAAAAGGTCATTTACACTAAACAATAACTTCTCTTATATTGTCCAAATTTGCACTCCATAAGCACATCTACCTACCCTAGTCTATGGCCTAACCAATATCTCATGTAGCCTTCCTACAGAATCTAGACACAAGTTGCCATTAAAATATATTATAAAAATCCTCATGATTTATGTAGATTTAAATATTTATTGGATTAAGATTTAAATTTAAAAAAATTATTGTTCTAACTTATTTCAATAAATAAAGATTTCAAAATAAGGGAGGGAATAACATTTGAATTCCTTCACATCTAAAGGATCAACATGTTAGGCAAATATATGTTGACAATTAAGGAACAAAGTTTCAAACATAGGGAGTATTATAATAGTTACACATGAACATAATTAGTTATAAATATCATGGTACATTCTCATAAATAGAAAGTGTCACCTAAAAAGAGGTCTTTATCTCCTAAGAAACCATAGGTTATTCAGAATACTTCACCATAGGTACAGTTAATTACACCTTTTTCTATTACACATGAGGATATAGGTTTACATTGGTATATGAGCAGTGGTTTAGATGGTTATACTAATGGTTTAGATGGTTATATTATAACATATGATTATTATTCATATTTAGAAGCATTTACATTTGGCACTTCCTCTTCATAGTAATTTACTTATTCATATCACTCCATGGGTTATGTTAACATGTCTCCCATCACAAATATAACTAGTTAGCTACTTGCAATTTCATTTGTACATAGCTTCTTTGCTCTTATTTAATTGAAACTTATTTTATCCCTTATATAAGCATTATTTTATCCCTTGGCTTTAATTTCACATTGAACACTTGCCCTCTTGATTTTTAAAACTAATTTGAACAATCCCAAACATCTATCCTATAATATTTGAAATGCACATTCTCTATGACAGTCTACTTGTTTATTATGGCATGTATATCATGCCTTGGCTTCTTTTTTACTTACATGATCACATATATTTACTCTTATATTCTCCATGAGTACACATAATCTCTTACCTATTGGGATAATGAATATTCTTATCTACATGAATATAATTCAAATTCACATACATTTTGGGCACACTGCTTGCCTTCCTTCTTTGCCACACTATACTTTAGCACATTTTTGTGGATTATTTAAATTCTTCCCAATTCTTCTATTTCAAAGCCTTTCTTCTTATCACTTTTCAAATATTTTAAATTCAATTATATCAAGAATTCAAAAAAAATAAAATATGGTAAAATAAAATAAAAAATCATCTATGTTAAAAAGTACAAACAAAATCAAAATATTTAAAAAAATTAAAATCAAGACCTACAAAGATTTTATTGTGTTTTTAGTTAACTTATTTCAATATATTATCTATTTCATGTTTAATATATAACATATTTTAGTTTCTATATACATAATTATTTTCATGAGTTACGTGAGTGTGATACATGACATACTATTACATGAATTTTCAATGTCAAGCTTCCCTTATTACCCAATAGGCTTGTTAGGTTGGAGGCATCTCTTCATTATTTGTGAACACTTTAACATGTCATATTTATCCACAACATCTCTCCAATGTTTATCTATTTATAATACAAATGTTTTGCTAATCAATTATATTTTCCATTGTGTTACATGGATGTGCTATTTTCTAACAATAATATTCATACATATGGCTGATGAAAACTAGTATCATTTTCTCTATATTATTTTTCAAAAATTATTACTTCACTACATAATAAGTTAGGACATGATTGTTTATTATGTGTGGTCATTGGCTTTGTGTGTGTAACATATACATGTTATTATTTGTATGGAATCATCATATCATTTGTGTGTGGCCCTTGGCCTTGTGTGTTTATGAATTTTTCACATGTCTCTTGTATACCTTTAGCCCTTATGTTTGAAATTCTATGAAAATTATATGAAATTGTATGACATTACATGTATTTTCATTATTTTTTACTATGGTACGAGATTCGTATCATACATTGATTCTACTTTAATTCTTGTGTTATGATACATATCATACACATGCCACTTATGTGATTTAATATTATATATATCTAACATATATTTCATATGTAATTCAATGTTATATTAAATATTATGATGCAATATATTTCATATATTCATATACTAAAGAAGTACACCTTTCACATATTCTACATTTCTCTTTTGAGATTAGTGATTTACAGGATACATCTCTCATCTCAAAAGGGGGCATTACCGTGGGCTTGTCTTTAAAATCCAAGTCCTCGTGAGCAATAAGATTTCAAATTTATGACAGTTATAGTTTTCAAAATTATATTACAGTTATGAATTTAAATATTATGGGCACATGTGACATGCATTTACACTCATTCATACATTTATTTCAATATAGTTTCACATACACTTGATATATTGCATAGGCATGTGCAAAATAATTACAAGTTGAAAGTTTTAAAAGTTACAAGTTCAATTGACATTTTATATCAATTAAATACATATATAAGGGTAATGATATTCATTCATGTTCATGTTTATACATGGAAATTTTAAATTTCACTTTGTAAAAAGTTTCAAATAGAATCTAGATCGGTTTGCAGTGTTGTGATTTTGATGAAGGAACATCCAAGGTGAAGGGCAATCTTGCATTAACCAAAAATATGTTAGCTTAGGTTTTTGTTTTGTTTTTTATTTGTGGTCTTATTTGCTTAAGCTTGTTAACCTATGAGAATAATGTTTTAAAATTATTCCTTGTTGTGGAAAAAGTAAGGAGATATTTTGTCTACTTTTATAGTTTGTGTAAATTATTTAGTTTGTGACACTTGGAATTATGGTTCTATTTCTATAATAAATAAGAGATGACTAAATTTGATGAAGTCATAATACATGCAGTTACAACCTATGCACCAAATTTTAGATCATTTGGAGTAACCATAGAAACATACCATCTGATTATTTTAAAATACTTACAAACATGGTTCTCTTTTTATGGTTAAAAAAATATGATTAAATTTGGTGAGGTCATATTACCTAACGCTTACAACCCATGGACCAAATTTTATATCATTTAGATTTACCGTAAAAATGTACCATTTGATTTTATCAGCACACTTAGAAGTATGTTTCTCTTTCTATGGTAACTAATAGATGGCTAAATTTTGTGAGATCATACTACCAAAAATGTACAACCTATAGGATAAATTTTAGATCTTTGAAGTTACCACAAAAACTTACCATCTGATTATGGCAAATTACACATGTGACACTTAGAAGGATGTTTATTAATTTAAGTTGATAATTTTATGATTTTTTTTATATGTAATATTACCTAATATATACAACCTACGTGCCAAATTTTAGACTATTTTGAGTTACTATAAAAATGTTTTGTCTAATTATGTTAGCTTACAACCTCTATCTAGTTTGTGACGCTTGGTAGGATGTTTCTTCACTTTCCTTTACAATTTGATTTTAAAATTCTGTGGAATAATATTAAATGTAGTGTAAAATATATATTTCAAATTTTAGATCAATTGGATAAATAACAGTAAAGTTATGATAGTTTTAGTAACTGTCACTTGGCCTAAAAACAGCACCTGAGTACCTGAGAGTCAACAATTTGGTTCTTTACCATATTATCACCTGGGAAGCTAATATTTTTTGAGGTGTTTGGTGTTTTAATATTATTCATATAAATCAAGGTTATCCATGTGAAATAGTATTGAGGTAATTTTTTATAGTTGTGTGTGACTGACTATGTTTTGGGACATGTAGAAGGAGTTGTTACAGATAATTTGGCATTGATCTCAAAAACTGAAGGCCACCTAACTCTTGTACCTTTCATAAAATGATAGTGAAGTTGAAGAGACACCCCATTAAGCTGGGGAAGTTATAAGAATATTATGATTTATATAGATAAGTCAATTTAAATAAGCAAGTTGTTGTGGGCAACGAAGAGAGTAGAGTAGAGCAGAATAAAAGTAGTTTTATTTTTCATGTTTTGTTTGGGAAAATAAACATGTATAAAAGTGTGATATATTTTAGTTTATGTAACCATTTTAATGATTTAGTGAAGGATAGTATAAATTTTTTAATTAGTTTTATTATATGCATGTTTGTTCTAAATTTAGGTCTTGGTCTAAGTGAATATCTAAGCATCACAGAATTAGAGGTTGTCCTTAGGTGGATACCCTATTTGTGTTTGCATAATTTCATATCTAAGCTTATTTTTCCTATTCGATTGTGTGTGTATGAAGGCTCTAAATGAGTCTATTGGAAATATTTTAAAAACAAGTTTGCATTGGGAGAAGTGATGGCACATAAATCTAACATTGTTAGAAGACGAGGATGACCAAGAGGACCTCTAGTTGTAGACCTGGTAGAAATGATGAGAGGAATGCAAGTAAGGTTGGATGCAATGGAAATAACACAAATAAGTGTAGCTCATGATGGGTATGTGAGTGAAGATTAATAATAAATAACTCAATAGCTTGGTTTGGAAGACATGGAAAATGAAGTTGAGCCTATATTTCTAAGAGTTGTCACAGGGCTTGGTAGTAAACCAAAGCTGGAGACACCTTAATTTAATGAGAGTTTGAATCTTGAAGAGCTTGTGGATTGGATAGCATATATGGATAATTATTTTGACTATGAGTCTATAGATGAACATAAGAAGGTGAAGTTTTCTTGCACAAAGTTGAAGATCCATGCTTCTTTATGGTGGGACCATGTGGAGGCTTAGAGACAAAAGAAAGATAAGGAGAAGATAAAATCTTGGGATGCAATGGTGACAGAGCTGAAGACCAAATTTATGCCTTTTGATTAGCAAATGAGTTTGTTTAGAAAACTAAAAAAATTGAGATAAAAGGATATCAACATCAAAGAGTACACCAAGGAGTTTTCTAGACTCACTATAATAGTTTGACATATGAAGGATGATCATGAGAATGTATCAAGATATGTGAATGGGATACATTTTTAAATTAAATATGAAATCATAATGTTAAACATAATACCTATGGAGGAAGCCTATCAAAATGAGTTGCATGTAGAAGAGAAGTTGTTTAGCAATAACAAGGGAACTCTAGAGGTAGAGGAAGGTCTTTGAGAGGACAAATAAAAATTATCAGTGGAAGAGGACAATAAAACCATGATGGAGAGGTAAGAATCTCACAAAATCAGAATTAAAGCATGAGAGGAGGTTACTCTTCTAGAAGGAGAGGTTCCTTTGGAAATGGTAAAGGTGGAGTCTTTCATGGTAAGTATTTTAAATGAAATAAGTATGATAGACATAGAGCTTAGGAATGTCTATAAGATCCTCAAAATAGTGGAAGGAGGATTAAATAAATTAACCATGTTGCTCATGTTGATTAAGAGAGTGTTACATCACCAACATGCAATGAAGAACCAAAAAAGGAGAGACTCTATTGATGAATAGAGTTTTGTTAAAACTAGCCAAGGAGGTGAATGAACCAACACAAATAAAAAGTTTATTATGGGTTGTTTGAAAATCTAAAGGTGAGTATTTCAAAGTTATTATTGATAGTTCTAGCATAGATAATTTAATTTTTTAAGAGATGGTATAAAACTTTGGGCTAAAATAGTTAGAACATCCTACACCATACAAGGTTTCATGTTTGCTTAAAAGCTATCAAGTGTTAGTGAATGATCAATGTATGGTGAGTTTTCAAATTAATTAATATAAGGATGATGTCTTGTGTGATATAATGCCCAAGGATTTGTGTCATGTGTTGTTAGGAAGGCCATATTAGTTTGATAAGAGAGTTGTGCATGATAGAAGAGTAAACACCTACACCATAATTAAGGATGGCAAGAGATTCACATTAACTCCATTAAAGGATAGAGGAGATGAGGTGGACAATAATTCCAAAGTGATGTTGGTTTATAGTAAAGAATTCTTAAAGGTGACTAAGGAGGAGGAGAAGACATGATTTTCTCTAGTTTCAAATCTTATGTAATCTTTGATAGCCACTAAGGTAAGTGATCTTCCTATAGAAATTTAGAATATATTTGAAGACTATGTTGATATTATGTTAAATTAATTATTAGAGGGACTACTACCTATTAGAAGCATTAGCCATCACATGGATATAATGCCTGTAGAAATTTCATAAAATAAAGTGGCTTGTAAATTGACTCCAATAGACAATGAAGAGATAAAGAAAAATGTGTAAGATTTTCTAGAAAGGGGATTAATCTAAGAGAGTTTAAGTCCATGTGTAGTCCCAACTGTGTTAGCACCTAGGAAAGGTGGAGAGTGGAGAATTTGTATGGATTCACATGTAATAAATAAGATCACCATTAAGTACAAATTTTTATTTCCAAGAATGCATGACTTAATGGACTTTTTGAGTGGATCTAGGTACTTCAGCAAGATAGATTTGAAGAGTGGGTATCACCAAATCCATAGAAAAGAGGGTGATGAGTGGAAGATTGCATTCAAAATGAATGATGAAATGTATGAGTGGCTATTCATGCCATTTGGTTTGTCAAATGTCCTAAGTACATTCATGAGACTCATGAATGAGGTGTCAAATCATTTCATAAGTAAGTTTATGATAGTTTGTTTGGATGACATTCTAATTTTTAGTCACTATAAAGAGGACCATTTGAATCACATGAAGTTAGTTTTATAAAATTTGAAAGAGGAGAAATGTTGGTGAAGTTTAATAAGTTTAGCTTCATGTAAGAGGAGATGATATATTTGCAATATATAATCTCAAAGGATGGGTTGAAAATGAACCCTAAGAAGGTGAGGGAAATTGTGGAGTGGCCTTCACCAAAGAGTATGTTTAAGGCAAGAATTTTCCATGGGTTGACAATTTTCTACATTAATTTCATCAGAAACTTTAGCAGCATATCTGCACCCATTATGGATACCGTGAAGGGAGACTAGAAAAAGCTTCAATGGACTGTTTGATTAGAGGATAATTTTTAATTTTTGAATATAAAAATGACAAAGTATTCGGTGTTAGCCTTCATATACATTGGAAAAGTGTTTCAAGTTAATTATGATGAAATTTGGATAACCATAAGAGTGGAGTTAAGCCAAAAAGGTAAGCCCATTGCTTGTTTTAGTAATAAGTTGAATGACACCAATAAGAAGCATTCAGTTCATGACCAAGAGTTTTATGAAATGGTATAAGATCTCAAGAAGTGGAAAAGGATTTCATTTTATACATGGATGATCATGTATTGAAATTCATAAATAACTAAGGTATGTTGAATCAAAAGCACACAAAATGGGTAGAATTTACTCTAAACTATTAATTTGTTTTGAAACATAGAATTGGGAAGTCTAATAGAGTTACAGATGCCTTGATTAGGATAGCTATTATTTTGAATGAGCTCAAGGTGGAAACCATTGGGTTTGACTCAATGAGGGAATTGTATGAAGAAGACTTGTGTTTCCAAGATGCACAGATAGTGTGCATGAATCAAACAAACACAAACAAAATTATATGGTTAGAGTATATGATTTAAGATGGATTTTTGTTCAAGGGGAGGTAGTTGTGTATACCTCAAGGTTCCATGAGAGAGAACCTATTAAAATATAAACATAACAAAGATCTAGCTAGTCATTTTGGGTATGATAATAATTTACCATAGCTGAGTGATAAGTATGATTGGCCTCAGATGACTACGGATTTGAAGAAGTGAATAATTTTCCAACATGCTAAGGGCAAAACTCAAAATGTTAGTTTGTATCAGCCATTGCTTATTTTTGATAAGCAATAGGATGCATTGAGTATGAAATGTATTCTTGGATTACCAAGAACACAATAAGGTAATGATTATATATTTATTATTGTTGATAGATTTTCTAATATGGCTCACATTTTAGCATGTAATAAGACTAGTGATGCCACACATATTTTAAATTTGGTTTTTCAAGAAGTTACAAGATTACATGGGTTGCCAAGAAGTATTGTATCAGATAAAGATACAAGTTTGTTAGGCACTTTTTGAGGACATTATGTAAGAATTTGGGCACAAGGTTAGACTTCAATTCAGCCTATCACCCTCAAACAGATGGGAAAATAAATTTTGTGAATCAGAGTCCTAGTAATTTGTTGAGATGTTTAGTTAGTAACAAACCCAAATAGTGGGATTTGATGTTGGCATAATTTAAGTTTGCTCACAATGATTCAGTCAACAAAATTACAAATTTATTTCCTTTTTAAATAGTGTATATGAGTATCCCTAGAGGTGTATGTAATTTGAGGAGTATCATTGAGATAGGTAGGAGAAATTTGGAAGGTGAATATTATGCTCAAGCTATGCACAATGTGTATAAGGAAGTCAAGAGAAGACTTGAATAAAATATTTTAAAATACAAGAAACATGTTGATATGCAAATGAGAGAATTGAATTTTGAGTTTGTGGACTTGGTTTTGAAACATTTATGCAAGGATAGGTTTTCAAAAGGTGAGTACAACAAACTTAAGTAGAAGAAGATTGGGCCTTACAATATTTTGAGGAAGTTCTCAGTTAATGCTTATGAATTGGAATTTTAAGATGGAGTAGGCATATCACCTATCTTAAATGTAGTCAATTTGTACCCATATGTTGAGGTAAAAATGAGTGATAACATGGATTTTTTAGTCAAGGATTAGAGAGAGCAGTTTCTGCTAGTGGATAAAGAAGAAATGGAAGCATTTAGACATTCAGATTGGTAAGAAAATAATGGGCAGTGAGTATTATTAGTACTTAGTCAAGTGGAAGGGTGGAGTAGCTAAATATGCGACTTGAATGAATGTATCTAAAGTTAGAAAAGAAGGTAAATCTATAGATGATCTCATAATAAATACATGATTAGGAACTCATAGATATTTTCATTACCCTAGGTTTTTGATGCAAGAGTATCCAAGGTGAGATGAAATCTTGCATCAATTGGGTATATGTTAGCTTAAGTTTTTGTTTTATTTTTTTTTCATTGATTTGTTTGCTTAAGCTTATAAATCTCCAAGAATGATGTTGTAAAAGTATTCCTTGACACAGGAAAAGTGTAGATATCTTTTGTCTAATTCTAGCAGTCTGCATAGATTATTTAGTCTATGACAATTGATATTATTGTTCTCTTTTTGCGGCAAAGAAGAGATGACCAAATTCAATGAGGTCATAATACCTAACAATTATAACCCTTACACCAAATTTTAGATCATTTGTATTCACCATGAAAATGTACCATATGATTTTATTATAAAACTTGGAAATATGGTTCTATTTTTGTGGTAAAGAAGAGATGACCAAATTTGGGGAGTTCATAGTACCTGACACTTAAAACCCTTGCACAAAATTTTAGATCATTTGGAGTCACTAGGTAAATGTACTATTTGATTTTTCATAACACTTAGAAATATGGTTCTCTTTATATCATAACGAATAGATAGCTAAATTTTATGAGTTCATACTACATGACATGTATAACCTACATGTCAAATTTCAAATCATTTGGAGTTACTGTGAAAATGTACTATCAAATTCTATCAGACTAAGTCTAAAACACTTAGAAGGATGATTCTTCATTTGTGGTGAGAATTGTATGGTTAAATTTGGTGATGTAATATTATGTGACACATAAAACCTATGTTCCAAATATCATACCATTTGTAGTTATTGATGAAATACATTATTTGATTATGTCAGCCTATGTCAACTCCATAGTAACGCTTGGCAGGATGGTTCTTCACCTATGTTTAGAATTGGATTTCTAAATTTTATGAGACGTTATAAAATTTAATATATAATATATATTTGAAATTTAATATCAAGTGGATAAACAATTTTAGATTTATAATAATTTTGGTAAATGTCACTCAGCATGAAAATGTCACTTGAGTACTCGGGTGTCAATAGTTTAGATCTTTATTTTGGTAGCACCTAGTAAACTAATTTTTTATAGGTGCTTAGTATTTTAATATTACTCCTACACAAAAATTCTCTCCATGTGAAATATTACTATGGTAATGTTTGAGAGTTACATGTTCTAACTGTGTTTTATGATAAGTGGAAGGAGTCATTACAAATAGTTTGACATTAATCCCAAAAATTGAAGGCCACTTAACTCTTGTACATTTAGTGGAATGTTAAGTAAGTTGAAGAGAAACCCAATAAATCTTGGGATGTCATAAGAATATTTTTTTTATTCATATAAGTTATATTAAATAAGCAAGCAAGATATTGTTATGGTCATCAAGGAGAGTAGAGTAGAGCATAATAGAAGTAGTTTTATTTTTCATGTTTTATATGGGAAAATAATCCTATCTGGGAGTGTGACATATTGTAGATGATCCAACCATTTTAATGTTTGAATGAACAATAATACAATTTTTTCAAGTATTATTTTTGTTTATATGTTTGGTCTCAATTTATGTCTTGGTCTGATTAAATATTTAAACATCATAAAATTAGAGGTTCTCCTTAGGTGGATACCCTATCTATACTTGGATTAGATTTGTATCCATTTTTAAATTGGGCCATGTTAGATTATAGGGACACTTAACATCTATGGTTGCATTTTTTCCATTATAGCAAGTCATATTTGATGGTTCCACCCCTCCAATTATTTTTAAAAGTACTCTACACATTCATATGAGAGTTGGAACATACAATCTTTCCAACTCAAAGGCTTTCACTAGTTTTCAAATTGATACATGATCACTCTCAATTATCCATAGGTTCAACATTTATTCAAATTTCTCAACAAGGAGGCTCACAGACTGTTTCACTTCCAAGTTATATGGAAGCTAGATTGCATACACCTTCAAGTGTATTATTTCCTTGCTCTCTTTACAAGTTTTTAAATCTCAAGTTTAAACATTTCAATTATCAAATCTCAAGTTTCAGCTTTTTAATTTTCAAATCTTAAGTTTTAGCTTTTCAATTTTAAAATATTATTAGTAACTAATTTTAGTGTAATTGTTACAAGTTTTGCATTGAGGCATTTTACACAGTCAAGCTTCACATTAAAATAAAAATTATGTATACACACCTAGGTTTGCATCTCCTTTACTATAGTAAATTCACTTCATTTTATCACTATAATAAATGGGTGATAAATATAGACACTCAAATTTAATCAATAAGTGTTTGACAATGTTTAATCTTGACATCATTACCATACTTGGTCTATTTTCTATTATGTTAACTTGCAATATCTATGAGATCCTTCACTATTCTATTAATTATCTTGAAATTACTAGAAACATAATTTGGGCATCCCTATTATACTTTTTGGTTCCAATTAGCCAAATCCTAATTGTCTTTGTCCTTTTGGGACAAGACTTCACTAGGTAGATAGGGTCATAGCCTAGCCTTATCCACTAATGTTTCCTTGTCCCCTATAATCCAATGGTAACTTTTGAAATTTGAAACATTTCATATTGACTCTTATGTGCTTATATTAAGGTTGGTTGATGGAAATATTCCAAACATTCCTTTATATAAGCACATTAAGGCTTCAAAAATCATCATCTAGAAATCACTTGACAATTCTACTACACATTCAATAAAATAACACTAATCTTTCTAATTTTACTTTATTCAAATAGTCATAAACCAAGTCTAAAGTCATTTTATTATAGGTCAAGGGATATCTTTATCAATAATTCAAGTAAATATATATAATTATGTTCATATATCAAATATTAAGATTCACACACTCAACCAATGAGTGAGAACTACATCAACCTGATGTCCTTTTGGGTTATGTAAGCAACACTCATATTATACATGGTTCTCTGAGGATAGCTTAGTTATACCTCTTGCTTGATTCCCCCATTTGGTATTTGATCTCTTATTTAGTTTATGTGTAGGATATAAGGTTCATAATTTCATTTAATTCCATACATCTAATCAACATTTACAGTCACATAGTAAACCCTCTTAGATAGCCACAAGCACTCATATTGAAAATTAAGTTGCACAATCAACTAGGATGTGGTCACAGTCAACAAACAAGGTTGTAATGCATAGATGTCCACTTAGTGTGACCCTATCCATATACATCATGGAATCCTATTTTTAGTTATGACATAGTTCACATGTCTTTCTAGCTAGTTACACATCATAAATCTACTTGCACAGTCAAAATAAATCAGATCCAATCTAGGTTTACGCATTTCATTGTTTATTACTACTTATAGCTCATTTATATTTTTGTATATTAATGTATTTCACACTTAGGTTATGTATATTATGTAATCTAAATCAGTACTTCAATAGTTTAGTTTTTCTTACATTTCATTAGTAAATAAAAAATGAACATATAAACAATTACATGCATAATACACCATAAATTGAGCACCATGTAGTGTTGGCACATTTAGTCATTAGAAAAAAGGATACATGATATTAAATGAAAAAGTTATGATGCATTTTATGTGTATATTGTAAAAATAATATATTATAAACTGAGCACAATAAATTACTGACATGTTCAGCCACATCAGCATTGAGTGGTGAGGCCCTCGAAATGGTCAACATTCTTCTCATTACAATGGTCAACAATTATTAGACCCCAAATTTTGACTATGTATTTTGTAATTTTGGTGTAGAACCAGTATGACACGAAAGGAGCTTAGTGCAGAAAGACTATGGTATAAAACAATACTAGTGCAGAAGGACCATGGTGTGGAACTAACAAGGTGCAAAAGAACAAGAGCAGAGAAGCACCAACATGACAAGACCCAGTCAAAGATGTCATATAACTATGAGTAACCTGAGAGCATAGCACTCAAAATAGCAATAAAATACTTGAGTAGTGCATGGGAAGTGGGAGATGGTTGAGGAGTGATTCTTAAGGGCCATCTAGACCTTATCCATCATGAGTTTTGCACTAGCCCTTAAAGAGGTAGACACATGGCTACAAGGATCTAGAATATAAAAAGTATATGGGGGTACAAAGGCCTGGGTCCTTAGGATAAGATAGGTGATAGACTGCCATGACTCTCAATCCATAAATATTTCATTAGGTAATCACTCATGTCATTTATTATGTAACTACTTGGTTAGGGAAAAACAAGTTTTAATTACCATTGTATGAAATCATTGTAAGGTGACAGAGACTATATATCATTTTACTAGAATATAATATAGAGTTAAAACTATTACAATTAGTTTTGATGTTCATGTTCCAATTCATTGATAGTTATGCATAAGTTGGTGGGTTTGCTTTAAATAACTTGTAGCTGTAACTCATTATGATATTTATACAACTTCTAAGCTTAAAACATGTGTAACAGTCTTTGAACTCCATGGCATTTATCTATGTAATTATGATTGTTGAGCTTAATGGGATAAGGGCCAAAGTAGTGTATCTATTTTTCTATGTAACTATTAATTAGATATAAGTTCAAACTCAAGTATATGACTAATATTTTACTACGCAACATAACCCATGGGAACTGGTCTCTTGATGCATGGTTTCAATGAGCACATAAGACCACAATCTTATGTGAAGGGCCATTATGCTAGCTCATTGGGGCTATACTTCAATAATTGAAAACATTATTAAATATTAAAAACCTAAAATTTTGGTTCCATTATCAAGACCTGTAGTGCTTGCTACATAGTAATGGAAGATGCTTGAATGTATCACCCTTGAAGGTATTGAATAATGGATTACTCGAGTTGAGGATAATTTTGTGGTTCCTTATCTTGAACCAAGAGTTTCCACATGTTAGGTGGAACAAAATCTCTATAGTGCATTATATGAAACTTTCTTTATTGAAATCCCTATTCATTTGCATGTTTGGCTATCTGCTTATGCTCAAGGTCGACCACAAAATTTTGGGAGAAGACAATCTTTAACGTTATAATGTCAAAGGTATTTATCGTGACTAGGGACATTGTGGACATGGAAATTTAATATTTGGTGGATGGGAGTACTGAATAGCTACATTCTGGAGTATGTTGTAACCACTTACTCTTGTCCTGAAGAAGCTAGGTTCCAATTTTTTATAGACCTACGTGGTTGTTATATTAGACATTTCTTATTAGAATTCAAAATTTTTTTCATTAACTGTGGACTTGAAAATATGTCAATGGATAGCTAAATCCACCCTTGCATGAGCCTCACAATTGTAAGGGGAATAGAGACGTGTTGGTAAAGGATTTTAGGTTCAAAATGGTAGCCAATCAATGGGCATTGTGAAAGCAAAAATATGATGAAGCTCGGTAGAGTATCATAAGAGTGAGCGGCATGGGAAGGGATCGAGAGAACTCAAGAAGTGATAATAGGATCCATAGGGAAGTGTAAACACATAAAGAGGACTCCGTCACTTATAAATTGTGCCTCATGCCACTTTTATCATATTAAGGAGAAACTAGCTAGACATCAGAGACTAAAGAACCAAGCTTGAACCAACCAAGTTTCCCAACCATAGTGTGCACTCATGCTTTTGAATCAAACAAATTATGTATACATAACTGGGATACAAATAGTTTTGAATCAAAAACTGATCCTATAAGAGACATTGTAGCTGAGCCAATTGTAACTCATATGGAATTAACACTTTCTTTCCTCTCCAAGTGAATTTCATGGCTAACTTGGGATGCTTGGAAGACTTGGCATTCATAATGAATATATTATAGGCCCAAATCTTATTAATCAACCAGCTACCACACCCCACGGCATGGGTGTTATTATTAGAGGTGTTGGAGGTGGACTAAGAGGTGGCATGGGAAGAAGTGGTGGACTTCCCCCTCAAGGAATAGGAACTAGGGGTTCTCAATAGCCACTAGTGAAAGTACCTCAGTTTCCAATAGTATATTATGAAATGATGCTTCACCTACCTAAATATCAAGGCATAGAGAATGTTACACAACATGTCCATAAGTGCAAGCTTATTTGGAGGGTGTAAGGCATCATTTCTTCTAAGTGAAAGGCCACATAATTCATGACTAAACTTATGGAGAGAGTACACAAGTGGTATAGGAAGTTAGACCCTCAACAAGTGGTAATTGACTATGATCAGCTCAAAATAACATTCTTTCATGAATTTAAACTTTTTGAATTTGAGCAACAAAGTATTACCGCACCGAAAGATATAAAGCAGGAGCTCATAAAAAGTGTACAAGAATACAATGCATAGTTCAAAACAATTTTTTCAAAACTATCATTTAAAATAAATGCTAATCATCATGCACAATGGTTTGGGAGGTTTTTTACTTTCCTTTTGATGAAAACTATCCTAGAAGACCTTCACTAGCCCATGTAAATTTCTAGAATTTTCCCTTCGCACTAAAGCTATTGGTAGTATTGACACTGGGATTAGTCCTTTTATGGAAGCCCAAATAACTTCAATGGCATCACAACTTGAAAAATTAACTACAAATAATGTGTATGGTACTCATAATGATCTTTGGTGTATATATTACGAGTCTAAAGGACATAACTGAAGCAATTGCCTATGTAAAAACATTTGCACTGTACTAAACTAGTCATGTAAAATTTTCCATGAAGAGCACACTATATGCTCATATCCTCTCTTATAAAGAGATACACATTCAAATGTGTCTAAATATTTCAAAATATGTGATGTTTACACCCATGATACAAATGATTATTGGTTAATTAGTGATATCCATGAAGCACGCATGCACGATATGCACCAACCCTCTATGTCTAACAATTAAAATAATAGTGAATATTGTGGTTGAGGTAGAGGGTGAGGATGAGGAGGTGGTCATTTCCCACTAATAACATGTTATAAATTTGGATCCCCAGACCACTATCAAAGGGATTATCTAGTTTATCCAACCTATGTTTTTTGTAAAAAAGAGCATCAGTTGGATGAATGCCTTGACCTATACATGACCATCACTAAGGAGAGAAATGAAAAAGGTGAAGGTATGATTCACATTGAGAAACCACATTGGCACCCACATTCAAGTACCCTAAAATCTCAATAGGTGAATATTAATATGTGTAGTGGTAGACAATCTCAGTCTACATCGACTCCTATTGAGAATGTATAACATGAAGAGCCTCAAGCAAGGAAGTATCCTGATGCCCAAAAATATAAGGATGTACTCTAGGACACGATGACAATTGTATGAGAACTAAAAGGATAAATTCAAATTTTTAAGGACCATGAAGCAACATAATATGCAAATATGTAGAAGGTAACATAACCTCAAAATGTGGTGTGAGATAATTTTCAAGAGCTTTGCAAGCATATGTTAGACAAAGACATTATCCCATAATTGAGTATTTGGCTTAAGAATCAGGTACAAGCACCAATTGATTCTCAACCTTAATTGATTTATAAAATTTAGGATCATCAATTAAATCATGCTTGATGGCAAGATACCCCTATTCCTCTTATCCTTCAAGAGGACAAATAAATACTAGTGAATGTTGCCATCGATGATTGGGTGATTTGGGACATTTTAGTTGACACTAGCACTGAGGTTAACATCCTCACCAAAGATGCATGATGAAAAATGGCTAGTCTGGCATTACAACCATCATCACACATATTATTTATGGCTATAAAACTCATGCTCTATCGATTGGTGTCCTTAAGAATGAAATGGCAGACATCCTTGGAGTGCCTTTCAAAGCTGATTTTGAGGTTCTCAAGTTAGCAGAGGCAAATTATTTTTTAGCTCTATTGGGGTGAACTTGGTTTTATGAAAACAAAATAGACTTAATTTTCAAAAATCATTACATTAATTTTGAGAATACTGATCAATGTGTTATTATTCCATTATATCAAGCACATGGGCCTCCAGACATAGAACCTATTAATGTAGAAGAAGATATTAACCACATCTATAATATCATACCTAGAGGTGGTGAACAACATGATCCTACTCTTGATGGAATCCTTTGGTGGATGGACACTCAATCCCTTTTTGATACTACAAGCAATGCTTATAATTATTTGGCCCACAACAACTATGACCTCACTAGAAGAGTGTGTAGTGCCATTGGTAGTTGTAAAAACATTCTATGCTAATATCATAAATGCCACATGTTTATTTGCCTTCTTATCAGCCAATTCATGAGGGGACTAATGATGGACGCACCATTAGAAAGACTTAATGAAGATCCACAGTTTCATGGATAAATGGAAGTCCACAACTTTATCCAGCATCTTGAAAAATTTTATAACTCTCACAATGATCATATATGATCATTGGTTCACCTTTTTTATGGTACCACCATAATATAGTGGTAAACCCTTAATGATTGACTTCTCAATTAGGATCAAGTATGATCTTCTTTACATCACTGATTTCATCATGACAACCATGTCAGGGAAATAATTAGTTATAGCAGAGTATAAGCACTTGAACCCAGTATAGAGGCTTGTGAATCCATGTGGGAGTTGAAGAGTCTGTCTTGCTAGAATACCATTGGGTACATGCTTTATATTGAACTTTAAGAACATGGGTGAGATCATGGTATGTTCATTAAGAGTGACATTTGGGTACCCATTTGTGGCATATATTGAAAGAAAACATGAACATAACGTTATCTTATTCCTCTTTAAGAATGGATTTTCACCTCACTCTTTAAGCCATGCATGAAGTAGTGGTTGGTGACCCTAGTCTCATTGAAAATTTCCTACGATATATCCATGATGTCCTAGAAGAAGGTCTAGTTCTCTTCAATGAACCATCTACCCAACTTGCTCTCATGCTAAAACCAATTTTTTATCAGGACCACTGTGAAGAGATACGCCTAGGGAAACAAAAACTAGTATTTTAGGTAGATGAAGGTGAAGGGTCTGACCCACCTGACCCATTGGAAAACCATTTAGAGGTCCCTATAGATTATGGTTCATGAATCATTCATGATACTAGTCCTGATGTAGACAATCCTTACTCTGAACCAATTTAAACTATCCAACACAACATCGGTACAAAAGATCCAAAAATAGCTATGATAGGTAATTATTGGATTGATACAAAATTTTCAAAGATATTTAAATTATTAGAAGAATACCAAGATTTCTACCCAAGAATTTATAATGAGATGAAAGGTGTTCATCCACCTCTAGGCAAAATGCATATCAAACTGGTTAATGATGCACAACTAGTTAAGAAAAGGCCATATAGGATGAATCCAAATCTACGGTCATATGTAAAGGAAAAAATTGGTAGTATGTTGCACCCCAGAGTGATCACCCCCATCAATGAATCTAAGTGGGTTAGTCCCATGGTGATAAGTATAAATAAAGATGGACATATTAGAATTTGTGTTGATTACCATATACTTAACGCATCTTTCATCACTGATCCCTTCCCAACACCTTTCACAAAATAAATACTTGAAGGTGTTATTGGGTGTGAAATATATACCTTCATAGGTGGATTCTTGGGGTACCATCAGGTCTAGATTATTGAGGAGGATCAGCCTAAAACTACATTTACCACTGAATGGGGATCCTTCACATATACTATCATGTGTTTTGGGTTGAAGAATACATCTGCTATGTTCTCATGTATAACCATCAAGGTCTTTAAAGATTTCATCCATAAATTTATTCAAGTCTATTTGGATGACTGGATAGTCTATGGCTTGGTCAAGGACCATTGATCCAATCTACAGCTCATGCTTGAGCATTTCAAAGTCCTAAAAATATCATTAAATCTAAAGAAGTGTCTTTTTGCTACACCTTTCAGTGTTCTTCTAGGATATATTATTTGTAAGGATGGACTCTTGGTAGACCCAAAAAAACTATCTATCATTCTTTGCCTCCCAATGCCCAAGTCTCAATGCAAAGTTTGTGCCTTTCTAGGACATACAAGTTATTATAGGAAATTCATTCGTGGATATGCAAAGATTGTCATGCCTCTAAAGCAACTCTTAAAACATAATGAGCACTTCATCTGGACTTGATCCTACCAAGAAGCCTTTAAGGCATTGAAAGACAAGTTGGTCACCGCTCTAATCCTATATCTCCCTAATTGGACAAAACTATTTCATGTCCATGTTGATGCTTCTAGAATATTAGTTGGTGCAATCCTTGCACAACTAGTTGAAGGTCACCTTGATCACCCTATCTATTTTTCTAGTAGGAAACTTACTCCAGCTAAGCAAAATTACACCACCATGGAGCATGAAGCCTTATCAATGGTATATGCTCTAAGAAAAATTTGACAATACTTATTGGCAACTCCTTTTATATTTTATATATATCATAAAGCTTTAAAGTATCTAATAAATAAACTTGAGTTGTATGGATGCATCTACCGCTAGATAGTATTTTTTCAAGAATTCCAATTCTCTATTATGGTCAAACCAGGAAAAACTAATTGTGGCCCTAACCATATTTCTTGAATTAATTATGTAGAACCACCATGCACTATTAAACATGACTTACCTGATGTTCAACTATTTCATGTTTCTCATGTACCTGAGGAGTTAGAGGATATTGTATATTTTCTAACTACTAGCTCAGTGCCTGATTGTCTGACTCTTCAGGTTAAGAAATAATTCATGGTCTATGTCATACCTTTTTAGCTCATCAAAGGGGTCCTCTACAAGCTTGGTCATGGAAAAATTATTTAGCATTATGACATGAAACATGAGTGCTCTGAAGTACTCTAAGAATTTCATGAGGGTGTTACAAGTGGACACTAACTAGAGAGGCTACCATGCACAAGGTTCTACTAGTTGGATTATGGTAGCCTGCCTTTTTTCAAGATGCCAAGATATATGTTAGGAAGTGTGATATTTATCAGTGTGTAGGAAAACCAAATCACTAGGATGCCATGCCTTTATGTCCAATTCTATCTCAAGAACCATTTAAAAAATGGGCCATTGATTTTGTCGACCCCATCAATCCAACTAGATGACGAATAAGTTCCTGTTATATCATTATAGTAACTAATTATCTCACATATTGGATTGAAGCTAAACTAATGAGGGATTAAATTACTACTACTATTGCACACTTTATTTGGGAACATATCATAACCTAGTTTGGATGCCCACTAATTTTTACTAGTGATCAAGGTACCCATTTCCTAAATGACCATTTGCATCTTATTTGTTAAGTTCATGATAACTCATCACAAAATAACATCATATCACCCCCAGGAAAATAGAACTATTGAGGCATTCAATAAAATCTTAGGCACAACACTAATGAAATTTTTTAATATTGGTTGTAGTGATTGGGATGATACAGTATCTATGATACTTTGGGCTTACCAAACAACCTATAAGTGCTTGAACAAGAACACACTATTCAATTTGGTATATGACAAAGAGGCAGTTCTATCAATTAAATTATTGGCACCATCTCTTTGTATTGCATGCATTAGACACTTGGATGAGGATTCATCCCTAAAATCACATTTGGATACTCTATTATAGCTTGATGAAGCCCATTTCTTTACTCATTAGATTTAACATGTGGAAAAATGTAAATAAAAGGCATCACGTGATCGACACATCAAGCATAAAATATTTACCCCTGGGATGAAAGTCATGATCTATGATTTTAAGTTTGTACAAAATTTTAGAAAACTTTAAATTCATTGGGATGGTCTCTTTTTAATTCATAGCATTTGACCTACTGGTGCTTTTCGATTACAAAGGTTGGATGGCCAATTTCTTCTTGGGCATTACAATAGAAGCTGACTATGGTAGTATTTCACATCTAAATAGTTTAAATCTTGTAGCAATAAGGCTTATGCAATTAGTTTAGGATTTCTTGTTTTCATTAAAATTACTACCTTTATTGTGTGTAACATTTCTTTCATATTGAGTAGTTTAAAAATTTTGTACTTGTAATTTCATGGAAAAACATGACATAGTTTTAGTATGGGGTAAAAGGTATTTGTATTCATGTTTAAAGATACTGCACAATTTAAAACGTGCAAGATAAATAGCCCTAGGATATGATATTCCTATCAAATAGCTTGAAAATTCAAAATAAATAGAACATCTATCTTCCACTCCAAAGAAAAGTGTGAGACACAACTATCTTCCACTTCAAAGGAAAGCATGGGACAGGACATGTCATTAATGAGAAAATAAATAGTGGTTGTAATAATTGTGCCAACATTATGATAAGACAATACTGTTAAATGCATTTATGGTGAGAAGTGATGGTCAAAGAATGGTGACCATTATAAGTGCATTAATAATGAGAAGTGATGGATGAAAGGAAAGGGGTTAGTAAATGCGGGTTACCCCTTTGAGTCTATAAAAGGACAAGGAAGCTCATTTTTAATTTTTACCTTTTCTTCCATTTATGTTTATAGAGCTGAAGAATGAATTAAGCTAGATTGATTCTAGAATAAATGACATAGTTTTAGTATGGGGTAAAAGGTATTTGTATTCATGTTTAAAGATACTGCACAATTTAAAACGTGCAAGATAAATAGCCCTAGGATATGATATTCCTATCAAATAGCTTGAAAATTCAAAATAAATAGAACATCTATCTTCCACTCCAAAGAAAAGTGTGAGACACAACTATCTTCCACTTCAAAGGAAAGCATGGGACAGGACATGTCATTAATGAGAAAAGAAATAGTGGTTGTAATAATTGTGCCAACATTATGATAAGACAATACTGTTAAATGCATTTATGGTGAGAAGTGATGGTCAAAGAATGGTGACCATTATAAGTGCATTAATAATGAGAAGTGATGGATGAAAGGAAAGGGGTTAGTAAATGCGGGTTACCCCTTTGAGTCTATAAAAGGACAAGGAAGCTCATTTTTACTTTTTACCTTTTCTTTCATTTATGTTTATAGAGCTGAAGAATGAATTAAGCTAGATTGATTCTAGAATAAGTAAACATCATCAAAATTCTATAAATAGCTATTGAGTCGAGCATTAAGCTAAGTAATCAAATGTAGGGCTAACTTTGAAACATGACCACGACATAAAGAACTGATAGTTTTAGGTGATAGAGGTAGACATTTACCATTAGAGGGTAGCAAAACAAGAAAATCCAAAGTCATTTACACAGCAATCATGTAATCCTTTGGGAATGTTGGGTGATTGTGCCTCAAAATTTAAGCTCCTTAGAGGGTGATGTAGCCTAAGAAAAAGGCTTGAAGAATTGATCCATTGTCAACTATTTCATAAGAAGAAGTAATTGGGGGAGAATTAGTATTAATCACAGAAGAGACATCTAAAGAATAGGCATAATGC
The DNA here is from genome assembly GCA_037957365.1 of Torreya grandis. NCBI lineage: Eukaryota > Viridiplantae > Streptophyta > Pinopsida > Cupressales > Taxaceae > Torreya > Torreya grandis. The sequence goes on along the minus strand of JARHVA010001540.1, from coordinate 1,413,702 downwards.
ACAGAAGGAGAAGAGGTTAGGATGGCATGCCAAGTAAAGAAGGAAAAATTATCTCCACCCCCATCATTAATGATAGAGGAAACAAAGTACCTATAGATGGTGTTGTACATGAAAAAATGGGTCTCAAAAGTACCTTCTTTCACCATTTTTTTCTGTAATCACCGTCACCCTAGGAATAAGGTTGAATTACAAAATAACTACCGAGTTGAGCATTAGAATACCAAAAACCAATTGGTGTATGACCTCAAGATTTTTAATGCTTTGGATGTTGTGGGTTTATTTCAATTATTCAACCTTCCATACTTTGTAAAACCCATGGAATCAATCAAGTTTCAACTTTTACACATCCATGAGGACTACCTCTACTTTGTTGGGTGTAGCATGAAAATTACACTTGAAAAGATAAGGAAGGTGGTAGGGCTCTAGTGCTTTAGAATGGATGTAGAGTTCAACTTGGAAGACTCAGAGTGCATTGGGAAAATAACAACGGTGCTAATGTATCAAAATTAGGGCCATACCATACATATCAAGAACATGAAAGATCTTATCCTTTGGGTGGTGGCATGTATCATAATGATCAAGTTTGGTAGTATTGATCGATGAAAACAGGTAGAGAGGGTTCACCTGTACATCATCCACCAAGTAACTAAGGCCTTGAAGTATAATTAGGCCATGTATTTTGCCCATAATATTATTGAGGATGATAAAAAGACCCATCGAATACCTGGTCATAGGTTCCCATAAGATTATTGATGGTGTTTGATGAGATCAATGTACCTGACTATACCATGGGAGAGCTAAAGTGGGAATATATTCCCAAAGATAAGTACCCTACAAAGATATTTAAAGTGTTCACATACCCCAAGCACATCACCCCCACCTACAAAAATAAGATGAAGTCAAGGTTTGATGGACTAAAGAAAGTATTTGGGAATGAATGGTGCATTATAAAAAACTTGCCCACCTAGGTTGGTGAGTAATATCAATTCACTATGAAGCAACATTTCTCTTTGGCATGCATCAAGAAGGTCCCCTCTAGATAACTCTCCATGTGGTTGAAGCTACTCTATGCCTTTTTGGTGTGGTACTTCATTGACTCTATAAATCACATTTTTGATGCACAGTCTCTTACTTTGGAAGCAAATCAGATTGACTAGAGATTCACACTCTCCAAAAGATGTATGTTTATCTTAAAAAGAAGGCCTACCAAGAAAAGTAGACTAACCAAACCCATATCAAGGTCAAATAGATATTGGTAGGAGAATAGGTGTATAATATGTTTTATATGCTACAACCCAAGAAGACTTCAAAGGGTGCAGAGCAGACTCAAGGAAAACATCCACCAGTACCATAAGTGGTATATAAGAAGCAAGCTAGGCATGATGCCAGCATAAGTTCATATCAAGATCCTCCAAAATGGCAAAGGACTGCCCAAGTGCCACCTCTTATACCTTCTCCTCCTAGACCTCCTCCCAAACCTTCACCTCCTATACCTTCTCTACCCATAACTTTACCCCCATAAGTTCATCCACCCCCACCTTCACCTCCATAGGTTCTTCCACCCCTAAATTCACCACCACCACCTACAAGAACTTCATAGGCATCTCCACCAAGGTTTTTTCCATCAAGGGCCATTCCATGAAGTGTGTTAGAGAAAGAACTAGTGTAGAAAAAACCTGCAAGTCAAAAGGAAGCGGTTGAGGACTATAATTCTGAGAAGACACCCTCCACAACATGAGAGGAGGAGACCACATTTGAATACTCACCATTGGAGATTGGGGGCCCATTTGGTAAAGAGGGGGATGGTGATGATACTCATCAGATGAGTGGATTGGATATCAGTAGCACTTCTTTAGCTACTGATAAAGACGTTAATATTTTAGAGCACAACCCAAACAAAAGAAAGGATCCTATCAATTCTAAGGGAAAACCACCTTTAATTGATGCATCTACCAATCTAAATGCTCAGTATCAAATGGGCATCCCCAGCATGATGATTTATTTATACCGACATTTTCTTCCCTAAGATGCTACTATTGACACAAGGAAAAAAATGTCCCTCCTTTTGGATATGTATAATAAGAAGTGTCATTTTGGTATCCCTCCAGATAACCTATTATTAGGTCCTTAAGCTCTAATGTTTCCAACCCCACTATGGTTTGATCCATAGAAGATCACCCCCTACAAGCTAGCAATGCATTTTATAAAATGGATTTTAAAATTTCATGCCAAAACATATATTCAAACTCTAACATGCATGATCTAGAGAAGAAACATGGACAGGTAGTGGCTATATATGAAAAAGAGGTTGTTTCTTGAAAGGCACTTGCAAAATAAGTGGCTGTATTGAAACAAAAAATAAATGAGGCCATAAAGGCTAAGGTAAAAACTTTAAATTTGTGTAAATCAATTTTGGGCCAAGAGTTAGCATTAGCAGATGGAGTGCCTCTAGATAGGGATGTCATGAATAAATTGGAGACCCTAGTAAATCTCATTTTGAAGCACTATAAAGACCAACCTACACTAAGGAATGAGGCATTAGGTTAGCAGAGTAATTTATTGAGGCTTTAGAGGTGTGTAAGCATGCCCTCAAAAGAGTTGGGGAAGTTATCCCCATCTTGGATAGGTTTTTTGTGAGATTGGTGTGACCCAATAAAATCTTGGAGGATTAGTTCCATGCAAAAGAATCCAAGAGGTAGTGGTTGATCGATGCTACCCTCTTAATAAATAATCACACTAAGTGTGCAAAGGTATTTAAGGATGTCAAAAAAATGGAAGATAAAATAAACATGCATCATCAATAATTGAATGTTAGTTTTACAACTCTCTGAGGATAGGTTATCGATGAAGTCTCAACATTAGAAGAACTTCAAAAGGATGCCAGCACATCATTGGATGAATTGGTCAAGAATGCTAATGAGAATTTTGATCAATCTAAAGAGATGAAGAAATCAAAGGTGGCTATTGAAGAAATAATGGCAAAGCTACTCGACACATCCTCATAATGGGACAATGTAAAGAAGTAAATTGAACAAACTAGGCTTGAATTTTTGGTAGAGACCACAATTAAGACTTAATTTAGGATGAAATAATAGTGTAGTATGGGGTTGTTAGGTTGTGGAGCTAAAAGCTTCACTGATGCAGACATGGAGAAGACCATTGGAGGGGTTGCTGAAGGTTGCTGAGCGTCAGAGCAACCGGCGTCGGTCTGATCAACCGACGTCGGCAGGATAGTGAAGAGAAGCAACCGACGTCGGTCAGGGATCGGCCGACGTCGATCACCTCCAGGCAGACAGGGACCGACGTCGGTCACCTATGTGGTTTGACTGCGAGCTTATTACGGGCAGTTAGCTAACGAACCAAGTGTTTGCATGATTAGATCTATTTTTAGACTGAGAGCTGCGAATCTAATTATTGTAATTAGATGTCTAATTATTGTTTGGATGAGATCTATATAATAGACTCATGGTTGTATTGGAAAAGTGTTCTAGTTTGAGTTGAGCAAAGTTAGCTCCTTCTGTGTGTGAGGTGAGCAAGGGTGTTCCTCCTAGTTCCACAGCAGTACCAAGGTGGGTGCTGGTTTTGGAGAGTCAGCAGGATTCTTCAGGTGTGTAGGATCTTGGTCACAGGTGCATGGCCTATATAGGAAATCTACATGGTAAGTAAGATCGTTGATCTGCAGGTGTATGTGTGTGCAAGGTCAAGGTTCACAGGTGTGTAGAACTAGGTTGATTTGCAGGTGTGCAAGATCAGATAGGACAGCAACACAATAGGGAGCAGAATCAGGCAGGATCTACTTGGAGTACAGGGGTGTACTCGGATAGAGCAAAGAGGAAGGCAAGGGAGTTCCTTCCATAAGTATGGTCTGTTGAATTGCAAGTTGTTGCAGGTTCATGGGAGATCTACTTGAAGTACTTTGAGTACTTGTGGAGTGCGTGGAGCACTTATGGAGTGCGTGGAGCACTTGTGGTGTGCGTGGAGCACAGGAGGTGAACACCAACTCTGTGTTTGAGTTGTGTGTTGGGACCTGAGAGAGAGAGCTTTGAGGAGAGAATTACTGTTCACTTGAGGTGTGGCAAGCCTCTGAAGAGGTGGTGGAGAAGAAGTGGCATCTTCTTTATTATATTCTTTTCTGTATAAGTATTAATACAAGTTGTGTATTGTCTCTCATATCATGTGTTATTCTGAATTCTAGTTACTTGTGATTCTGGTTATTTCCGCATATTAAGTTGCTTGGTTTGGTAATCAACTGTATGCTTCCGGTGTTTCACGTATCTTGACAAGTGGTATCAGAGCTAAGGTTGCAGGAAGCAAGTTTTGTGTTTGGTTACAGGTCACTCTCAGGGGTTTCTGATTGAGTGGGAGTAGAGCAATGGCAGATGAAAGTAAGCTAAGAATGGAGGAGTTGAAAAGCACAGATGGTCACTTACGGTCCTATGGAAAAAAAGAGAAGGTAAAAGATTATTGTTGGTTAGTAGCAGATCAGCATGAAGGAACTGAAGAAGCAAATGTAGCAGGTGTTGTTGCACAGGATGCTCTGGGAGGTTTCTTGGGTAAAGTTGAATCTTGGATAAAAGATTCGGTTGCCTCTTTCCATGCAGCCCCAGGTAGATGAGCTGGTGAGCCTTGCCAAAGAATTGGCAAAGGGGAAGTGACGCTGAAATTGCAGGTGGCCAACACACAGGTGTTGATGAAGGTCATGCAGGTCCCAGGTTTGGAGATATGGCTAATTTCTTCAGAAATTTTGGGTGATGAGAGATGCACAAGAACTCTCACAGCGGATGCACTTGAATTAGCTGGTGGTAAGAAAATAGGTACTCTTTATCTACTTGTTTATATTACTGATTATTCTTTTGTTGCAAAGACGTGGCTTTGTAGGCTTGGTCACATGAGTAGGAAGGAGATGCATGTTCTTAAGCAGAAGACAGATATATTTGACAGGCTTAAGAACTGGAAAGCCTTGGTGTTCTTGGAGGAGATGGCGGACAGAAACCAGTGGATGGTGCTGGATACTATTGAGCAGAGCAGTTTGGACATGGGTTTTGATTCAAAGGAGCTTGCGAGTAAAAAGTCATCACTCACAGGTGAACACAGATACCGATGTCGGTCAGGAGGAATAGATGTCAAACAGACAGGTGCTGATGTCAGTCATGTGCAGATCGAAGCCGGCGATGTCGGGCAGGGAAAGACTGACGTCGATCAGTAGGACCGACGTCGACAGTAGGTAAGACCGATGTCGATCAAGAGGACCGACGTCGGTAGAAGGGACATCGACGTCGACAGGGTCGGTAGTCAGGGACAGACGCATGGGAACCGACGTCGATCGGATGCAGACTGTGGGGTGGCCGAGGTCGGTCACTATAACAGATTTTGGGTGAACAGCACGTTGTCAAGGAGTCTCAAACACCCATACAAAGGACTGAAGACGTAAGTAGGCCCTCAAATTTGTTGTTCCTCTTATTTATACTCGTTGCTCTTTGTAGAGCAGGTAGGATCCAGGAAACAGGTGTGAGCTTGGCATGGATGAGGATGTGATTCCTTGGAGGAGAACCAAACAGGTGTTTTTGGTAGGGTTGCCAGCAGGTATGAAAGCACAGAGATGAATGGATACCTTAGTTGAAGAATAGAGAGAACGGATACGTGAGATGGAAGACCAGGTATATGGTCTTGAGGAGCTGTAGGATAGTGGTACAGGGTTTGACAGGTGGAGGACAAAACATGGCTTCAGTCAATGTCAGGGTAATTACTGTGGTTTGTCTTACCAGGTGGATGATGAGTCATGACATCATTCTGTTGCTATATGTGGATTTTATGTTTTGCTATCAGGATTGTACATACAGGGTTTTGCTGAACTAAGGGTAAGATTAGTTTAGTGGCATGTCATGAGGAGTTTGGAGCAGCAAAATTCTTTGGCATGGGAGACATGGAGATTACAGGTTGATTTTGTCTCTAGTGGGAGCTGATGTGAATCAGGTGTTGGCAAGGTTTAGGATGCAGAGCCAGAGCACACTAAGGGCTGGACAGGTACAGTGTCCAAAATCACATGAGGTCTGGTATAGACCTAAGTATTCCCATGCAGTGGGAGCTGTCAGAGAGTTAGGAGCCAATTCGGGGAAGTGGGTTCTCAGGTATTTGAGAGGGACCAGCAACAGGTATACATGTAGGGTCAGGACTTCACTACATGTGTTTGTAGGTTTAGATGTGGCAGGGTACTCAGATGACAGGAGGTACACCACGGGATGTGTGGTGGGTTGTCTTCAGGATTCAGCTTGAAGAGGGATACAAACTAGGAAATAGATTAGACAGAGTATAGGTACAGGTACAGTGCAGCTATTTATCTCTAAGTGGGAGATTGTTAGGTTGTGGAGCTAAAAGCTTCACTGATGCAAACATGGAGAAGGCCATTGGAGGGGTTGCTGAAGGTTGTTGAGCGTCAGAGCAACCAGCGTCGGTCTGATCAGCCGATGTCGGTAGGATAGTGAAGAGAAGCAACCGACGTCGGTCAGGGATCGGCCGACGTCGGTCACCTCCAGGCAGACAGGGACCGACGTCAGTCACCTGTGTGGTTCGACTGCGAGCTTATTACAGGTAGTTAGCTAATGAACCAAGTGTTTGCATGATTAGATCTATTTTTAGACTGAGAGCTACGAATCTAATTATTGTAATTAGATGTCTAATTATTGTTTGGATGAGATCTATATAATAGACTCATGGTTGTATTAGAAAAGTGTTCTAGTTTGAGTTGAGCAAAGTTAGCTCCTTCTGTGTGTGAGGTGAGCAAGGGTGTTCCTCCTAGTTCCACAGCAGTACCAAGGTGGGTGCTGGTTTTGGAGAGTCAGCAGGATTCTTCAGGTGTGTAGGATCTTGGTCACAGGTGCATGGCCTATATAGGAGATCTACATGGTAAGTAAGATCGTTGATCTGTAGGTGTATGTGTGTGCAAGGTCAAGGTTCACAGGTGTGCAGAACCAGGTTGATTTACAGGTGTGCAAGATCAGATAGGATAGCAACACAATAGGGAGCAGAATCAGGCAGGATCTACTTGGAGTACAGGGGTGTACTCGGATAGAGCAAAGAGGAAGGCAAGGGAGTTCCTTCCATAAGTATGGTCTGTTGAATTGCAAGTTGTTTCAGGTTCATGGGAGATCTACTTGAAGTAATTTGAGTACTTGTGGAGTGCCTGGAGCACTTGTGGAGTGCGTGGAGCACTTGTGGTGTGCGTGGAGCACAGGAGGTGAACACCAACTCTGTGTTTGAGTTGTGTGTTGGGACCTGAGAGAGAGAGCTTTGAGGAGAGAATTATTGTTCACTTGAGGTGTGGCAAGCCTCTGAAGAGGTGGTGGAGAAGAAGTGGCATCTTCTTTATTGTATTCTTTTCTGTATAAGTATTAATACAAGTTGTGTATTGTCTCTCATATCATGTGTTATTCTGAATTCTAGTTACTTGTGATTCTGGTTATTTCCGCATATTAAGTTGCTTGGTTTGGTAATCAACTATATGCTTCTGGTGTTTCACGTATCCTGACAAGTGGTATCAGAGCTAAGGTTGCAGGAAGCAGGTTTTGTGTTTGGTTACAGGTCACTCTCAGGGGTTTCTGATTGAGTGGGAGTAGAGCAATGGCAGATGAAAGTAAATTGAACAAACTAGGCTTGAATTTTTGGTAGAGACCACAATTAAGACTTAATTTAGGATGAAATAATAGTGTAGTATGGGGTGATGTTGGATCCCAAATTTTGACTAAGTATTTTGGAATTTTGGCACAGAACTAGCATGGTGTGAAAGGAGCACAGAGCAGAAAGACTATGGCACAAAACTATACTAGCATAGAAGGACCATGGTACAAAACTATCAAGGCTCAAAATAACAAGGGTATAGAAGCACCAGCTTAATAATACCCAATCAAAGATGGCATATAACTATGAGGAACATAAGAGTATAGGACTTAAAGTAGTGGTGAAAGATTTAGGCAGTGCATAGGAAGCAGGAGATGATTGAGGAGCATTTATGAAGGGCCATCTAGACATTATCCATCATGAGTTTTGTATCAGCCTACAAATAGGTAGACACATGGTATCAAGGATCTAGCATAGAACAAGTATATAGGGGTGCAAAGGCCCAGGTCCTTAGGAGAAGATAGTTGATAGACTGCCATGACTCTCAATCCATAAAGAGTTTGTTGTCCAATCACTCATGTCATATATTATGTAAGTACTTGTTTAAGGAATAAAAATTATAAATACACCTATATGAAATCATTTTAAGGTGACATAGACTGGATATCATTTTACTAGAATATAATATAGAGCTACAAATATTAAAATCAATTTTGATGTTCATGTTCCAATTAATTGATAGTTATGCATCTATTGGTGGGTTTGTTTTAAGTATCTTGTAGTTGTAACTCATTATGAGATTTATACAACTTTTAAACTTAGAACATGTGTAACAATCTTTGAACTCCATAAAATTTATCTACATAATTATGATTTTTTAACTTAATGAGATAAGGACCAAAGTAGTGTATCTCTTTTTCTATGTACCTTCTAATTAGATTTAAGTTTGAACTCAAGTATATGACTAATATGTTACTGCACAACATAACCCACAAGAATAGGTCTCTTGCTATGCACTTTGAGTAAGTGCATAAGACCACAATCTTGTGTGAAGGGCCAGTGCACTAGTTCATTGGGTCTATCCTTCATCACTTGAAAATGTTATTAAAGATTAAAAACCCAACAATAATATTTAATTTTTAGAACTTATGCCAATAGTTTTCTAGAAATGATAATAATTGGGGACCATCATAGAGGGTGAGAGTTGATTAAGATCCCATATTTGAAGCCATAATGTTTTCAAATCAACCATGGCTTGATGGATTACAAATATTTCCAATTACCCTTAGCCACTAATGTGCTAATAATTTTACTAGTGACAAGGGTAATAATAAATGTATGAAAGCCTAAATTATTCCAAGCACCACAACCATAATGGATACAAAGTATCCACCTATGATCAAAAAGGTAAGGCCATTGTAATAGAGGAGCATGAGAAAAACAAAGTAATGTTGTAAAATTCCAAAATAAAAGTCCAGCAGGTAGGTTTCATTTTGGCAAAACTGATCCAAGATTAGAACGAGCTTCATCAAATGGTAGAGGCCATGACCCATGTGTTGGTGTAGTCTAACTTTACCCCCTCCCCCTTTTTCCAATTCTCAAATCCCCTAAGGACCCAAAATCCCCCCTTGGGGTCCCCCACAGGGGTCCCCCCTAAGCATCCTTTCCCCCAGGTGAAAGGCAAGAAATGCCCGAGAATGATTCTCCCTGGTAAACAAGCTAAGGGTCCCAAGAATTAGACCATATCCAAAGCCTTGAAAGACAAGACCAACTTCCCACCAAACTAAAATTCTATTATGGAGGATACCCAGGACGGTCCCCCTAATTAACATATTTTTTGTGTTTGCTCTTGTTTTTATTGTTTAGACTTTTTCTTTTTGTTCATTTGGCCATGTAAGGCTTGGTTAAAACTCTTTATTTCACTTTTGTGGTTTTGGGTCCTTGTAAAACCTGGATTTACCTTATCTTATAAAAAATAATGGATACTATAGGAGATAAAATTTGTGACAATAATTTTCCAAGATTCTTACCCTTCAATGGCCTTGGCAATCCATTTGGCACAAAGGGAAGTTATCTATTTAATAATATCAATGAGACCAAGCCCCCTAAATTATTTGGGTTTGTAACAAATGACCCATGCAAATCTATGGAAGCCCTTATGTCCTTACAAGTCTCTTAAAAAATATATATTTTACTATAGGTAAGCTTAGAAGGGGCCCAACAAGAGGATTAATAAACATGAGTTACATCTATGAATTTGGACAAATTTTACATTTACTTACAAGATATAAGGGATTAGTTATCCAAAATATAAGCTTATTTTCCACTATTTGTACAATGTAATTCCATATCTCAAACTATGAGGCTTGGAAGGCAAAGGGAATACCTATAAATTTAAACATTTCCCCATGGGCAATCAATTCCCATTGATAGGTATGTAGCTAGCCATACATGGGACTTTGTGATTTCCTGTAGCCTCAAGTTTTAGCACACTAAATATTAGAACCTAAAGCTAGGAAAAATAATAGAAGACATTCCATGGCATTGTGAATCACATATTCATATTTTAATAGCATGATGAAGGAATCATTCACAAAATGGCCATTTATAAGCTAATTTAGATATGGCTAGGGAAGATAAATTCCATTGATGATCTCTCTATAGTGTTAGGAACCCCTTATCCAACAGAAGCACAATTGATTACTTTATTATAAGCAATTAAACACAGAATTATACCAGAATGATTAAGTAACTAGAAACTTGAGACAGCAAAGAATTTGAGACAATACACACTCTTGTATTAAATATTACTAGAAGAAAATACAATAAGGAAGATGCCACTTCTTCCTCCACCTCAAAGACTTGCCACACCTCAAGACCTTCTTCCCTCTCTCTCTTTCTCAACCAAACCCAACTCAACAACCTGAGTTGTTATCCCCTCCTTGAATGCTTCAGCTGATCTCCTTGACCTTGCTTCAATGCTTCAATGCTTTACTTGCCTTCTTGATAATTACAATACATGCCTCATGGTTCTTTAAATAGAATCCCATGCATACAAAAATAGAAATCTAATTACAATAATTAGACATGCAGTTCGAGACTATAATTAGCCCCTTAACATGCAAACACTCAGTTTAACTAACTAACTATTTGTGCAACGAACAGTTCTGGAACACACAGGTGATCGACGTCAGTCCCTAATTGCTTGGTGTTGCCGACGTCGGCTGACTCCCTGCCGTCGCCGATTGCCTTCTGCACTGATCATGACCGACATCGGTCATGCTGTCGATGCAAGTGCTTTTGGAACTCAACAACCTCTCCATGTCTACAACAGTTGAAGCTTTTAGCTCCACACTCTAACAATCTCCCACTTGGAGATAAATAGCTACAACTGTACCTGTACTCCATCTAGTTTGTTCCCTTGGCTCTGTATCCCTCTTCAAGCTCTCCCCTTAAGACCAACCACCACACAACCTGTGATGCTATATCTGTCACTTATGCCAAAATAATTTTGTTGCTCCCAAATTCTTCATGACATACTTTTGAACCAACTTTACCCTTAGCTCAGAAAACTCCCTGTATATGAAACCCTACAACAAGCAACACAATATAGTAACAGGATAATGTAGCTAATATTATCCAACTTGGTAAAGATAAAATACAATGGTCAAACCTCCATTGCTCTGTAGCCTAATCAAGACCATATACCATAGCCTTCTGTCTCATGTGTCCATCCACTCTCTTCTCTAAAATGGGAATCCATCCCTCTATCCAGTGCTTTCTTCCAGCTGACAACTCTACCAACAAATACCTGTTTAGTTCTTCTCCAAGGACTCACACTCCTCATCCATGCCAAGCTCCCACTGTTTCTGGATTCTACCTGCATTGCCTCTTTCATCTTCCTAGTTCTTGACTATCAGTAAGCAATATAAAGAAGGTGAACAATGAATATGAGGTTCACTTACCCTTTCTGACCTCCATATGGGCGTTTGAGACTCTTTGACAGCTTGCTGTCCACCCAACATCCGTTCTAGTGACTGATCTCGGCCATCTCCCAGTCTGCTCCTGACTGATGTTAGTTCCCTGCACTGACCCTGACTGCTGACGTCGTTACCCCTGGCTAACACCGGTGTCCCCCCTACCGATGTCGGTTCCTGCCTAACCAACGTCGGTCTTCTCCTGCCGACTCTACCAACCCTGTTGATTTGCACATGACTGATGTCGGTACCTGTCTGGCCAACGTCGGTGCCATGTGACCAACGTCGGTGTCTGTGTGTTCCTGTAAGTGATGAAACCTTCATCCACGAGCTCATCTTGGATCAAACCTTTATCCATACTACCCTGCTCAGAATTATTCAGTGCCTATGACTGATCTCTGTCCCTCATCTCCTCCATAAACACCAAGGCTTCTTTGTTCCTATCAAAAGCATCAAATTTCCTTTTTCTGCAATGAAATCTATCTATGCTTTCCAAATCTGAACACATACCTTTTGAATCACGAACATCCATTCCCTTCTTATTCATGTGACCCAGCCTATTAAGCCACATCTTCGAATCTACAGCTGAAGTAGATAAACCAGAAGTAGAATCAGTAATACAAGTAGATAGATAAAGAGTACCTACTTTCTTACCTCTTGCTAAAACAAGTGCTCCCTTGGTAACCTTCCAAGAATCCGCTGTGAGGGTTATTGTGCACCCCTCATCACCCAACCTTCCTACAGAAACCAAACTCTGCTTTAGAACTGGGACATGCATGACCTCCTTCAACACCCATGTGTTGTCCATCTGCAATTTCAGCTGCACTTTCCCTTTGCCAACTATTTGACAAGGTGTACCATCCCCTAAATAAATCACTCCAAAGTCTCCCTGGACATACTCATGGAACAAATCTCTGTTTGGGGATGCATGAAAAGATGAACCAGAATCTAAAATCCATTATCCTACTTGACTATCCAAAGAAAGTATAAGAGCATCATGTACCATGATATTTGCATCCTTTGCTTCTTCTTTACCTTCAGGTTGATTCTCTTTATCTCGCAACCAACACTCCTTTGTGTGTCCTTTCTTTCCACAAAACCAGTAGGTAATACCTTTGGATTCGGATCTCCTTCCCGACCTTGATTTCCCTTGCTCCACTTTCTCTCTTTGCCTTCCCCTACTTTCTGCACTTAGAGCATTCCCTGATGATTCACCTGTGCTTTTCCTGCGTATTTCTTCATTCAAGATCACACTCACAACATCATCAACTTTTAAGATTTTAAAAGCAGATGCAGAATTACTTACTGCCATAACCAAACTATCCAAACTTTCAGGTAAAGAGCATAATATCAAGAGAGCCTTTACTTCATCATCAAAAACAATATTGACTGAAGCTAACTGGTTTACCAAACCATGGAAATCACTAAGATGAGTATATACCGATCCACCTTCCTGCATTTGCAAAGTAAATAACTGTTTCATAAGAAATACCTTATTTGACGCTGAGGGCTTTTCATATAAATTCGCCAAGGACTTTATCAACTCTTCCATTGTCTTACACTGTGACAAGTTGGAAATCACAGACGATGCAAGGCTCAAACTTATGGAACTGAGAGCCTTCCAATCAAGAATGTTCCATTCTTCATCCTTCATATCTATGGGCTTGCATGCAACCCCACCCAACGGTAAGTACAAATCCTTCTGATACAGATAATCCTCTATCTACATCCACCAATGTTGATAATTCTTGCCGTTAAACTTCTCCATTCGTAGCTTACTATCTTTTGCCATTGTTGAACTCCCACTCAATCAAAAAACCCTATGAATGACCTGTAATCAAAAACAATAACCTGCTCCCTGCAAACCGTAGCTCTGATACCAACTGTTAGGAACCCCTTATCCAACGGAAGCACAATTGATTACTTTCTTATAAGCAATTAAACATGGAATTATACCAGAATGATTAAGTAACTAGAAACTTGAGATAGCAAAGAATTTGAGAGACAATACACACTCTTGTATTAAATATTACTAGAAGAAAATACAATAAGGAAGATTCCACTTCTTCCTCCACCTCAAAGGCTTGCCACACCTCAAGACCTTCTTCCCTCTCTCTCTTGCTCAACCAAACCCAACTCAACAACCTGAGTTGTTATCCCCTCCTTGAATGCTTCAGCTGATCTCCTTGACCTTACACCTGTAGATCTCCTTGACCTTGCTTCAATGCTTCAATGCTTTACTTGCCTTCTTGATAATTACAATACATGCCTCATGGGTCTTTAAATATAATCCCATGCATACAAAAATAGAACTCTAATTAAAATAATTAGACACACAACTCGAGACTATAATTAGTCCCTTAACATGCAAACACTCAGTTCAACTAACTAACTGTTCGTGCAACGAACAGTTTTGGAACACACAGGCGACCGACGTCGGTCCCTGATTGCCTGGTGCTGCCGACGTCGGCCGACTCCCTACCGTCGCCAGTTGCCTTCTACACTGATCATGACCGACGTTGGTTATGCTACCGACGCCAGTGCTTCTGGAACTCAGCAACCTCTCCATGTCTGCAACAGTTGAAGCTTTTAGCTCCTCACTCTAACATATAGGTGTAGCTCCCCAATAAATAGACAAAAAAATTTACAAGTAGGACATATAGTGAGGGAGCTACAGGGAAACTCTAACTAAGGGAATGACAAAGCCTAAAATTATTAGACTAGTGGTCATTGATAGTCAGACAAGTAGATGAATCTTTTAAGAGAGTCTTGATAGATTAAAAAAACTTGGGACCAAATCGCTTACATTATTTCTAGATTAAATTTCCATTCAATCTTGTTATAGGATTTTTCAAATTCAAAATTGATGAATAATGCTTTTTAATTGGAGGTGTGGGACCATTACATTATTTCCCATACTATTATAATATATTTTTGTTTATGATGTATCTTCCCTAAATGAAAATATGTTTGTCTGGCCCTTACAACTAGAGGTAGTAGATAATTAGTTATAGGTGCCAAGGCTTTGGAAATAATTTTACATGAAATATTGAGTAATGTTATGGGCCCCTAGCCTTGAGAATAAATTTAATGTTTCCTTTATTAATTAGCTTTCCCAAAGAGGCATTAGACATGGATTTCAAATAGACCTAATGCAAATCATGTCCCATGTAGTCCTATAAGTATTGATAAAATTCAAAGGGAAAATTGCCAATGCTCAAGGACTTATACTAAACCACACATATCACTACATTTTGGAGTTCCTAAATAGATAAATTTCTTTCAATGCCATCCCTTAAATTGGAGTGATATTTAATGGAATAATATCAAGACACTTCTATAAGGTAACTTTCCTTTCTTCAAAGGGGGCCTAAGCTAGGAAATCATATTTATAGTGCTTGAAAAATGCCTAAAGAATGTTTAAAATTAAAGTAACATGGTCACTAACTTCTTTCATAGCCTTTATTTTCACTAAAAAGTGATGACCTCTAAGCTTAATGAATAATTCCTTAGAAACTTGGTCCCCAACCTTGAGCAAGTGAATGTAGGCTCAGATCGAGGCACCTCAAACTTGAAGAAATTATGATATCTTGAGTTTATATCACAAAAAATTAACTTTATGTTGAAGGTTTTTATTCAAAAGAGATTATTCAAGCTCCTAGACAAACTGATTGAAATCCATTGTATATGCAAATTTTTCACTTTTCCTGAACAAGGCTAGTTTTTTGCCAAACACTCTCAGAATAGTGGATTGTGTGAAATGGAATCCTTCCACTAGTATATCCAACCATAGGAATTAGAGAGGTGTGGGACAATATTACAAACCCATTGAATATGAGCATGGGTTTATTTATGTTTTATATGTGAGGTGTTGAGATATATTTGTTTATTCAAAAATGTTATCAAAGGAGAAGACCATTCAATAAAATGCTAATGAGCTAGTGGTCTAAGAAAATAATGTTTAAGAGCACAATGAGTAAATTTTCCTATTTATGGGAAAATTAGAATAAATTTGTTTTATAAATAAGGGCTCTATCTAATCTCTTAATGGCCCTTTCATTCCCTTGGCAAAATTTGGATAATGTCAACCAAGGGGTGGGAGGGGATGATTTGCAGTGATCATTGGAGTCAAATATCCAAAGTGTATTACACATGTAGAACCATGAATAATATTATATATCACACCATCTCATGGGTAGAGTACCTTCTTTGTCTTCTAAAACTTTGACCATTTTTAAACCCTAGCATATTAACCAATGGGGGATAGGGAGTTCATCATGCCTTAGGGTACATTCACATATCCTAGAATGATTTTTGGCCTCATCAATGTAGGAGCAATGTTTTAAATATTAATGGATCTCACCTTTATTGATTTAAATAATAAAATAATTTTATTCTATATGTAGACTTAACATTTTTCACAAAAAAACCAAAAAGATCATTAGGAACGTTTAGAAAAGGTGTTTGAAAAATGTCATCTTCATGGTATTTCTATGAATCCAAAAACCTTTGTCTTTGGAGAAACTAAAGGTAAATTGCTTGGGCATATCATTTGAAATGATGAGATCAAGGTTGATCCCAAACTAATTGAAGTTATTCAAAAATTATCTTTGCTAGCTAGTAAGCCTAGAGGAGTTCATTCCTTCTTCGGCAAAGTAAAATTATTGAGAAGGTGCGTACTTGACTTCTTAGAAATCATAAGACATATTTATAACATGATGATAGTAAAACTATATTTAAAAAGGAAAAATTAATGGAAATATGTTTTTGAAAATATAAATACCATAATTGCTCGTGTACCCACTTTGGTATGACCTAATTTAAAAAAGGATTTTATCATATAATTGTATTGTTTTGATCACACTCTCTCAGCTATTTTGATTAAAAATGATGAAGAAAGGGTATAATCACTAATTGTTTCCATGAGTTGTGCTATGAAAGACTAGGGACTCAAATACTCTCATGTAGAAAAGCATGCATATCAGTCATGAAAGTGGTAAAAAAAATTAGGTATTATATTCTGAATTTCTACACCATTGTAAAAATTTATGAGAGCTCATTATTTTTGTTTTCCTTATTTATAGATGCCTATGAATGGGTGAGGAAAAGTGAAGCTTGCAACAATTTGTTGGTAGGCCAAAACTTATAGCTTTCCCACTCAAACTAGTTATAATTGAGGAACTCTTTTACAAATGGAGGTTAGATTTTATTGGAATTTTGAATCCCCATTTAATTGATGCCCATACACATGTTCTCACAATGATATATTATTTCATGAGGTAGGTTAAATCAATTCCAATTAAGCAAACAACTTTGGAGGTAGTCTATAACTTTATCAAAGAAAACATTATGGTGAGGTTTGGTAGTCCTAAAAATATTGTGACTGATAATGCATCCAATTTTTCCTCAATTGAGTTGGTCATATTTTATGATTATGTAATCTCCTTGTCTCATTCTTATAACACCTATCCATAAGGAAATGGTCAATTAAAATCTAGAAATAAAAAATTTATTACTATCCTTCACAAATGTATAGATGAAAATAAAAAAAATAGCACAAGAGCTTGTATGATGCATTATGGGAAGACAAAACCACTCCTAATAAATTCATCAGGGTGTCTAATTTATAGTTTTTGTATGGATTAAAGTCTAAAATAACCATAACACTTGAATTACCTGCATTACAATTGGCAAGAGCAGTTAAAAATTAAAAAAATTGAAAGTTTATTAGATAAGATAATCCTCTATTTAAATAATCTTGAAGAAGAAACAATGTTTGTTGCTGTTAGGATTACTGAGAACCAAGCTCAAGTTAAAATATTATTTTAAAAAAATGTAAACAAAATATATTTTTAGGCTGGATACCTCATACTCATATGGGACAAGTGAATAAAACCAAAAGGGAGCAGTGGCAGGTTTGATTCTTTATGGATGGGTATGTTAAAGATCAGGGGATTTTACGATAAAAATACATTATAATCGGATTGTCCTACAATGGGAAATATTTAAAAAATTATTTCAAGTGAAATTAATTTGTCTTCTACATGTAAATAGGTGAATTTAGGACTTCTTTTATGTTGTCCCATTTTTGTTCCTCTTTACTTTTGGTCTCTTATTTGATTTATCCTAGTCTTTATCAAAGCTTTCTTTGTCAAAATATTAGTAATAATTGAAATACACTTAATTACCAAAGGATAAGACACTTTTATTTGAAACCAAAGCCTAAAGTTAGACTTTGTATCTTACAGTTTGAATTTCCTAGTCAAAGCCAGTTGTTGTACTTAAATTTTAAATGTGTAAAATTCTTGATACCCCTAAGTTAATTTGATCGCAATCAATCAAATAAAGTCATGATAATTTTCATAATTGTGTTACTCCAATATTAATGTGTTCAAAACTAAGTGTTCACAAGATGATATTTTAAATGTTCAAGTACTTAAAATTTGTAAAAATGTAAGTCTTTTTATACAATGTCTAGTTTTTGGTCAATGTTTTGCATGTCTAGTTTTTTATAATAAAGTGAACTCATTTCATTCATTGAACATAAAGGATCACATGTGTTCCATACTTTTTTTCCAAACCCTCAAAAGAGTCTTGGTTATTTACTGAATAAGCTCAAGAAACTATCATGTAGTTTCAAATTTATAATGGAGAAGCGAGGAGTGAGGAGTGGTGGGGTAAGAAGAAATTTAAATTTAGGTTCTAAGTAGGAAAAATGAGATGGGGATGATGATTCATCTTTATAGTAGCTTCCAATCCATTGGACCAAAATTCTAATAGAGGCATGAAAAAATGAGGGAAAATGATAGAAATGTGGAAAAAAAGTGGTCTTAGTGGATAGACTCAAAGGAAAAATTACAGAATAACTGAAAATCCAACCAAGTCAAGAGCATTAGATCTCTAAATATGCAAAGGGATTTCATATTGATATTATTTATTATGTGATTAGTAGATCTTAATCTAGAAAAATCATGCTCTCATCACAAAGTTCTTAGGGACTAGACTGAATATTGATATTTTTAGAAGATGGGCAAAAAAGAAGTGGTTTTTAAAAGGACATTTTGAAATTTTGGCAATGACAAATGGATTCTTCATGGTTCATTTCAATAATGAGGAGTATTGTGCTATAATATTAGTGTGAGGACCTTGTATTTTGGGGAGATCAAGTATTTTCCTAAGGAAATGGAGTCTTAGATTTGTCCAGAAAAGGAGGATCTTAACTTAATGCCAATCTGGGTAAGGCTTCTAGGATTATCATTGGAATTTTGGGATATATTGAAGACTCGGATTTGAAATGCAAAGTATGTCACAAGTTGGAACACATGACTAAGATTTTCCCAAATCAAATCATGAAGGGAGGGATAAATAGGGATAGGGAGAATTAGTAATCTTGGCAAAAGAAACAGTGGAGGAGACTGAGAAATAAGTCCCCCATTCCCAAGGTTGGATTGAAGGGTCCATTTGAACTAGATACAAAACTAATATAAAAAGAAGTGGAAGAATGAGTCTTAAAGTATCTCAGGATTAAATTTGATAAATTAGAAAATAATGAGGTAGAAGAAGATAGAAAAAAACTTAAGATAGAAGATAATAAGGATTTTGAATCCCTAATTACCTTGGGTAAAGAGGATTTGTAGATTCCAAAAAGTAAAGAGAAAGAGGCTAAGTTGGGAAAGAATCTCATATTGGAAGACACTGAAAGCCAAAAGGAGGGTTTCACTAGTTGTATGCAAAATGAACAAGGTTGAAATATTCTCTCTCCACCAGGTCCTTGTTTACTTCTTTGTGTGGATAATAGTATGGTTTCTCCTTGTTTTGAGGCTAAGAATGATTTGACTAAAGTTCTGGTGGAATAATTTGTTCTTTATTCTTTGAAATCATTGGAAGAAAATGTGAGATCCCCTAAGATAAGGAAAGGAAAATAAGTTAAGGAAGTTTCGAATGTAATTAAGAGATTTATAAATAGGGTTTCAAATGTGAGATTTAATAAAAATAAACTAAAACCTTCACAAAAGGAGAACCTTAAGAATAAAAAAGAACAAAAGATTGATAATGACACCTAGAGCACGCTATCAGTTAAGGGTGAGAGTTACTTGTCTTAATTAATGAAGGTTATTACTTAGAATATAAGAGGTTTGAATAATAAAAATAAGCATAGAGTATTTAGGGAATTGAGGAAGAATAATAATCCTAGTATCATAGTTATTCAAGAGATAAATATGGTTAATAATATGTTAGTTGATATCAAGTATAAAGTGTGGAAGGAATATTTTATGGTTTAAGTTAGTTCTTCAGGTGATTTTGGTGGTCTAGCCAATTTTTGGAATGATAATTTAGTCAAGGATTAAATATTGATCAATAATTCCCATCATTTTGCTATGGTATTCACTAACCTTGAGGATAATTTTTTTTGGATTTTGTCTAATATTTATGCACCAAATACCCCTATCAGGTGCAAAAAGTTGTGGAATGAGACTACTATGTTTAGAAAAAGTTGTGGTAACTCATTTTGGATTTTTTTGGTGACTTTAACACTCCACTCTCTCCTTTAGAGAAGAAAGGGGGCATTCAATATTATACAGACAATATGGAAGATCTCAATTAGGTTATTGCCAACAATAATGTTGTAGACTTGGAGATTAGAGGTACCCCTTTCACCTGCACCAACTGAAAGATTGGCGATAACCTTATTCAAGTTAGGCTTAATAGATTCATTATATCCTATGATTGGATGCTAAAATAAGATTTTTATATTTCCTCCTTACCTAGAATAGGTTTGAAACATAATCCCTTATTACCTAATGTGAATGGAACTAATAAAAAAAATATAACTCCCTTCATATTTGAGCATGTGTGGTTACAACATCCTGATTTGAAAGAGAAGATTAACGAATGGTGGAGTGTTCATATTCTTAGAATAACTATGTTTATGGTTACTAAAAAGCTGTAAAATGTCAATTTAAACATAAGAATCTGGAACAAATATATTTTTAACTATATTTTCCCAAAAAATATAAATTGAATAAGGATATGGTTCAGCTAGAAGATCAAATTGTTGTCAATGGTATGGATCAAAGCATTTATGATAGAGAAAAAGAAATTTTGTGAAAATGTCACTTAAATAGTTCTGGGGAGGAAGTCTTTTAGAGACAAAAATCTAGAGCATTATATTTGAACGAGGGAGATAGGAACACAAAGTTATTTCATCTCACAACTCTTAAACATAGAAGTCATAATAGAATAGTGGAAATTATAAAATAAAATTGGGACGTCAACTAGTGGAAATTACCAAAGAGAATTGGGAGGTCAACTCTGATCAAGATGTCATAAAATAGGAAGTTGTTCGGTATTTCAATAATTTATTTGATTCCAATGTGTGATACAGTGATGTTATAACTCAAAAATTCATAGATAATATCCCACATCTAATCTCACAAGAAGATAACAAAAAACTAATGGATCTCATGTCCATGGAGGATGTCTAAGTTGTTTTCATGCTATAAAAGGACAAGGTGCCTAGACTAGATGAATTTTTGGCCACCTTTTTTCATTAATTAGGGAAGATCATTAAGTGGGTCATTACTATAGTTGCAAATGAATTTATTTTTACTGGTAAAATTATCAGGGAGTTGAACAATACCTTCATTATTTTAATCCAAAAACATAATGGTGCTTCATACTTCAAAGATTTTTTCCCCATAAGTCTATATAATATGATCTACAAGGTTTTTTCCAAAAAAATATCTATCAGAATGCAACCTTTACTCGATAATATTATTTCCCAAGTATCAGGGTGGGTTTGTGTTGGGTAGACAAATTTAGGATGGTATTATTTTGGTCCATGATACAATGCATTTGATGGACAAAGGTATTAGGATATTATGATTTCCAAACTATAGATGAATAAGGTTTATGATAGGGTGGATTGGGAGCATCTAGATAAAGTTTTGTCTAAATTTGGTTTTCATCCCCATGCTAGGAAGTTTTTTTACATGTGCTTTTATGGTTATGTTCTCAATGTTGATCAATGGGATCCTTAGTGCATTTTTTAGTACTAAGAAAGGGATATGATAGGGTGACCCTATCCCAATTTCTTTTTATTATTATGGCAGAAAATTTTAGCAGGACCCTTTCTATTGCCATTAGCCAATGGATACTGAAAGGCTTCAAACCAACAAAAGATGTGGAACCTTCTACACATCAATAATTTTATGATGATACCATCACTCTAACTATGGATACTATTAAAGAAGCTAAATAACTCAAAAATATTATTGAGTATGACGAGGCATCCAAGTAGAAAATCAACTTTGAAAAAACTCTTTATTTTTCCTTAATACCCCTTAAGTAAGACAACATAAAATAGCTAATATTAAGGGCTGTCAAATTAGAGAACTTCCATCCATGCACCTTGGGATGCCTATTTTCACAGTAAATCTACCTCAAAATGCTTGGAACTCTATTTTGGATAGATTTAAAAAGAAATTATCTAAATGGAAAGGTGTGATTCTTTCCCAAGCTGGTAAGTTAATGTTAAATAAGAGTACACTTTAGGGTTTGTCAATCTATTTAATGTCATTATTTAAAATGCCTAAGAATATAACAGAGCATATTGAGAGGATTCAACAAAGGTTATTTTGAAAATATTTGAAGGATAAAAATAGGATCCCTTTAGTTTCTTGAGACAAAATTTGCATCCCAAGAAGTTTTAGGGATCTAGGGATTCACAAGATCGAGAATATGAACAAGGCCCTTATAGCCAAGATAGGGTGGAGGTTTATTAATGATTCCAACCTTTGGATGAACATTCTTCAAGCTAAAAATATGGATTTTAGAGAGATGATCAATATTCTCTATGATGATTAATTCATCAGAGGTTCCTTCTTTTAAAATTTCTTATCAACAGTACCAATCTCGTAAACTAGGGTTCTAAATGGAAGGTTGGTAATAGATCTAGACTATGTTTTTAGGAGGACTCTTGGTATTTTAATATTCTTTTAAATGATTTAGATTTTTGGTACTATATTAGAGAACCTCTTCAAAGTATTTACGGGACTAAATTTGAAGACTATAGTCAAAATTATGTGGGAGGAAGAGAATCAAAACATTTGGTCATTGACAATTTGGACAAATAGACTATTTCTATTTTGAAAGAAATAAATTGTTTTATTACAGGAATTCATATTAGAAAACTCATAAAAGATGATGAATTAGAGTGGACTAACTCCTTTTATGGTAACTACAATGTTAAATCAAGTTATTATCTGGTCATAAATGTTACCTAAATGGTTTTCATTGGCATAAATTATGGATTGAGTTGATCCATAAAACTAATGTTTTACTTTGGTTGATGGTATAGAATAAAATCGTTACACTAGATAATATCCAAAAAGAGGGATCATTCTCATTAATAGATGTGCTTTGTGTGAAGCAGACGAAGATATTATGCAACATATTATGTTAGAATTCCCTTTAAGTTTTAAAGTATGGGGCTTCATTCTAGAAAATTGACATACTTGTTAGGTTCAACCTTATTCTATGTTGAGATTGTGGAATAGCTTGAAAACCCATTTAAGAATAAGGACCTTCAAAATTTTTGTAAAATAACTCTACCACATGTGTTATGGGGTATGTGGAATGAGATGAATGTTAAAAAATTTAGATATAGAAAGAATTTTAGCAATTTTGTGTCTATGTGAATAAATGAGCTCTTGATTGAAAACTTCAATAGCATCAGAATGGGGAAGAGGGATAAGTTTAATAAATAAGAACTAAATATGTCTATAAGTTAGAATCTTAATAATATTGATCAATCTAGTGTATATCCAAGGGTGGAATTAAGAAAGAATGTGAAATGAAGTGTTTTATCTCTTGGTTGGGTGAAATTGAACTTTAATGGGGCCTTAAAAGGTGATCTAGGACTAGCTAGAGGAGAGGGAATTCTTCAAAATAATAAGGGGGAACTAATAACAACTTATATAGGGAACATGGGAATTCAAACTAACCATTTGGGCTGAATCTATGGCATCACTCTGGGGAATTTAATTAGTAAATGAGATTGGAATGAAATAGCTAGTAATTGAAGGTGATTCCCTCAATATAATCAATTGTTCATCTAAGAAATATCAGGAATATTAGAATATAAAATCATGGTGGAGGAAGCCCATAATGTAATAGTCTCATTTGAGAATGTTTATATTCAACCTATATACAGGGAAGAGAATCAAATTGTTGACTGGTTCACAAATGTGGGAGTGGTTTCTCACAATTTCAATAAATGGGAAAGAAAATAGGACCTGTGTGATGTTATTTTACAAAATATTAAAAGGGAGGTTATTAGTCACAACTAGTATGGACTTTTGCAATAACAATAGTAGGAAAGTTATTCACATTAATCCTAAATTGATATCCTTGGGAAACATGGATTATAATCATATTATTGATAAGGATGATATTAATATTGTCATAATGAGTTGTCATGATAATATGGATCTTTGTATCATTGATTTTGGAGTGGGTGATGTCTAAATGTTTCAAGTTATGAGTGTCATTATTATCTGGTATATTTACTTGAGAGGAGCTTGTGTGTTTGTTTTTAATAAATTGGCTATTGATGTTGGTAGTAGTTAGGACAACCCCACAACTAAGAAGAGATCAAATTTATGGATCTTGTCCAAGCCCAAACCAATATGGGATGAAACTTATGCAGAGTGGAGCCATCCTTAGCAAATTCCTTAAATAATAAGACTAGATTGTGGGTAGTATTGCAAGGAGGAGGTTTTTCTAATTTTATTTAGAGGGTTCAAGGCTACAACCCACATATTTCAGTTAAATTCACCAAGAGTTGGGATAACATATTGGTTCATATGTGAAGAGTGTGCATGGAAATCTCAGAGGAGATTATTGGCCATGTGATTAGTATGAATAAGGATGGCTCAAAATATTATAAGTCTATGAATAGAGACAAGAAGGAGGACAAGGCAAATTTTTTAGAGGGGGAGGAGTAACTCATTGAGTTTTAGGGGGGGTATCTTTGGGATTCATTTCTCATCTTTTTGATGAAGTGATAAAAAAAGTAATGAAATTAATTTAGCTTAAAGGAAGGTATAAAACTATGTTTTCATACCATTTATTTTCTTAAATCACTTCAAACACCCTGTTTCCACAATTTTTCCTTTTTTACATTTTTATCTCTATATAAAATTATGTTAAAGGGGTACAAATCGGTAAAAGGAGTTCTCCCCTGCATCAGGTAGTTATACTCCTATTATGTATTACGCTAAGTCCCAGAAGGAGGAACCTACCCTAGGCTTAAAATTGTTGCATATGGATGGTAAGAATGCTAAAAAAGTAGGTTTGAGAAGTGGGGACAAATGGAAATAGTCCCAAGTGACTAGTATCGGGATGTTTGAGAAAGAGAAATAAAAGTCAATGGCAGACATTGGTAAAGATTCAAGTAGAGTTGAGGACAATACCACATCCTCTATAGAGAACATGAAGGAAATGGTTACATGTCTTCATTTATTGAAATGTCAGAGCCCTAAAATCAAGTGAAAACGGTTGGCTAAGGTAAAGTCCAAAGGTAAAAAGAAGGTGAATGAAGAGTCTGATGAGATTTTGGTGGATTTTATAAGCCAATATAAAATGAAGTTAATGATTGGAGATATAGAGCTTCATAAAGGTATCTATAGGAGGTTCATGAAGGAAAATAAACCTATGAAGGAATCCATTAACATCCTAAAGATACAAGTTGATGACAATAAACAATATTTGAATGAATGCAAGATGGAATTTAAGAAGTTAGAGGATAAATACATTATCTTGGAAAAAGATAATAATATGATTAAATAAAACATAGGAAGCTTGGTTCAGTTTAGTAAGGCAACAATTGAATTTTTGTAAGAGCTTGATCAATATTAAACATGTTCTTAAGAATAAACAAGAGGAATCTAGGCCAAACAATTTAGGTAAGAAGGCCAAATTTGCTTCTAAAAATAAGGAAGAAGACTTGGAAATGAAAAGTATAGAGCACATGGAAATGGTGTTGAAGCATATGGTTGATACTTGGAATGATGCCCTTATTGGGATTTCTAATTAGATGGTTTGTTTTTAGTTGTTATTCTTTGTTTTTTTAGTTGTTTAGAGTTGGTTTAGAGTTGGTTTAGTTGATTTTGGCTATTTTCCTATTGATGTTGATCCACTATTGATTTTTTTTATGGATAATCCATTAAGTTCTTATCTAGATACTATGGTTGGTTTTTTTGTATTTTGTAATAGGGTGGGGTCCTTGTAAAAAAAAACCCTTTACCATTAATAAAAAATAGTTTTACATGTCTCAGGTCTCTAAATCCTACAATGCATTATAGTGTAACCTGAGCTCCTACTTGCACTCGACATATTTCTAACCACTACTCTACACACACTAGATTCCTACTACCTTCTATACATGTTTCATAAACCTGACCCATGTCAAGCACTCCCATGGATATCAATGCATGCACAAACACCTTGGATCTTCTTCCATTAATTATATAGATATTCACACATGTGATAATCTTGGCCCTTCCTCCTTAATTTTTTTTCCATTCATTTTTATCCATCTCACTTCCATTTTTCCCTTCACCCTATGCCTCTCAAACCATCATCTCCATCCATGTTCCTCTTTTACATTTTCAACCATTTTTTATTTTAGGTGGTTAGATTAGCTCATTTATGGTATTTTCCTATTATATATGCATTTTCTTAGTTTGAAAAATCTTAGGTTTTTTTTAATGTGTTTATTCCCTTGGCAAAGCTGAGCCCCTCATAGATTTTTTTGAATCTTTGGCACTATTAAAACCTTGTGGGAATTTGATTCCTTACACATAATTTTTTGGGTAGTCCTTGAACTCCACTTTATCCTTGGAATAACTTATAATTTGCTTCATACTGTTTCAGACTCCATGAACCATCTTGTAATTTTCCTATTATCGAGGCTTGTTAAAACCCTCTATGGATCTAGAGATTTGTCTCACACCTTGGTGAAATCCAAATAATGCATAACATACTATAGCGTTAT
This sequence comes from Torreya grandis, assembly GCA_037957365.1. Classification (NCBI taxonomy): domain Eukaryota; kingdom Viridiplantae; phylum Streptophyta; class Pinopsida; order Cupressales; family Taxaceae; genus Torreya; species Torreya grandis. Next base: position 1,387,053 of record JARHVA010001540.1, on the reverse strand, counting down.
GAGTACTACATAATATACCTTAGGGTTCTTATCATTACAAAACATATAGTATATTATTACTATTTACATGATCTCTTTCAGATTTCCATGTTCTATTAGACAAGAATTAGGTTTCTACCTATTACACAACATACCCTTGGAACCCACCTTCTACACAACACCTTATTAGAATTAAAAAATAACCCTTGTAACTTTGAAAATTGTAGAGCACATAACGGATTTCAGATTTTATTCCAAGTAGTATTTATACACCACCTTTTATTTCACAAACTTGTTCCCCTAGAACATCATTTATCAGAGACACCAAAGAAGAAGAGTGACATGAGGTAACAGATTCAAGGGGTTGTTCCTCCTTCCAATTTAGAATAAAACATTGATAAAATCATAGGCGTAGATCTTGGGCATGTCAATCTGATTTAATTTGGGAAAATATTGAATGTTATTCCAAATTTAGATTGGATTTAGAGTATACATGACAATGGCCTTCCTAAAGTTGTGGCCTTTCCAACATCAGTATAGTGTCTTAAACTAGTGCTCACATTGGCAAGATAGTATGATAAAGAGAACAAAGAAGTTAATAATTCCAAAGATGAAATTTTTCTTCACCTTATTTTTTAGCACATTAAAGATATGTTGAAGACACCTAATCATGAGTCATTTGTGCAACTTTATCCTAAAACTACTCAATAATTTTGGGACAATTACAAGACTTCTTGTTTTAAGATGATAAACAAGTCCTAGCATGTGATTTCAAAAAGTTCTACCTCAAGGTTTCCAAAGGTCATCTCATGCTTTGAATTCAAAATGGAGATAAATGACATAATTTCACTCTTAAATCGCATTGTTAGAAACCATGTTGCAAGAGAATTCCAAGAGTGGATGTACAGATACATCTGGATCATTCATGAAAATAAAAATATATATTAATTGGGTTGAATTTATAAGTGACTCCATTCATGAAGAACTGTTAGAGGTGAATACAACATGTAAATTTAACATGACCTCTTACTTGGCTTATGCAGTTGCTTGAGAAAATATCTTCAATGGGTTCAATATTATTGAGCAAATGATTTCATCAAAAAACCATGAATTTTATCCTTAGCTCATATTGGGAAATAGTGCAAAGCATTTTTACAGAGTTAAATATGCCTTCCTATTGTATGTCATTCAAATGTTTGAATGAGATCCATAAAATGTTAGGATGTCAGTTTCAACCACTACAAAAATTTCAAAGTGGGGAGTTTGGTTCATTCAATTTCCTATTTTTCATACATCAGAATATGTGGATTTAAAAATGCTCCTTACATGCTTCCTAGATATGTTGATGATAAATGGGGATTGATGGTTCTTATGTGTCAACTTGTAGAAAATCACAAGTTCTTGTCCAACAAACACAAGACAGGAATACATTTCCTAATCACAATAGGAAGGGACACTTGAAATCAAAAGCTATAGATTTGGTAATGACTAGAGTCACTCTTTACCCATTTCATACTAAGCCCTTGGTGATATAGGACTAATTGAAAATTCTCTGAGTTCTACATATTGACATATTCCCTATTTTGAAGATTTTTGGATGGATTGTGAAGATGATAAAGATGTTATGCTATGAGATTATTTTTGTTTTAGCCTAGAAAAAATCATCAAATATAACATTATATGAATTCCTAAAGGATTTGAATATTATGATGATATTTTGGATCCAATTCATCAGGGAAAAAATATTGATTTGAAACCTTTACCTCGAATTGATTGGAAAAAATTTAATTCAACATCTTTGGAAGATAGAACTCAAGCAGTGCTAAACAAAACACTTTCTTGGCTTAGAAGTAAGGGGGTTAGTGTTAAAATGTTGGCTTTCCCCCACCATTAATAAATGTGGATATAATTTCTCATCATCCTCAACAATCAATAGATAAATTTAATCATAGGTCCTTCTTCTAGAAAATATGCCAGTCAAGTCGTAAGAAAAAAACCAAAAGAAAAATATGATGTGGTCCAATAGCTATCCAACCTCATACGCTGACTAAAATCAAGATTAAAATGTAATTTGAAGGAGATAAAAGTACTTTGGGAATTTCTAGTGCTCTAAGTTCCTCACCTCTTAATTTTGTTTATTTTCAAAGTCTAGTCATGAACACCACACAATATTTCATAACTAGAGACATTACTTTGATAATCCCTATATCTTCTTCCATAATATAAGTGATGTATCTCCCCAACTTTCACCTAAAATAGATATCCCACTAATTTTGTCTTCACCTAAGGATATGATTCTATCTCCTTTTACAACTCATAAAGCTAAATCAAAATCACCTAGATTAGATCAAGGTAATGTTTTACCCCCATCCATGCAAGCCTTGATAATTCCACCACATCCCTTTGATACTTAAACTTAGGTAGAATAAGAATCTACCCAACATGCATCGAGTATGTAAATCCTTGATTTGTTAGATGAGGTAGTAAAGAGAAGAAATAAAATAGTACAACCTTAAGAAATTAATTCTAATGCACTCATCAATCATACTCCTCATGTGGTAAAAAACACTAAGACACTTTCTATAATATTGATATATGAACAAGGGGAATGGTATGTTGAGGTTGTATTTCTTCATTCGAATAAAGATAAAGAGGATGTTAGTGTTGTAGACTACCAAATATCAAAAGTGCATCTTAGTAAGGCCACCTGGGAAGAATTTAATTAGAATGTACATTATACAATCAACAATAGGTACACTCTCTAAGAAAATGGATAACGAGAATATAATAAAGGACTAATTAGAGGAAATTTTTGAACAACTCTCATTAGTTTTTTAGAAATTGGTAAAACGTATTCAATCCTCTACATCTGGCATCACACCTCAAGTTTAAGATGTAAAAACATTGAATGTAACATAAGAAATTGGACATATGGGCATAGCAAAAAAAGAGTGGTCAAAAAATTTGATCCTTCAGGGAACAAAAATAATAAGTAAGGTTATGTCTATCTACACTAAGATTCAATCTGAATTTGATCTTGCCAAAAAGTTTGAATATAAATATGAAGTTGAATCTAGTAAATGGAAATAATACTACCAAAATTAGAAGTCTTCTACAAAATAGATCAAGATGTTCTCATTATAGAAGGGGTTCTAAAACAAGAAAACTATGGTGATCTGAAAAAAAATTTAAGCACAACAAAGTTTCGTATTTGCATCCTTGAGGAAGGCCTATGTAAATTCAAAGAATCACCGTAAATGGAAATTCATGAAATAAATGATATACAAGAAGTAATTAAGAAAGTTCCTTGTGTATTCATGGATGATAAAGGAATGGTTCTTCTAGCACAATCAATTGTAGATGAATTCAAGCAATTATTGGAAAAAGAGATAGTTCCCAAATCCACATTCAACTTTGAATTAATTTATAAATTCATCAAGTATGAAAATTCCTTTGATAAACTTGATAAATATTTGAATAAACTCCAACATGTTCCACACAAAATGTTTAATATTCATTGTGAAGGGGAAATTAGTTACATACATTCAGGCAGTCCTCATGAAGATAAAGTTAAAGAAACAATGAATAACTTTGATGAATTCATAAAAATATTGCAGAAAATTAAACAAACTGAAGTTCAAATTGTTCATGATGAAGAAGACAACTCAAAATCAAAATGAATTTTGTAACTTTTAGATCTGTGTTTTGTTCAAATAAATTTTACAATTTTCAAATGTGCATATTGGTAATGTTATATTCACAACTTTAAGTTGTGTGTTTTTGTGATATCACTTTTACAACATTTAGGTAGTGATTTTTTCTAAAAGTGCTTTTACAACTTGTCAAAATATCAAAAAATGTGGTTATGTCCCGTAACCACCACCTTGTAATCTATAAATATGAGTTTTTGAGTCATTGTAAGGGCTTTTGAACATGGATAATATTTTAACAAAGGAGAAGGGAAGAATTTTGTTTGTATAACTCTACAAGGAATCAAATGGATTTTATGAATGAATAATATGTGTGAGTTTATTCATTTATTTTGATTATTTTATTTCAAAATTGCTAGAATTTTGTTGTTGAATCATAGAGTGATTTGGTGTTCTTTATGTAAAAATATGTTAGAATATATGTAAAGAAATTTAAAACATGAAACTTAAGTGAAAGTAGAGAAATGAATTTGTGCTTATTTCCTACAAGGAATAAATGGTTGATTTTAAGTCTTTTTGTCTCAAGGTATTTTTGGTGTATAGACTTTGTTCTTACGTTTGAAGTCTATCTTTCTTTCCTTTCAAAAGAAAAAAGTTTCCATCGTCATATTTGTAATCCATCCTATATAACCTTAGGTAGTTATAGCATTTTTTTGTTTTTAAACTATTAAATCTATCCTATTTATTCTTTCTCATTTTCTTTTCTCCCTTTCTCACTTGATAAAAAATTCTCCTAACTTTTTAGTTTTCTATTATACCACCTTCTCGTACTTTTAGGTTAAAAGTATGAAAGCCACCAAAAAGATAACATTTTTGTTGTAAATATTTTCAATTTCAATTTTGTCTTTAGTTTTAAATAAAGGTATCTTCTCCTTCTAATAGGATAGGTAATTCATCCCAACACAGTTGACTGAAAACCCACAATTTGTATCCCTACAAATTTTTTATCCAACACACTGAAAACATGTGTTTAAGCGTTTGATATACATAGCTCATTGGGTGAAATGATGACGTCAATTTTGAATATGAATAGTTTCATGGAGGCCTTGGATGTCAATCTAAATATAAACACATCATTATTGTTGGGAAACAAAGAACTTATCAATTTCAAAACATATAAAATGACTGAGAGCCTTAACCAAATGTTCTATAAAAGGCTAAAATTTCATGTGTAACCTAAGGAAATAAAATGAGACCAGCCTTGAGTTTGGCCTTGTTAGAGATGAAAAATTCATAAGTCAAGGCAAAAAAAAAAATTAGAGAGATCCTAACATAAAATGGTCCATTTTTGTGTATGGTCACATAATGTTCAAGTTTTTAAAAACCTAAAAGATAAGAAATCCTTAGTTAGATTTTATACCCTAAGTAGAATGATGTCATAGGGTTGCCATTGGGCTTGTACCTAGATTTTGATTATGGATTCAACATGGATGCATCTCAAAAATAAATAAGGGTATATTATTCAATACATTTGCATGTTTTATCAAACTCAAGAAAATAATGTAAAACATCAAGAGGATTATCCTAAGGATGGGGTACATTACTTTTTGGAAGACCTTAGGAATAAAATTATGAGCTTTATTCAATGCCATGGTTACTTGTGCCAGAGCAAGCTACATCAAATGATACAAGCTCACATAGGGAGCCCAATAAATAAAATTTTACCACCCAAAGGTTAGAAACCTAGGTAAAGGATAATAAATGCTAAAAAATCAATAAAAATTTATCACAAAGCTAAAACTAGAGATATCGCTACGAAATTTATCCAAAACCCCTAAGACAAGATAACTTTCATAGAAATTAAATGGTTCATTATTCTATTATTCATGATCCATGTTTGTTAAATATAACAAAAAAAAATTTAAGCAATCCTTTTCTTGACTATGAAGATATTTTAAATCGTGTTCAAAGGCATACTAAGTGCATAAAATAAACATGCCTAAGAAAAAAGTAACAACTCTTTAATGTTGATACAAAACACCTTGGTAATTGTATCAAGAATATTCCATAGCAAAATAACCAATACTTCTTATAACAATGATAGATTTATAATCTAGCCATGTTTTCCATTCAAAGAGAAAATGTTGATTGATAGTCAAATCTTTCATTTGAATCTATATTTCAAAATATAATTTAGAGGCAGAGAACTAAATTAAAAGCTATTAATATGTGCTAACAATAATTTTAAAAAATGAAATCTTGAATGAACCATCTTTGAATGTGTTGGGTGAATATTTTGTCACTAGCTTACTAATGAGCAAAATAGGTCTGATCAACCACAGCAAGGAAGATTGGTCGGCCAATTGTGCAAGTTTACAACATCAAAAGGGGACAAATCTCTCCTCTCATTAAGGGGAGGTTTCCTATAAGTATGAAGGGGATATATACTATAAATATATGCAATAAATAACACTCAAGGGTAGGGCAACACCATCCATCTCTCTTCTTTCAGAGATGATGCTTACAAACAAAGGAGAAATCCTAGTGAAAACACTAAAGGCACTTCTCTTCTTTCAAAAGTCGTCTTACAGCAAATAGTAGGAGTTCTTTCAGATGGTAACAAGTGACTGGTAACACAACATAGTAACCAGCAGAATGAGGTGTAGCGCAAAGTCTTCACCTCAGCTGCCCAAAGAGTGAAATGTGAAAGACAATGAGGGCACAAAGTCATCCCAAGGTCTTTTACATAGAAACAAAAAATAAAGAAACACACTAAAGGAAATTGTAGGTAGCACAAAGTCTTCCCACAGTTAGCTTCAGGACACCTTCTTGATTATCTCCACTAGCTCTGCTTATTTCATTCAATGAATAAGAACACATTCAGAAGGTAGACATAAGAATAGTATCCTAAATGATATAAGCTATGACATCATAAAGTCTGAAAATAACTTGATTTCTCATTCAAACAAATAAAAATGATTAACAACCTAAGCTCCAAGTCTCAGTGATAGCCTCTCAATTTTGGTAGAGTTTTGCTTCTTTTTATCAAAAAGATCTCCCTTCCAAAAAGAAGGGATTTACAACATATAGCAGCCCAAAAAAGACTAGCACTTTATTCCATGGAGTGACCCATGTTGCATTCAATGCTTTGAATGCATCTTCAATTTTGTCAAAGGACCATGTTAAAAATAGGATGGTTTCCTTAACTATGGTGTGTCATTTCATCTCGTATGTCTTCTCTTAGGTCTAGATCATCTGGTATGTCCCCTCTGATGTCTATGTAGCTGTCCATTTTGTCTTTACTCCAAGGGAGACCAACAGGCCATGCCTTCAATGTTTGTAAGCTAAAATATCTATTTTGTGGACTGTTCCACCTACTGGAATAACTACTGCATAGATATTTCCCTCTTTGGCTCTCTTTGGTTTTGTCTTTTTCTAGAATCTGAGCTCTCAAGGCTAGGTTCCCAGCTTTACTGGCTCTTTTGGCTTCTCCTCTCGGTGATTCTCCCTTTTGGCCTTGGCCTTAAGGCCTTTGAATGCATTCAGGTCTATGTTCAAGCCTACAAAGATAAACGACTAGTTGGTTGCCTTGATTTTGATGGCTACGGGGATGTCGCCAAAATTTTAGATCCCAACGGCTAGTTCACGATGTTCAATTTTAATGTCTGTGAGCCAATCATCCTCCTTAGCAATTCCTTCATCTTTTTTGTTTGATCCTTTTCAGAAGGGACCTACCCTTTGGGGTCTTGAGAAAGGTCTACTTTTTAGCTCGATGAGAGCCCCCCATAAGGGTACTTGCCTTTCGGGGTCTTTTGGCTTCAAGCTGTCTTCAGTTTCAAGCAGTCTTTGGGCTCTAATTCCTTCAGATAAAAACTCTAAAGGAATTCCTTCAGACATTTTGTCTGAAGGAATTCTTTCGAACATTTTGTCTGAAGGAAATATTCTTTCGTATCTTTCCCGCTTGCTTTGGCCACTTTTCGTCAGACTTCATCCTTCGGTCAAGTTAATTCCTTCAGACAAAAGTCTGAAGGAATTTTTTCAAACTTTTTATCTGAAGGAATTCAAGCTAAATCCTTTTTCTTTTTTCTTTGCCTTGACCTTTTCCCAGAAGAGAACTCTGCCCTCTGCAAGGGCTATTTGACCTCCAAGGTTGCCTTTTAGAAAAGTTGTGAGGGTCCTTTTGGCAGCTAAGTGCCCTCTGCAAGGGCACTTGTCCTTCGGGCTCTTGGAAGACCCCTTTGAATTTCCTGATTGAAATCACCTAAGTGTTGAGAACCTATTTCTCTCCTGCAGAGTCCATAGAAATGAGTCCATAAAACTGGGGGAGTTCATAGAAATGAGAAACCAACCTGTAGAGTCCATAGTTTTGGGTCCGTATAACTGGCGGAGTCCATAGAAACTAAGTCCACAGAGTCCATAGTTTTCAAGCCTTAAAGTTCATAGAAATTGAGTCCGTAGTTCCACCTACAGAGTCCATAGATTTGAGTCCGTAGAAACAAGTCCATAGATTTCTTCCTATAGAGTCTATAGAATCTAGTCCGTAGTTTTCTCTAAGTTTTCTCTAAACTTGAAAGAGTCCATAGAAATCTAGCTTGTGGAGTCTGTAGAAACCTATCTGCAGAGTCTATAGTTTCCTACCTATGGAGTCCATAGATTTGAGCCTACAGAGTCTGTAGAATCCTCCTGTGAAGTCCATAGAAATGTATCTACAGAGTCCATAGTTTCTTACCTATGGAGTTCATAGAATTGAGCATGTGGAGTCCATAAAAACATATCTGCAAATTCCCTTAGTTGAAAGAGTTTGAAAAATAGAGAATTTGAAGGCTCATAATAATTTTTGAGAAGGGAAGAGAGAATTTTTGTCTTGTAGGACCAAAAATAGTTCATGTGTTGTCCCAAAAATGAGTGATAGACTTTGGGGACAACCGTTGGCTCCAGTTGGGGAACTTCCCTTAGTTAATATTTTGAAGCAGCTGAGGGGAGTATAAACCAAAATATCCAGTGCCTTGAAGTGTGCCATTGGGCTATGGAGTCGTGCCAACCAACAAGAAATCAAGGTGCCAAAAATGAAAATGAAAATGAAAAGGAAAAGTAAAAACCAAAACTAAAGACTATACAAATATACATATGTATAGATGATCCTATCTGATACTTCAAGAGTTGAAGTGCTTCAGATGTTGCCCATTGTGAGGCATAGAAAAGAGCGTGCCATCTTGGTACTTCAACAGAAAAATATTTTCATTGTTGAGCTCATGGATTATAAACGGGCCTCTCCATAGGGAATCAAAATTCCCATGCATTTCCTTTGGTTCTCTTCTCTTGTCCCATAAAAGGACTTGATCTTCAATCTAGAAATCCCAGTTCATTACTTTTTGGTCAAAGAGCTTCTTCACTATACTTTGGTGTGCAGCAATTTGGTCCACCACCATAGTTCGCTACTCATCCAGCTCAATCAAGCACATGATCCTTTTGTCAATGAAGCTTTCATATGTCTGACCTTCGATCGCCTTTGCCAATTTCAATGCTGGCAATTCTAGGGTGATCGGTATCTCTGCATTAAGACCATACAAAAGTTAGAAAGGTGACATACCTATCACCTTTTTAGATGTAATCATGTCTACCCATAAAGCATCAACCAATGCTTTATGCCATGTCTATTGGTTGTCATCCACCAACTTTCTGATGATGGTCACCAGGTTCTTATTGCTTGATTCAGCTTGGCCATTCCCTTGTGGAAATAATCAGAGGAGTGGGAGAGAGTAATCCCATAGTAAAAACAAAATTGAGTGATCTCATGAGAAGAAAAATAGGTAGCATTGTCTGTCACAATCTTGGTTGGGACCCCAAACCTGGAAATGATGCTCTCCTTGAAAAAATTACATACTACTTCTGAAGTAGCATGCTTGGTTGGAATTGCTTCCACCCATTCAGTGAAGTAATCTGTCGTTGTGAGAACATAATCATGTCCAGCACTTGAAGATGGGTTTATAGCACCAATGAAATTGATTTCCCATTGCTGAAATGGCTCTTTTATCATCACTGGCTTGAGAGGCAAGGCAGCTAACTTGGGTCTTCCAACGAACTGTTGACACAGTTCACACCTTCGTACCCATTTGTATGCATCCTAGAACAAAGTAGGCTAGTAATCCCTGGCTCTAAGAATCTTGTGGGTAGTCATAGGAGCAAAAAAATGTCCTCCACAGGCCAGATATTAGAAGGACCTCAAAAGTTGGTCCTGCTACTCTTTATCCATGCAATGAAGAAACACTCCATCAAGGCTCCTCTTATATAGGTCGTTGTCTTAGAGGACAAAATTGGTATCTTTTAGTTTGACAGTCCTCTTTTATTTACGAGACAGGTGGATAGGACACTCACCGTAAGTAAGGAAATGAGAAATATTTGAATAGAACTCTTTCATGGTGGAGATAAAGAGGAATATTGGTGTGTCTTATATTCTTTTTCTTCATGCCCTACTTCTTCGGGTCTGTTGTCAGCAATCAATGGACAAAGGCCCTTTCCCTGCACTAGCTTCATCAGTTTGATAACTAGATCAAACTCTTAGATTTTAGCAATTCAATTATCCCTTTTGGTTCCAAACTCCTATTGAGTTAATATGGATTTGACCGTGGTATCAGGAACTAGGGCAATAATGCATGCATTAAGGATGTAAATATGGAAATGCTTCACTGCCTTTACCACTCCATAGGCATGTTTCTCTAGGTTTCAGTATTTTAGCTCATGAGCTTTCAGAGGATAGCTCATGAAGGAAATGGGAGATTCCATACCTTCTTTGTTCTGCTAAACTAGAATTGCTGAAAGCATGTATTCAGAAGCATAACTATACATGATGAAATCCTTGGTATAGTCTGGACAAACCAGAATTAAGGCATGGGCAATGGCTGTCTTGATGTCCCAAAATGCTAATTTGCCTTCTTCAGTCCAACTGAAGGTGGCCTTTCCTTTCATCATATCCACAATATGATGAGTCTTCTCAGTGAACTCAGGGATGAACCTTCGTAAAAAATTCACTTTTTTGAAAAAAGAGTGAACTACAGTCTTACTCGTGGGTAGATTAAGCTCCTAGATAGACTTGACTCTTTCTAAGTCAATCTTTATGCCTTCCCTAGATATAATGTGTCTAAGAAGCTTCCCTTTTGTCACCCCAAAAATAGACTTCTTGGGGTTAAGAGAAATGCCATTCTGGTGGTAGCATTCTAGCACTTGTTGCAAGTGGTGCACATGATCCGGGCGATGCTTGGAAAAGACAGATCATCCAGGTACACTACAATGAACTTACCTATTTTATCTTTGAAACAAGGTTCATTGCTCTCTAAAAGATGGTGTCATCATTTATCAGGCCAAATGGCATTCTCTGATAGGCAAAGGTGCCCCAAGGTGTGGTGAAGGCAGTCTTATGTTGGTCTGTCTCACTCACTTCAACTTGATTGTATCCTGATAAGTCGTCTAACATTGATAACATCTCTGAACCGGTCACTATCTGAAGCACTTGATCCATGATGGGTAGAGGATAGTTATCCTTTAAGGATGACTGATTCAAATTCTTGAAGTCCACACAAAGGCAAATTTCACCATTATTCTTCCTCACAGGGACTATGTTTGCAATCCATGTGGAATGATGGATTGAAAAAATTATCTTGGCATTCAACATTTTTTGTATTTTAGATAGAATAGTACCTGATATCTTCAGATTGTACTATCTAGATTTTTGCTTGTAAGGCACCAAATTGCTTTTGAGAGGAATGTCATGGCAGATTTCTTCAAGGTTGAGTGACTTCAGATCATCATAGGAGTATGTTAGGACATCCATGTACTGGTGGAGTAGAGCAGTGAACTTGGATCTCTCCTCAGGAGTGCATCACTTCCCAATGTTCACCATTTTTGGGATCTTCCTTGGTACCCAAATTTATCTGATCAAACTCTTGAGAGGAGCTTGAATCTATTTGTTATTGTTTGATTAATCTGTCATGTTTGTCAAACAGCATCTCAAAGGAAACCAGGGCTTTTGGGATTTTATTCCCTTTGAGTTGCAGGAACTCTTCACCTTGCATCTATAATTGATTTAGGGGTTAGTTCAAGCTTTTGAGGCTCACTGCCTTTGAAGTGCAGTTGTTCAAAGTTATCTTTTTTCTCCAAGAAAGTAATGATTTGGTTGTTATGGTTAAACACCTGCAAATGACTAGCATTATTAGGTACATTTGGTCAAAATACCAGCTCAATAGTGTACCTATCTCCTTTGAAGTTTGGGTGAGGGACTAAGAGAGTTGTTGAAATAGCCAGTGCATTAGTTCTGTCATTGAATTCTCTGGGTATGGCAGAGATGCTAAAAGCATCAAAGCATTCTTGTTGATCCCAGACTAGATTGTAGTAGTGGTGCAGTCTCTCATTCTTGGTTTGATACAGGTTTCTCATCTGACAAACCACTAGTTTAACATATCCTTTAGCATGAAGGAGCTTGACACCTTTGTTATAAGCAACCTTCAATCCATGTAAGAGAGATTCATACTCAGCTATGTTGTTGATGTTGCTAAACTGCAACTTGTATGATAAAAGAAAAATATCTCTTTGAGGAGATATTAAGACAATTTTGACACCTAAACTGGTAGAAGAGCAGTTGCCATCAAATTCTAAAATCCATACATCCTCAGACACTAATTTTTTCTTAGATTCTTCTTCATTTGGAGGGAAAGATTCCTTAGCACTTGTACTGCAGTCTACCATCCTTTTTGTTGTTCCAGATGAAGGTATTTTTAGGCTATCACATTCAAGAGTTTAATTAGGTGCTTCATAGAATTCCTCTATGGTTAATAAATAATTACCCATGCCTAAAGACTCAAATAAGATTTGAGCTTCAGGCACTGATGTCTGAGTAACCACGTATTTCACTTCCTTCTCAAGAAGCAGCCTCTTCATGATGCCTTTGATAGGGATTCTCTCCTCAGATAAGTCCATGCTTAACTCACCACCAACATCCTTGTAGAAATTTCAACCAAGAAGGATGTCATATGATGCTGGGACATCAACCACTAGGACAGTCATCTTGATTCTTTTATCTGAGAATGCTGCAAATGCAAATTAGGCGTCTTTGCTTTGTCCCAATAGTGGCACTTATTTGTACTCCATGGAGAAACATCTCCCAAATGTCTTGGTCAGTGTGAGACCAAGGGATTCTGCCATTTTGGCAGGCATGACATTGTCTGAAGCTCTGGAATCAATGATGTAATTGCTCAACTTGTGACCATTTATCAACAGGTAAACATAGAAAGGCTCTATTTTTCTAAGGGCAGCAAGAGGAGTAATGACAAGATTGTTTGGAATAGACATGTTCCTTGGGGGATCATGAGTTACCTTCTTAGCTTCTTGTCTTGTTGGGATGGTTTGGTTCTTTACACATTGAACCAATTTATCCAACTGATCAGGGTTGGATTACAAAAATTCAAATTCAGACATTTAGATCTTAGTTTTCTTGACATGGTCAATTATGTCAAATGTCTAAAATAAACTATGAAAAGGGGAAGGGAGTTCATCTTTCTAGTTTTTAGGAGGAGGAGGACTAATCTATGAATTTGAAGTTGAAGGTGAAGGCAAGTTTGGAGCACTTACTTTTTTAGCAATCACCTAGTCCTTGGGCTGGAAAGGTAGGGTGGTTCCTCACTTAACAATTGAAATTACAGGCTGAGATTTCTCCTCTATATTTTCTTTATCATCTTGTTGGGCTAACTGGTTCTTAGACCATGTGAAAATAGTGTATGATCTTTTAGCTACTTTACCTTCACCTTTGGGTTCATCCTGATAATTCAAGAAACTAATATTAGAGTCGCCAGCTAATTTTTCTTGGTCTTTCATGAATAGATCAGTGCAATTTTTTTGATCAAACTCAAGTTGAAAAGAGGAATCATGTTTTATTTCCAGATATCCAACTGCTGAGTTGGTTGGAGGCACTTCAATGGCCAGGTTCCCCTGTGGGGGAGGAAGACGATATGCTTGTCCCTGATTCCTAGCCGCATTGCCTTGGTATGACTGATTCTAAAATGTTCTCTTTGGCATATCTCTATATGAAGGAGCAGATGACATCTCCTGCACCATTTGCTTTCTAAAAGCTAGCAATTCATTTTTTAGCTTTTGCACCATTGGATCAGTGGTCGTTGTAGGTGACTATTCTAAAGATGAAGAGGATTCACCTTTGTTAGGGTCTCTCTTTATCTTTCCTACCAAGATAAGGTTATCTTCTACCTCAGTAGCCAAATCTTGAGCAGTAACAAGGTCTATGTGGCTAGCACGTCTCAACAAAAAACTCGCTTCAGAAAGTTATGAGTTGATGAAGAAGAATTTGAGATTTTTAGGTGTTGGCTGAGTAATGGCAGGAATCTGGTTTCTCAACTTGTCAAACTTTTCAACGAAATCCCTCATAGGTTCATGAGGCTCCTTCTTCATCTATGTGAGCTAGGTCAGCAAGGCATGTGCATCTTCTGTAGGCTTGAACTCGACTTTGAATTTAGCTTTGAGTGTGTCCTAATTAGTCACTGCTCGAGATTATAGATGGTAGAACCAGTCTGCAATAGCACCTTATAGTGTCTCCACGAATAGCTTGACTGCTATGTCTTCATACTCTACACCTATCACGCCACAGGCTATGCTGAAGGCTACAATGTGTTCATCAAGATGAACTTTCCCATCACCAAAGAATTTGGGGAAATTCTTCCTTTAACTATGTGGAAGTTTATGTAGAGGTGGAGTCAGATTGAGTGGACCAAAAGAGTTACCCCAGGGACCTTGAGCTGCCATAATTGGGTTATAGAAAAGGGGGATAACAAATTTGGGTGGAATACGTACAGGAAAAGTTCTACTAACAGCATAAAAAGTAGCTCTACCTTGTGTTGGTGACCTGGTACTAGTAGGAGGAACACTCTTGGATCATTAAACTTGAAGTTGTGGAGGAAACAAATCAAAAGTTCCTTCCTGCACCAACTCAAAGACAGGGTTAATAACACCTTGGGCTCTTTGATTTCTGGTATAACGTGAAGTTTCTAGATTATATAATGGAGATGGATAAGGCTATAATAATAATGGGTAAGACATAGAGTAGAGTCGCCAGAGTCTATAATGGATAAGGGTAGGAACTGCTTCAATCTGAAATTTGAGGCTTCAGACTGCATGTTAGAGTCCCCAGTGGAGTTGCCAAAAAATTGTTGGGTGAATATTTTGTCACCAGCTTACTGATGAGCAAAATAGGTCTGATCAACCACAGCAAGGAAGATTGGCTGGCCAATTGTGTAGGTTTACCACATCAAAAGGGTACAAATCTCTCCTCTCATCAAGGGGAGGTTCCTTATAAGTATGAAGGGGATATATACTATAAATATATGCAAAAAATAACACTCAGGGGTAGGGCAACACCATCTATCTCTCTTTTTTTAGAGATGATGCTTACGAATAAAAGAAAAATCTTGGTGAAAACACTGAAAGCACTTCTCTTCTTTCAGAAGTGGTCTTGCAGCAAATAGCAAGAGTTCTTTCAGATGGTAACAAGTGACTGGTAACAGGGCATAGTAACCAGCAAAATGAGGTGTAGCACAAAGTCTTCACCTCAGCTGCCCAAAGAGTGAAATAAAAAATACAATGAGGGCACAAAGTCATCCCAAGGTCTTTTAAACAGAAACAAAAAATAAATAAACACACTAAAGGCAATTGTAAGCAGCACAAAGTCTTCCCATAGTTAGCTTCAGGACATCTTCCTGATTATCTCCACTAGCTCTACTTATTTCATTTAATGGACAAGAACACATTCAGAAGACAGACATAAGAACAATCTCTTAAATGATACAAGCTATGACAGTGCAAATTTTGAAAGTAACTTGCTTTCTCATTCAAACAAATAAAAATGATTAACAACCTAAGCTCCAAGTCTCAGTGATAGCCTCTCAATTTTGGTAGAGTTTTGCTTTTTTTTACCAAAAAGATCTCCCTTCCAAAAAGAAGGGATTTACAACATATAACAGCCCAAAAAATATTGGCACTTTGTTCCATGGAGTGACCCATGTTGCATTCAATGCTTTGAATGTGTCTTCAGTTTTGTCAAAGGACCATGTTGAAAATAGGATCGCTGCCTTAACTATGGCGTGTCATTTCATCTCATATGTCTTCTCTTGGGTCTGGATCATCTGGTATGTCCCCTCTGATGTCTACACAACTGTCCATTTTGTCTTTACTCTAAGGGAGACCAACAAGCTGTGCCTTCAATGTTTGCAAGTCAAAATATCTATTTTGTGGACTATTCCACCTACTGGAATAACTACTGCATAGATATTTCCCTCTTTGGCTCTCTCTAGTTTTGTCTTTTTCTAGAATCTGAGCTCTCAAGGCTACGTTCCTAGCTTTGCTGGCTCTTTCGACTTCTCCTCTCAATGGTTCTCCCTTTTGGACTTGACCTTAAGGCCTTTGAATGCATTCAAGTCCGTGCTCAAGCCTGCAAAGATCTACAGCTAGTTGGTTACCCTAATTTTGATGGCTACAGGGACGTTGCCAGACTTCTGGATCCCAACGGCTAGTTCACGATATTTAATTTTGATGTCTGCGGGCTTGTCATCCTCCATAGCAATTCATTTAGCTTTGTTATTTGATCCTTTCTAAAAGGGACCTGCCCTTCAGGGTCTTGAGAAAGGTCTACTTTTTAGCTTGGCGAGAGCCCCCCACAAGGGTACCTACCTTTCAGGGTCTTTTGACTTCAGGCAGTCTTCAGGCTCCAATTCCTTTGGACAAAAAGTCTGAAAGAAATGTTCCTTCGTGTCTTTCCCACTTGCTTTGGCCACTTTCTATCAGGCTTCATCCTTTGGTCAGGTTTATTCCTTCAGGTAAAAGTCTGAAGGAATTCAAGCTGAAGCCTTTTTCTTTTTTCTTTGCCTTGACCTTTTCCCAGAAGAGAACTCTACCCTTTGCAAGGGATGTTTGACCTCCAAGGTTACCTTTTGAAAAAGTTACAAAGGTCCTTTTGGTAGCTAAGTACCCTCTGCAAGGGCACTTGTCCTTCGAGCTCTTGGAAGAACCCTTTGAATTTCTCGATTGAAATCGCCTAAGTGTTGAGAACCCATTTCTCTCCTGCAGAGTCCGTAAAAACCAACCTGCAGAGTCCATAGAAATGAGTCCATATAACTGGGGGAGTATGTAGAAATGAGAAATCAACCTACAGAGTCTGTAGTTTTGGGTCTGTAGAACTCGCAGAGTCTATAGAAACAAAGTCTACAAAGTCCGTAGTTTTCAAGCCTTGAAGTGCGTAGAAACTAACTCCATAGTTCCACCTGCAAAGTCCATAGATTTGAGTCCATAGAAACAAGTCTGTAGATTTCTTCCTGCAGAGTTCATAGAATCTAATCCGTAGTTTTCTCTAAGTTTTCTCTAACCTTGAAAGAGTCCATAGAAATCTAGCTTGCAGAGTCTGTAGAAACCTATCTACAGAGTTCGTAGTTTCCTACTTGTGGAGTCCATAGATTTGAGCCTACAGAGTCTGTAGAATCCTTCTTATGAAGACTGTAGAAATGTATCTACAGAATCTGTAGTTTCCTGCCTACGAAATCCATAGAATTGAGCCTGTGGAGTCCATAGAAATGTATCTGCAGAGTCCCTTAGCTGAAAAAGTTTGAAAAATAGAGAATTTGAAGGCTCATAACAATTTTTGAGAAGGGAAGAGAGAATTTTTGGCTTGTAGGACCAAAAATACTTCATGTGTTGTCCCAAAAATGAGTGACAGACTTTGGGGACAACATAATGCATTAAGGAAAATTTTAATTATCAATATTGTTGATCATGCTATTATGCATAGGACTTTTTCCATTTGTTACAAAATCTTTTGCTTGTTTAGTTCAACTGATCATTTGTTTCATTTAATGTACAAATGCAACTAGGCCTGATGAGGTACCCATGTACAAATGTAATCTCCCATACGATAGAGAAAAGGAGAAAACCCGTAGGAAAAAACTCCCCCCCAAAAGAGAGACATAAAATAAAAAAAGAGGTTAGAAGGCCTTCCCTGAAGATGATGCTGCTACAGATGTAGATCGCACCCCAAGAAGAGCTTGTAGATGAATGAACTTGCTCTCGATGAAAGGTTTGGTGAAGATGTCTGTAACCTGCTCTGAATACTGGAAAAATATTAAGTCAATGACCTGACTATGAATAAGCTCCAGAATGAAATGCATGTGAATCTATATTTGCTTGGTCCACTGGTGCTGAATCGGATTTTTGCAAATCTGAATGGTACTCTAGTTGTCACAATAAATGATGGTGGACTGCCTGATAGGAATGCCAAACTTAGAAAGAATCCCCTGAAGCCAAATAGCCTCAGTAGCTGCATTAACAACTCCCTTGTACTTTGCCTCTATGGATGATATAGCAATAGCATTCTACTTCTTGCTAGACCAACTGACAAGACCTGAACCTAAAGAGAAACTGTAACCAAAAGTGAACTTTCGAGTCTGTGAATCGCCAGCGCAGTCTGAATCTGTATATCCAACCAAGTCAACCTTTGTGCCAAATTTGTAACGAATCCCATATCTATGTGAACCCTGTATGTAATGCAAGATCCTCTTAGCTACTTTCCAATGCAGCGCATGGGGTTCTTGCATGAATCTGGAGACAAGTCCTACTAAATATGATATGTCAGGCCTGGTGTGAGTCAAGTAGATGAGGCTACCAACAAGTTGGCGAACCGAGTGGCATTAACCAATGGTGAAGAATAATCAGCCTCAAGCTTGACTCCTGATAGAAAGGGAGTCAGAGATGGCTTGTAATCAGCCATGTGAAATCGAGCTATTAAATCAAGAGCATACATAGGCTGTGCAAGAGAAATCCCTGAATCTGACTGTGAAATCTCGATGCCAAGGAAGTAGTGAAACAAACCTAAGTCTGTCATGTCAAATCTATCCTAGAGAGATGCCTTCACCGTTGCAATAGCCGATGAAGAACTCTCGGTGATCAAAAGGTCATCAACATATAGAACCAAAATCAAGAGCGAATCATCTTGCCGCAAGAAGTAGACATTGAGATCAGAATGACACCTAGTGAAACCCATTGTGAGAAGGAAGGAATCCATCTTGGCATACCAAGCCCGAGGGGCCTGTTTGAGGCCATAAATAGATTTCCTAAGTCTGCATACTAAGGAAGAATCCTGAACAAATCCTGGCAGCTGCTCCATGTAGATCTCCTCCTCTAGGTCTCCGTGAAGAAAGGCAATATTCACATCCATCTGATGCACATACCAACCATGTGTTGCGGCAATAGCCAAGGTAAGTCGGATAGAAGTCATCTTTGCAATGGGTGCAAAGGTCTCTGAGTAGTCAATGCCTGCCACCTGTGAGAAACCTTTAGCGACCAATCGCGCTTTATACTTATCAACCAACCCATCTGCTGCAAACTTGGTCTGATAAATCCACCTACATCGAACCATCTTTCTTCCCTTAGGAAGCAAAGTCAAATCCCAAGTGTGATTTTTTATTAAGGAAGAATATTCTTCCTCCATAGCACTATCCCACTCAGGTACCCCCAATGCCTCTCGAAAAGTCTATGGATTTGAAACTATAGCAAAGAAGGCATGTGGATCTCTCTGAAAATCCCCCTAATACGTTTGTCATCTGCTGGATCTCCTGCCCAAGTGCCAACACTCTTAAGTGTTTGTCTGGCCCAAAGCGGCCCGAAAGTGGGTGAGTCAGGTGCTAACTCCTCATCCTCTGACTGACTAGAGGTGGATGACTCTGCATCACTGTTCTCACTGTCTGAACTCGAAAAATAAGAAGATGTCTTTGGCTCGAGAACCTGTTGTGACTAATCTGAATCTGATCAAGAATCATCATGAAGAAGTAGATCTGATGAGGGAGAAGAAGTGTCAAGTGTTGAGTCTCTAGGACTCTCCTAAAAATGGACACTTCTCTCGATGAACAACTCATGAGTGACTGGATCTAGAAGGCGATATCCCTTAATACCATCCAGATATCCTATAAAGATGCAAGGCTTGGAGTGACATTCCATAGCTTTGCGTTTCTTCTTCAGAATGTGAGCCATGGCTGGGGGTCCAAAAACCCTAAGGTGCTCAAGGTAGCAGTAGTTAAGGTGGCCAAACCACTCATACCATAATTTTCTAACTCCATCTGAATGAGTCAGCAATGCTCTTATAGAAGAATTTGTTGCAAAATGTGAGGTGTATAACCTGGCTTGGTGATTTGCCCTACCCACTGCCATTGTAGTATCACTATGCAACTCCCTGATGGACACTGAATTTGGTGAAAACTCAACTCTCATGCCCTGACCAATGTGAGAGATTTGGTACACTGATAGGAGATTGTTTGAAAGAGAAGGAACACTTAGAACATTGTTGAATGTTCCTCCTTCCATTTCCACTGACCCTCTCCCTACAACGAAAACTGATGTGTCATCACCCAAACTAATTGAAGTCATGCTACAAGGTTCTAAAGATGAAAACTCAACTTGTGAAGAGCCCATGTGGTGAGAAGCACTCGAGTCTATGACCCATGAAGATGTAGAAGCTGCAGTTGCTACAAAGGCCTTGCCCTTTTCTTTCTCCTTACCCTTGCCTTTTGCCTTAGTAGAATATTGGGTAGATGAATTCTGCTTGATGGACTCAAGAACACCTATGTTGTTCTTCTCTAGAAGATGATTTAGGTGATTTATTTGTTTCTTCATGCATTTGTTTTCATCATGCCCTGTCTTTTTACAATATGCACACTTAACCTTCTCCTTCTTAAGTTTAGCATTGGAATATGAAGTCTTAGTGTTGTTTTTGGCGGGATTGGTGTTTTCTTTCTTCTTCTCCTGGTCCTTGTTCTTTTTCTTCTTCTCCTTTGTTGAAGTCTTATCCTTATCATTTTCATCTATGAAAGCTTGGGGTTGAGCAGACTTCATTGTGCCCATTTTTATTAGCTAATCTTGCTCCCTAGTCAAGTCGGCAATGAATGAATCCAAAGAAGGCATTTTCCATGTAGTGCCAAGGGCACTTTTTGTGGCATGGAAAGTGGAGACAAAGACTGAATAGCTTGGACCTAACTTTGTGAGAATAGAAAGAATGAGTTGATCATCTTTCTTCTCTATCCCGCACTCTTTCAATTGCAATTTAAGGGCCTTAAACTTAGTATAAAAGTCCTGTAGGGTGTCAAAGTTGCTAGGACTTAGACTTATGAGTTCCTTTTCGAGTTCATGACCTCTCATCTCATCAAGCTTCCCAAACAACTTTTCTAAGGTGTCCCATATGTCATTAAGAGTTTGGGAGGATTCTAAGTGGAAGAAAAGTTTTGAAGACACAAACAAACTCAGTAATCCATAGGCTTCATCACTACGGTTGTACCACTTGACCTTTTCAGCATCAATGTTGGGTTCTACTTCAGTTCCCATAGTGATCCTATACAACCCTTTGCTTCTAAGAATGATTGAAATTTTAACTTTCCATTCATGATAGTTGAAGGGTGTTAGGGGTTTAAGTTGAAAAGAATCCATTTTTAGCTGAATTTAGGTGAAGTTGTGTTGATTGCAAGTTGTGAATTTATGTAGAAAGGAAAATGAAAGCAAGTTACAAAAAGCAATCACACCTCTCCGAAATGTTGAGCCCCCCAAATATGCAAGTGCACGCTCAAAAGACGTCAGACTCAGCTGAGAATGCGTCTTAGAGCAATCAATGCAAGACTAAAGCAAATAGGACGTCAGACTCAGTCGAAAATGTGTCCCAAGAGACCCAAATTTTGGCACTTTATAAACTAGTGCATTTTTGAAAAATAACAAGTCTACACTGTGGATAATTGAATTACAAGCATTTTTTCAAAAAATGGCACCCAAAACTGAGCTACCATTTGCAAGATTTTAAAGTTACAATTTTCTCGTAAACTAGTGTTTTTGCAAAAAAAATAGTAAAACATTAAAAAAAGGTCAGTTATAGGGAGAGAAAGTGGCCTTTCAACCACTCATTAGATTCAACACAGAATGAGGAATCTAAAGGAGGTCTTTGTGAGGGGGAATTGGCCTCTTGCCAACCTAGGCCTCACCCTTCGTCTTCGACAGGCGAAGATACAAGTTTTAATTGAAAACCCCCAAATTACAAAACTGTCTAAAAAATTAAATACTCAGTCAAATTGACTGATTTTTGTTTTAACAAGTCAAATTTAACTAAAAATATTAAATCAGAGGCAGAATTGAACAAAGCCACGTGTCCAAGGGATGCCAAGTAGGAAGGGGCGTCCAAAAATGAACAGTCTAGAATTTGACAGCAGAAAAGACAAAAAATGAATGTTTAGACCTGTTGGACGTACCGTACGGCCTGCTTGGTGGCAGGGAGGACTGTGGCGTGGTAGAACTTCACCAAAAATGAGGCGCAGAAGCTTTTAGACAGCAAACAAAGCAAGTGGTGTCCCAAAAGAAAGGCGCAGTTTTGATTTTTTGCAAAAACAAAAAAAAGAGCAGACCTGGGTGCTGTTCAAATGACTGTTGGAACTGACTGCTACTGCTGGAACTTGTTGGAATGGAGTTTGGCGTAGACCAGAAGTGTGGCGTGGCAAAAATGAAGCTGAAGTATGCTGGGCGTTGCAGAATAGTTATGTAGGTGAGAAAGGAAACTTCCAGCGCTTTCTTTCCCCAATGATAAGCTTTGTTATCACAAGCACCAAAGCTTAAAATAACAGATCCAAAGCTTACAACAGCTGTCTTTTGATGCCAGATCTAAAATTTTCCAAGCTAAAAAAACAACTAAAAAAAAAAGCCAATTTTGGATCTCTTTCCCACGCAGCACATAGAGAAAGCTTCAATGCCTTGCTACAAGCAAAGAAACAAGTAAAAGATCCCCCTTTTTTTCCTGGAGAATGGCAAAAAATAGAATTCCTCCGCCTTGCTGAAGAAAACCACAGATCTAGACAAAATGTCTTGGCAAATGCTAACTCAGAAGTAAATTTTTAAATAAGTTCTGTATGGATTTGCATGAGTTTTCAAAAAACTCTACCAAAGCTCTCAAATGCAATGGATTTTTTTTAAAAAAACTACTAAGAAAGCAAAGTAAGAATTTCAAAATAAACTACTAGCATAACCAGACACACGATTACCATAGTGGCTCTGATACCATATCAGAGTTGTTGTCAGAATCCTGATAACGCGAGTGCAATGGAGACGTGATCACATAAGATGAACAACTGCGCACCACAGAGATGCCAAAGCAATTTGAAAATAACACAATAAGAGAAATTGCACAAGACAAAATGGAGAAAACCAAAATCTGATTAACATGAAATGGCCAAAATGAAGAATACAAATAGGAGAGCTAGAAAGTAACTCCTCCACAAATGGTGGTCAAAGCACCCCAAGAATAGACTCCTCCACAAAAGGTGGTCAAAGCACCCTAAGAATAGACTCCTCCAAAAAAGGTGGTGACAAGGTGCTAAGAATAGAGAAGTAACTCCCATACCTAGAATAGCTGGTCAAAGGAGTCACTTATGACACCTTATGACACAAATATGACACATAATCTCCACATATGCTAGCCTATCCCACGAATGTAGGAAAACTCCATGTATGCACAAATATAAAAAATTCCCTAATTAATAAATAGGGAAAAATAAAAACCTACACTAATAATGCATTGTTCTATTTCAGCAAACTTATTTTGTACATACCATAAAAAAACATCATTGTAGACATTAGTTGTTCTTATCACATCTCATTTCCACATATTGATAGGGGGAAACTAATAATATTGAAATAATGGCTTGTGGAGTAAATTTTATTATCTGATGTGATTATATTATTGAGATGAATACATATGTTTGATGGTGTAGTAGATATGACAATTTTTGTTATTATATTTATTTGGTACATTTCATCATTACAACATAGTTGAGATGATAATTACCATTATCATGCTTTGTAACATGGTTGAGATGATAATAACTTATGATTGTAGTTAGGATGTTCTGTGTGTGTGTGTAGCATGTTGATATTTATACAATAGTACATTTGTTATGAAAGAGTTTATTATCATTTGTTAGCAACATGTAGTTATTATTTTTCTTGTATTTTGTATTTATGATTTAATGTCTCAAGCTAACTATTGCATGTTTGGCTTGCGGTGGATGTAAGACATATATTTTACCCCTCGCAAAGGATTTTCTTGGAGGGAGGGAATTGTATAGGTGAGGAAGGTATATCTTGATGATGTGTGGATGTAATGAACCTTCTGAGAACCAATCACACACCTTGCACAAGTCCTTGTCATGTTTGTTTGTTGTGAATTTGTAGACATTTTAGTGATACCTTAGTTAGTTGGACTATGTAGATCATAATTTGAATGTTTTTTGAGATCTATGATTAAATTGTTTTAAATGTTTGGTTTATTGATTGGTCTAAAGTAAAAATTTAAGGTAACCAGTCCTTAACTAATTTTGAGGCAGTCATTTAAATCAGTATAGTTTATATTTAGGACTACCAAGTACGAAAAGCATGAAAGATAACCTCTTTTCATAGGCTTCTAGCCCTCCTTGATAGTCTTGAATACAAGCTTTCATAGCAAATATATTTTGTTAAAGTGATTTGATCAAATTGAAAGTTTTTGAAGCATGTTTGTTTAGAATAAAAGTGTTTGTGTATTTGTAATAGCAATAGAATGATGAGAAAGGTCTTAGAGGCACCCTTCAATTATTTCTTGATTTAATGACCTGGACATTGCAATACATGAATATTAAATATTCAAATTTAAAACTCATCATATCATTTGATTTTAGTGTTAAAAACCCATAAAGTGAAGGAGGAATGAGGTTATTTTTGTTATTTGTTGACTCTTTCATGGCCTTTGTTTTGATGGAAAAAGTGTTATAGTAGAAAAGTTGGTCTTGTTGTAGAAATGTAGACATGGGTGAGAGGATTTAAAACTCCATCACTTATAATTGTTCAAGTTTACATGATGAATAATATTTTGGGTCGATGCACCACAAGTTTTTGATAGTTTTAATGGTAAAAAATCAGTTAAAAATGCCTTTCATAGAGGCTTACATTTTTGGAGTTTGCTTGTGACGAAGCTTGGGAATGCATAACAACCACCTTGAAGTTATGAAGAGTGAATTTATCTTTGAATTTAAGGAGAACATACCCTATATTTTGGCATAGAAAGAAGAAACTTAGAAATTATGTGAACTAAGTACATGGGATGACAAACATAAGAGCTTAGGTTTACAAGGAGGGAAACCCCAAGGTTTGAGATCACATATGATCAGAAATCATATTTGTAAATCAAATCAAAATACATAAATATGAAGCCACTATGATAGAAGGATGAAACCCTAAAATAACCTAGGGTTTTTCGAGGATTTATACAATAAACGAGATTACCAATATGTTCTACCCTAATTTAGATTAATTCAAACCTTAAATACGATATAACAATGTCTAATTAATTAAGATTATTATATATTACATTGAAGCATAATTATGAATATAAAGTATTGATGATGATTTAATAATTGCACTTGATAAATATGGAAAGCACTTAAGAGGATAATATTTTATCATTATTATGTTTTATGCAGGACATGAACTGTATATATGTGGTAGGGTAGGGAGGAAGATTGAATTATGAGTTGCTCAGATCAAAAGTTGAAGTTATGGGCATGCCTAGACACTACCATTAGTCTATGTGTTCTAAGTGATGGTATTGTATATATAAATATTGAAATTTTGTTTTGGTATAGGTCGTTGCAACTACTTTTTTGTCTTTGTGTGCAATCCCAAGGTTAGATTGTGTACATTACTCATAAATTTATCTAATTCACTTGAAACCATATGTCCACTATTGACACTCATTGTAGGGTATAAAAGGAGTAAATAAGGTGGGTTGATTTGACCTTAAAAAATCCCCATTGAATGGTTGAGCACTACCTACATATCTAATACACTAAAGAGGGCATTCAAATGACGTGTACTTCTCCCTATTAAGTGAATGTGTACAATAATGCTCCTTGAATGTATGTGACCTCTAATTTAGCTTTTGATACTTGGAAAATAACAACTTTGGCTTGGATTTGAGGTGTTTCAGACTTTACTAAGACATATTCCTTATTATTTATTAGTAAAGTGGGAAGAATAGGGTAGTGCCTTTGAATGCATTAGTGTTAGAGTATGTTTGATATATGCTTATTAGATGGGTAATAGGCTTACACCTATTTTGTATTTATATGAGACTCTTTGGGTAGTTTATGATGCTATAGACATGTTGGATGGATGGGTATACCCATCTGAATGATTTGAACTTGAAAAGTGACCATTGTTTGGCATTGGACATAACCATCAGACTTGAGCAATATTATCAGATGCTACATTCTAAGTTTGACATTATTGTCCAGGAGATCAGAACACTGATCTGATGATCTTGATATGTCTAAATAGGATAAATAACTAGTTTGACATAGACAGTGGGAATTATTATGTGTGATTGATAGAAAATTGGGAGGGATAGACCCATAGAATCCATGTGGATGTGAGATAATGGTGAATAAGAGACATATATGTATGCACAAGTCATGTAGGCTAAAGGTGAGTCAAATCTGACATTTCCAAGTATATAATACCATATTTTAGTATCCAAAAATGCGCCCCTTTTATTCTAGTTTTGAAATGCAATATAAATACTAGAGTAAAAGGATAAATATATGTATCTAAGTATAGACAACACAATTTATTTTTGGGAGAAAGCTCCAAATGTGTAGCTTACTCTAAACAAACCTATAATGAATATGCATCAGTATATATCCATAAAATGAATTATGAAATATAAACTATAATTGAAATTTGAAACTTAAGAGCAAAAAATTAATACACCTATAAATGAGTAAACCATGCAATCCTATAACTTGTTGGAGATAATGCTTTCTTGTTGAAGCATTGGAGAATTATGCTTCATTATTGAAGCACTTAGATAATTGGGGTGATTATGTCTCAATTTTTTATAAGGCAAGGCCATGGGTTGGGAATTAAAATTATATCAACCCTCACGAAAATGGATTTGATGCCAAGGATGTTGAGTGTCATTGAACCTTAACTACACTAACTCACGTAACTAATCTTGCAGTGGTATTGTAACACCAAGATGGAAAGTGAGAGCCACATATTGGACTCTCTATGGATAATTGCAAGTCTATTGAGATTTTTGAACCTCAATTGTATTACCACAAAAATAAGAATCAATTTTTATAGACATATTTACATATTGAAAGTTGTTCACTTTTAGGTGCTATCGAGTATATTTGCAAATAAATAACGGTAATAATGTGTATATGCATGAACATTGTTCATGTCCATGAATAAATGCCAATTAATAATTGTAATACTAAGAACATGGCTTGTGCTTATGTCCCCAATTTAATATAATTGGTACCCACATGATATAAAATGTTATGCATATATATGTTATTTATGTTGAATATAAGAGATCGTATCTCACGATACTGAAAAATGAGTGCATATACCCCAAAATGTATATAAATATGTGAACATATAAAAATATATAACTTTTGTTCTTGTAAAATTATGTGTACCTACATGGCATATGCACTCCAATGTATTTGAATATGTAATCATGTGCCTATAAATTGAGTATGTATGCATGACATATGCCCCAAAATGTGTCTAAAATCTCTAAATATCTATCCCAATCTGATATCTAATCCACTCTAAAATCTTTGAATGTTTTATTTTGTCCCAAATTTTAAATTTTTTACTCATGGATGCTTGGGTATCTATGAAAATCCCTCTAATATGCCTCCCTTATAAGGTGAGTGATGTAGCTTGTGAGTCACACATCTCAAAATAAAGAGTTAATTATATCATGTTATGTATAAAGATATAATCATGTAGAAAGTTGGCAATCCTAACCATGATTGTGTGGATTTTTGCAAGGCTCTTCTCCCTTCCTCATCTCCTTTTTTGGTTCATTGTCCTAGATTCACTAAATCTACCTTGCCTAGAAATTTAAATAATGTGGACCTCTACCCTAAGGCTTCTGCTTCTTATCCCTCTTTTAATTTGGGGGATGATCTCATTATTGTTTTGAATGAATCTCCTGAGTTATTCATTCTTGATTCTTCTTTAGTGGATATGGATTTTTACTTGACCTAAATTTATCTATTTGTCAAATGCATGGGTTCTCACCCTTCTATCAAGGACCTTTCTCAATGGGCATTGTCTTCTTGGAGCTCTATTATTTCCCACTCTTTCGATTAGATCATCTCCAATTTTTGTCATGTTATATTTCAGAGCCCTTCAGGTAGAGACTTTATTTAGTCTTAAAATCCTTGGTTCTTTTATAACGTTGGCTTCTTCTTATACCCATGGTCTTCATTCATTGACCCTGTTGTGATGAAGATCACTTATGCTCCCCTTTAGATTAGACTTTATCATCTGTCATTGGCCTTGAGGAGGATGAGCTTATCATGGAACTGATTAATAAAGTGGTTTCTTTCATGAAAATTGATGGGAGCTCATTATTTGGAAGATTTGTGAAAGTTTGTACCATTGTCAACATTTATAATCCTCTTTTACATTCAATGCTTTTATCCTCTTCTAAGGGTAGGTAGACTCAATTCCTCAACTATAAAGGTCTTTTTTTTTCATTATTTCTAGTATAACCTCTTGGGTCATAAGGTGGTAGCATGTTTTCTTTCACTCTGTTCATCTCCTCTTTCCTCCTCTCCACTCATTTGGAGGAAGAAGGGACCTCTTGGCCAGGACTTTAGATGGTGCAATCATGAGATCTTGTACCAGGCTTTGGTTGCCCCACTTTACCCATTTACTCAATGAACCTTCCTCCCCTACTCAGATATCTCCCCCTTTTTAACCCATCCCTTCTCCTTCATTGAACCCCATCTCACCTGCACTTGTCCCTCCCCCTAAGTGAGATGGGAAACTCAAAGCTAATGTGGGAACCTCTGTAAAGAAGAAAGGCAGGTGATTTGAGGTGGAAAGGTTAAAGATGGAGGCAGAAGAATTAGTGAGAGATGGCTCCCAATGGATGATGAAGGACCTTATTTCAAGGTATGAGAGAATATAGGCCCTAGCTTGTGGTTGAGGGTTGTGGCACTCTTTTTGGGGCTTCCTTTAGTTTGTTTCCACTCCCATTTTTTTCTATATGAGATTTTCTGAGGTAGTTTGCTAGAAGATTTATTAAAGGGGCTTGGTTTATATTTTGGTACTTTTGTTGCCTTTTGGTAGAAGTTTGGAAATTTGTATTTGTTTTTTTCCTTTCTTAGTGGAGGTGTGTCCCCCTAATGGGAGGTGTTTTACTGGTTCTGATAGGTGTTGTTTACTTTCTCATTTATTTTTCATTTCTATTTATTTTGGGGACTGGGCCCCTCATTATGTCCTAGAGCCAATCTTCGATCAAAATTGTTTGACCTATCCAATAAAAAATATAATCATGTAGAATCACATCAACATTTGGAGAATATGTCATCAACTAATGTATGAAACATATGTAATGTAAGGCATATTAGTGTCATGTCGAGATAGATATTAGACATGTAATAGTGACCATCATTAATAAATGCATTGAATAAGACTACATAATAAAGCTAAATGATATGTATCCACACACCACACACAAATGGGTAGGTGTTTATGTGTTGTGTGTGATATGGATCACATTAACAAAAAATGTAACAAATGCAACAAGATCAGTAAGCTCAACAGACAATTCCATGGCCATGATACACACAACAAAAGCACATGCAATATCATCAATGTCACATATAAGGCCAAGGGCCACATATAGAAACATGAATTTGTCATAGAAAATAAGGACAAGGAGCTAAAAACAAGGGACACAAATATGTTACAAAAAATAAGGCCAAGGGTTGAAAACAAGGGACATGAAGATGTTGTAACAAATAAGTCTAAGGGGTTGTACATAATAGACAAGTAATGACTATCCTATCATAAAAGAGAAACATCATCAAAGAAGCATATAATAAGTCACACTAGTCTACACTATCAGTGTATGTTAATGCCACAACATAGTAAAGTAACAAACCCATGTAACATTGTATAAAGTATGAGTAATAACAACACATATCTAAGAAATCAGTATAGTTCAACATGGTAAATGAAAATGTCATATAAATATATAACATGTATCAATGCAACTTGTGTAATAATATGGCCCCAAAATTGGTATGTCCCCTAGGTAAAGGAAACTACAACATCTATGTATCCATGTATCATGTATATTTGTATGTTCTACATGCCACTCGTGTATATCGTGAAATGCATGTGTGTATGAAAAAAGACATGTAATCTACAAACATGTGATAAATAACATATGCAAATAATGTAAACAAGCAATCATGTCATGCTTAGGTCATGATTTTTTATTTTTTGAATATTTGAATGTTTTTACATTTTTGGAATATTTGAAATTTTGACATACATCAATACAATCAAGTAAGGCTAGTATAAAGGATTCAAAACTAGAAGAATTAGAGGGATCCAAGCAATCCACAACATATGCTAAGGCACAATGTGCACCAAAATGTAATAGCATAGTAATGTGGACCAAGTGAAGGAAATTAATGTGCCCCTATTGTAAATGTGAATCATAACATTGCAACTCAAAAGAGTATGTGGGAGGTGGAGGGGGATGTGAAGGAATCAATGTATATGCTCTTAAATGTATGTGATCATGTAAGTGCAATAAAATCCATAACATGTATAAGTAGTCAATATATAGGAGTAAACAAGTAAAATGTAACAAAGGATGTGCATGAGAATGATATTGCTATGAAATGTTTGTTCTTGTAAGATATATTTCATGGATGTCTGAACCTAGATAAGCAAGTAAAAGGGGCCAAGACATAATAGAGTGCAAACTAGAGTAATGAGTAGTACAAGAACATATGTACACATGTAGGGGAAGATATAAAAATAGATGGATTAATCAATTAAAAAATAATTAAGAAGCTATTTACGATATACTATGTAAACCACTAAAAATAGGAACTGTGAATAATTTAGACCCTCAACAACAACTAAATTCTAATGTGGTAATTGTGGTCTTCCATTCTTAAGGGTGTTAACGCTTACATGATATATATTGCATTGATTATTTTCCATAAAATACATGTAAACAACTACACCTTATATTGGAATTTTCTTACCAATTGTACCATTATTTATATCATGTATCTTAGAATTGATTGAAGAGATGGTTTATGCTTTATTTTTTTCTCTAGTTGTAGAGTATTATTTAGTTATCCAATTCCTTGATCCTTAACTTCTTGATTTATCTTCATTACCCATACTCGTGTATTATCAATTATTATATAATGTGAGCTAGTAGAAGGTCTTCTCCTAGTGATGCCTTCCATAAAGGTCTGAGGAACCATTGGTTCCTTTAGAAGAACATCCTAGGATATCTCAACCTTCTTGTAATGAGTAGTATAAGAAGATGGAGAGAAGGACCTTGTTTTCTTTTTTTCAATAATATCAAATATAATAACCTTTCTATCCAAAAGTTACTCAATAATTTATCACAATGCATAACAATTTTTATATATATGTTCATTAATATGATTATAGTTAAAAATATGTCTTTTTCCTACTCATTGAAGGTGATGAGAAGAATGATAATAATTATGAGTTAGCTTGATTACTGTCCTATCAAGTAATGTATGTAAAATAGAACTCAACCTACTCTTGAAACTATCAAACTTGATGGGTTGTTTCTCAATGGAAAGATGTAAATGCATGTAATTTGATACCTTATAAAAAATTCTTGGTGGAACATATGTCTTATCCATGTCCTAAAATACAACTTTGTCTCTATGAATGTTCTTCTTTGTATTACTTTCCTTGTGTGTATTTTTTGTTTGATTGACTTCCTTAATTGTAGATTATTATTGATTCTCAAGCCATAATTGAAATGAAATATTTTGTGTCACATAGGATTTAGATTGAAAACCAAATATTCAATTTACATTAAGATGCTCAATATTCTTGGTATGTGAAATTTTATTCAAGTGATGTAACCTTTAAACACAAAGTTTGAATTTGCATGGAGATGATATGGGTAGTAGGAATGGTAGTGGTTTTGAAAGTTTCATTCATTATTTATAACTCACCATATATCTTAAACATAGGTGTTATAGCATCATCACAAATATTTTTATCATCATATTTCTTGGAATCACTCTCTATGAAAACATCATTGTAATTGTTGCATAACTTGGAATCACTTTCTATGGAAGCATTACTACATAATTTGGAATCGATTTCTATGGAAATCTCATTGCATAACTTGGAATAACTTTTTATGGAATAATAATTACATAACTTAGTGTCATTGTTTCATTTTTTTGAAATAATAACATCATGTTGCATGCACATTTTATACCCTTGTATTTCGTAGCACTGAATAAGATTAACTGCTTTGGCAAACCATTGTGGCAAACTACGTGTACTAAATGAATATTCTTCAAATAGTTGTTTATGTGGAGTGATATAATGTAGGTCAAAAGTGTATCTTATTGATTCAAATCTTAAATTAGGTTCTTAGGAACACACATAACTATATTTTTTTGACTTGCCTCTTATTCTAATGTGTTATTAATAAAATAATGTAAAAAGTAGAAGAACTAGGTTCTTCCATTTCAGAATTAATTTATTCATTTTCTTTTTTATTGAATAGATCATTATTGTACCAATCCTCTTCATAATCATAATCATAATCATAATTATTTTCTATATGTGCATAATTCGCATTATTAATCACACAAGTTTGGTTATTAGTCTATTCATTATCATAAACATAAGGCACAAAATGGCTAGAAAATAAAAAATCCAAGGGACAAAGGATAATAGGGGTATTAGATTGGTCATTCCTTTTGAATTTAATAGACCCTAAGATAACAAGTAGGACAAACAAAAAGTTTACTTCTAATAGGATGGCCAACGTAGGAGTTTAGGGTTGTAAGGATGGATACCTAGGTTTGAGATCACATATGAAAGGGAAAATTAGAAACCAAATTTATAAATCAAAGCTAAATAAAAAAATCTAAAATCCTATTAGCATAAGGATGTAACCCTAAGGGAACCTAAGGTTTTGTAAGGTTTTATACAATAGATGGGTTCACCAATATGTTTAACACTAATTTTTTATTAATGTTAACCCTAAACATGATAAAAAAGTGTGTAATTAATTCATATTGTTATGTGTTACAATGAAGCATAAATATGAGTGTAAAGGACTGTAGTTCATTTGAAAATTATGCTTGCTAAATATTGAAATTACTAAAGAGGAAAAAATAGCATTGTTATGTTCTATACAGGATTGGGACTATATACAAGTGGTAGGGTGGGCAAGAAAATTGGACTATGAGTTGCTCAGATCAAGAGTTGCAGTTTTAGGCTCGCCTAGATGTTATTATCAGTATAAATCACTACTTTTAGTCACTGTGTTCTTACTCTAATGGTTTTGTCTATGTAAATCTTTCACTTTGATTCCAATATAGGTTTTTATGAGTGTTTATGTTATGTCAATGTGTAATCTTGAGGTTTAATTCTGTGCACACTACCCAAAAATATGTCTCCTTCACTTGAAAGCCTACGTCCAGTATTGACACTAGTTTTAGGCATCAAAAAGGGGAATAATGTTGGGTTGAGTGAACCCCAAACACACTTTATGGAATATTTGAGCATTGAATCCATATCTAACACTCTGAAGAGGGAAGTCAAATTGCACATAGTTCTCATTTTTAGGTGAATGTGTGCAATAGTGATCCTTAAATGCATGAAACTTTTAATATAGCTTTTGATATTATGCAAATGATAACTTTGGCTTGGGATTGAGGTGATTCAGACTTGGCTAATACCCAATCCTTATGTTTTATTGGCAAAGGAACAATAGGGTAGTGCTTTTAAATGTGTGAGTGTTAGATTATGTTTAGTAGATGAGTAATAGGCTTACACCTATTCTATATTTATATGAGACTATTTGGGTAGTGACACAATAGATGGATGGGCTGACCTATATAGACTTACACCAATTTTATATTTATATGAAACTATTTAGGTATCGATGAAGTAGATGGATGGGTCGATCCATGTGAATGATTTGAATTTGAAAAGTGATCGTTGGTGGGTGCAAGATGAAACTGTCAGACTCAGGTGATACCATTAGATGGTATGTTCTAAGATTAACCTTACTATCTAAGAGACATGAATACTAATCTTATGATCAAGATATTTTTGACTAGGATAAGTAACTAATTTGGCACATAAAATGGGAATTCCTATAGGTGATTGATAACAACTTGGGAGGGTTATACCCATATAAGGCATGCAAATATGAGTGAATGAAAATTAAGAGACGTATATGTACACATAAATATTTTAAGCTAAAGGTAGGTCAAAACTAACATTGCTAAGTATTAAATGTCATATTTTAGTATCTAAACCACTTACAACTACATCATAAAATATAAATGATTGAAGTCTTCCTATGGAAAAATAAAAAACCCTAGGCACTTGCTATACACTAAAAGTTACATGGAAACTAAAATCCATATACATTGTTATTTGAGGTTTGGATATTGGGGGGACACCCCTCAATTCACCTATAATAATGAGTCATCTTAGCCAATAATGACTAACTTTTGTGAGTTTTCAAACTACTAGAACATATTTTTTAGCCTGAAAAAAAAACTTCTTAAAAAAAACACATATTTGGGGCAAAAAACTTAGTGTCGCTGCTTATTTTACCATTTTATCATCACCATGATCCCTATTGGTAAAATTGGGAGCATACAATGGGTAGTCATAAAAAGCTAGAAACTATCAAAATTATTTCAGAATGCAGCCTAGGAAAGTGCTTTGATACCTAATGTTAAGAACTTGCTTACACACTAATTAATCTAGCAATATAAATATTAAAAATATGCATTATTTTGAATTAATGTAACAATATTGTATTGAAATAATAGAAGCACACCATAAAGTATCATGATCCTCTTCAAGGTGGTAACATCCTTTGAAAATAGCTCAATACAAAATATTCCATGGATGATCTTCCCTCTCACACAAGCTCTCTATTTAAACTAATCCACCCAAGACAACTACTACTTTAAAATAGACAATGGGATGATTTACAAAACATATGCATCCAAATTTTTATTAACAACACCTAATACAAACTAAAATAATTAGGACAAAGGGTTCCTAACATAGTCATGGGCTCCTTAGGTCCTTGCTCTTGCAATTTGAGCATAGGAGATATTCTCACTAATATTGATAGAAAAGTGAGTTAGTAATTATTCATCTAAAGGATTGGAAGCATGTATTGATTGGAAATTAAAGTCATAAAACCATCGCAAGTTATAGTTCTTAAGGCTCCTAGGAAAAATATTTTACAGTGACGTATAATTGTAGAAATAACCTAAGCATGTTGCATGGAAGGATCTAAGATGTTATTTTGGATCACCTTAACCATGGTATGGTGTAATATTGCTTGAAATTTTATTGAATGACCTACTCTATAAGAACTTTGTTCCAATTAGGAAACTTGGCTCAAATATCAAGAAGAGCTCATATAAAATCTTGATTTTTAGGCCTATTACATTGATTATAGATAGGTGATACCATATGAGTATAAAGCCTAGGAGGTACAAAATTATTTTATGTAGGGATAACCATATAAATTTTAGGATTAACTGGTGTTTCCCCCACACCAGGTGTGGGCAACACTTATGTAACCATAGGTATATACATGTGAATAGTAGTAATAAGAATAATGGTCTTAACACATATTTTAGAATATATCATGCAAGAGTTTTTCATGTTCTTCTTTAGATGTGGCTTTCCTTAGAATTATTTGTATTTGTGACCTTTTGGATAATGTTCAAGATTTTATGTAAGTTCGTAGGTTGCATGCTAATTATATTTCAAAAAATTTAAACTGATTCTACGTGTGTAGGATCTACATCATAAATTTCATTTGGATGTATTCTACCATGATATTCATTATCATCTTTATAAGCATTTTAAAGAACATGCACAACATAATTGATAACAGGTTCCTCTACATCTATTCATTCTTTATCAATATTCACATCAATAGAAGAAGGAATGTGTGTTTCATTAATTTTATCCATTTTAGATTGCACAAAAACCCATGATTATTTCAAAGGAATTTAATATGATCAATTGTAACACCACTTAACCTATTACTTCACTTTATAGGTATAAGAGATATAACCTTCCTAGATGGCATATAATATGTTCATGAAAACATCAAGAAAGCTAGGGCAAAATGCATGTATTATTGATATAAGGGAAAATAAAAAATCATATATGCACATCAAACCCTATTAAAGGATAAATATAAAACCTTAAGGTAGAATATACCTAGGGTTTTTTGTTCTCAAGTCAATTATTAGGTTCACAAAAATATTTTACTTATTTTGTAATCGATGTGATATAAATGAATTTAAACTATGAATATTTAGATTGTATAAAATATGGAAATAACAATAGAAATCTAAATGTAAAGGGGTAGATTGATATTGCATTTAGAAAATTAGATATTGATAGATTAAGATGGAATATAGTTATTCAACTTATTCTGATATTTTATTGCTTAATGTGTTTGTCATTGTCCTTTAAAATTATTTGTGTCTTCTCTGTAACCCCTCAAATTAATAAATAGGAGCTTAAACCCTGAGTGAACACTATTGGTAACAATAAGAACCCTATGGTGATTGGTATTGATTAAGTCCTAATGGTAGTGTCTTTATTTACTCTATGGGTTTGTGACACCTTAGATCATTATGCCTACATTTGTAGATGAATATTATATGTGTGCTCACCTTCAATCATGTGCATTGATCTTTATTTTCTCTCTTTGATTTGAAACCTTGGTTGTACTTTTGATGCCAATATGATCCTTGAAAAAAAGGTTTAATATGCTAGGCTAAACATCCCCAACCACTCCTTATTGGGTGACTAAGCATTGCCTATGTTCTAATACTTCAAAGTGGTCTTAAACCACACATAGTTCTCCCACCTAGGTATGTGTGCACACCAATGTGATGAATCTAGAATGTAATGAAATGTTTCAATTTTGACACTTGGAACCATGCAAATTTGACTTATGTTTGTATTCACACTTAGTCCTAAATTACTCTTTTGAAAAATATTTAGATATATATGCCTTTGTGATAATGTTTTGAAAGAGTGTTAATGAATTTATCAAGTTTGTATTTATTTTAATCTTTGATGATTCCCATTATGCCATACCCTTGAAATGTGTTTGGGATGACCTAATGGAGACTTCCCAATATAAAAAATAGTTGTTGAGTGTTCCTAGACACTACCAATAGAGGCAGACCCCTGTATAAAAATTACAATTGCTTGACTGCTGCTAGTATCATCCTAGAAGTGAAAATTAGTGATCTAAAATATGGAGACAAACTATTTAGGACTATGGAAGGTTATTTCATATACTAGGGTGATCCTAAATATGTGTATCTAGTGAATTGGGTTGGCTAAGACAATAAGAGGGTAGAAAAATAGGGGAAAGTGTACATAAGAGTTAAAATTATGTGCAATGTCCAAGTATGTCAAAGTGTGCCAAAGTATTTATTACCAAATTTATGTGCCTACGCCTAATAAAATCATCTATGAATCTCATATGGTGAGGTCTGTTGTCTTCATAAGAGACATACATTTATAATTCAACATTTAATGTTATACATATATCATTATCATATTTGAGCTTACATACATTCTTATTTAGTTGTGTGAGGTATTTGGAATTAATATCATCAATTTTATAAGGAAGTGACTATCAAGGCTAAATAATGCACCATTGTACCATTATGAGCACTATAGACATACATACATACCATCTTACCAGATGGTTCCCTCATATGCATCTATACTTAGAATATTTTGACACCTTTGCATTCGTACTTTGAATTTTTTTTAATTTTTGAAAAACTCACTATGTTTTTCAAAAAACATGATGTGTTTTCTAACAAATAAAATCCCCACTAATAAACACAATATTTTGGATTAAACCTATGACCTCTTTATTGTGACTACAAAGCTTTATCAACCAATTTGCATCAAATTGCATGCAACTAATTTTAACATATCATTAATATTTGAAGAAAATTTGATATTTTACATGACATCATGTTATAATGATGATATGTATGATGGTATCATATTATAATCATATGTATGGCAATGCATCCATTAGGTTTGATAGTTCCAACCTTTTTCTAATAGCCTCAAACCTAGGGTCGAAACCAATATATTTGGAATTTTATACCATCCTCTTATCGAGAGATTATCCATTAATGGTCCATGTAATGATGTTAATATGTAAAAATATAATTAGGCACACCAAGGTGACTTAGTTTAAAATCCCATATGTTTATCATTGGATGACTAATGGCCTTATGGTTTCATGCATGGAAAAATATTTATATGTCTCTAAGTCTTAATGCAGGGTTGCAATAATTACCTTTTGTATCAAAAAATCAAAATTATAATGATTAATATCCTCAGTGGGAGCCTTTTTGGGATATACATAAGTGGTGAGAGACACTTTAAGTTCATTTTGGGAAATGCTACTTCAAGTTTCCCTTTTTTATCACTCTTATGATTATAAAGGAATGCCATCATAATTAAAATAATTATGAAGGGTATAATAAGTGTGCCCTCACCATAATTATACAAATTTAGAGCCTTCAAAAATTTAAGCAACTCTTTAACACAACTAAATTCCCTTCATGAACTCTTCAATGTATATGGCATCAAAATTTAAGCATAATTATCTTTATAGTTTGATAAGATGTCATTTATTGCCACAAAATAATTGCTTATCATCCATTGTTGTGACTTGAAAATTAGAAACTGGATACAAAAACAATTTAGTTAATTTTTCAACCTTTTGTCAATGATGTTGTGTGTACTATTGATATCTATCAAAATTATTACATTTTATTTT
This sequence comes from Torreya grandis, assembly GCA_037957365.1. Lineage (NCBI taxonomy): Eukaryota > Viridiplantae > Streptophyta > Pinopsida > Cupressales > Taxaceae > Torreya > Torreya grandis. The sequence continues at coordinate 1,348,380 of JARHVA010001540.1, read as the reverse complement.
TTATATACCTCATTATTTTGAGAGTTTTGGGTGTCCTTGTCCTATGTAATTCATGTAGGGAGATAGTGACACCTTCCTCTTATTATGTTTGCTCTTGCCATAAGTCTATTATTGGTTCTTTTACATCCACATCTCATTCCAAAATCAAAATTTCAATAATCATCAAGTGTTTCTCATCATTGGCACACTTATGACCTCTACACCACTTCTTGTCACAATGCCAACGTAGTCCTTTTCTCTCTTATCCACCTCATGTTGAGGAGAGAGCTTAGTGATTTGTCTAGGGATAAAAATATTAGGTAGATTTCTATCTCTCCATTATGAAGGTTGACTTTGTATGAGTCACCTAATAGCTACATTCCTTTACTCCAAGTTAAAGGATTTTCACATAACATCCTTAATTATGCAGGGTTATAGTATCAAAGATCGTGCCTAACCTAAACATTAATCCCATTGTTGTAGATTTCATGTCATTGATATTTTATATATCACTTATCACTATGGATAATCTTAATCCCATTGTTGTAGATTTCATGTCATTGATATTTTATCTAATCACTTATCACTATGGATAATCTTATATTATTTATATTATATTAGGCTACTAATTATGTTTTCCTTGGATTTTTTTATTTATCGTAAGCAAACTCCATTACATGCCTTATCATAGTGGGAAGACAATTCTTTAGTAAAGGTATGTCAATCTAGAAGTTGTACATTTGTTTCCTTCCTAATCCATTGGTACCATTAATGGGGCAAGCCTCCAAAAATAATGAATCAATGCCAACCATTATTTCATGTGGTATATAATGTATTTGAAAATATTGTTCTATGAGTCTTAGCCAAGAAGACGCATTTGTCCCATAAAAATTATGCAACTCAACTTTAAGAGGACTAAATGCCCATTATTATATCTAAACATTTATAGTTGTATCCCTCACACCAAGGGAGTTGTAGCCAATGATTTTTGGTTTTATACTATTGTTAGATAATGCAAAAAAATTATAGTTGGTTAGAATGTTGAATCCCCATCCATTGGTGCTCATTGGAATAATCAAAAAGCTTAAGTAACCTCTTACATATTGGATGAAGGAATATTGGTTCCCATGATGTTGTTGAGATAGAGTAATCCCATGTTTCCTCTTAGATGTAGACAACTTAGGAAACCCACAGGATGACTATTAATGAGGATCTAGTTACCTAAGGGTGGGGGTAACACCACTGAACTAGATGTTTTTTAGATTAGGCAATGACAAAATCATCAAAAAAATTTTAATATAATGTTTAGTAATATTATACAATTCACAAGCACTTTCTTGTGGATAAAATTTATTTCCTCTTCATATCTTGTAAGAATTTGTTCAATTATTTGGAGTATTGTGTAATAATCATGATGCTCTCCATTACTTGCAATGATGTTAGAAGGGTCAGGTTATTTAAATTTTTGAAACAAGCAAGAATCCATAATCTTAATATACTTATGAAAATAAGATAATGAAATTAATGTCTACAAATGGCCAAAATTGGCCTATGGGACTAGAAAAATACAATACAAAGTAAGTAATAGGGAATGCAATTGCAACTCTAACAAATATAAACTAAAGAGGATAACATCAAAAAATTAATGCAAAAATAAATCATGTCCTTTTATGCCTCACAAATCTCACTATATCTACAATCCTATCACAAGATCGCTTCTGAGTCAATGTTGAAGAAGAAACGAGGTGAATAAAAGCAGTAATCCTTTGAGAGTAGGGCATTGTGAAAGAAAAGTATATGGAAAAATGTTAGCGACAATCAAACATCTATCAAAATAAAAGAGCCAAGGATATTTAATTATCATAAGCCATGAAAGTCTCAAGAGATTTATACGAGTATCTAAAGAGAAAAAATAATTCCCACCCGATCTCATGGTAAGGAGAACATCTAAATAGAAAATGATCATTGATTTTAGGTCTGTGGAATAAATCATACTTGAGGAATATGGTGATTTGTCTCTATGTATAGGTGGTGTGAATAAATTATAAATTGTGCCAATGAAACCCTCAAACTACAAGGTAATTGGAGTTTTGGGTACCCTAGAGATTAGATGAACCTATACTCAATGTGAAAATATGTATTATAGTAATGTTGAAGCTTTGAGGAAAGAGGTTCCCAAGACTCTAGCCATTTGGACTAAAGGTATGATCTATATGTCTCATCTTTGATATCCCTATTTATTTTCCTTTTGGATACATGTGATACATCAATTGAAAAATTATGTGGACAAAGTCTCTCCATGTCAATGTTTACAAGGGAATATTATACGTATAAGAATGAGCTTACAAACATATATTTTCATTATAATTTGAAACAAGATAATTATTTCATCTCACTCTAAGAGTGATCAAAGTTGAAGGATTGATCTTAATTTTAACTTGAAGGGTATATATTCATGCAACCCTTATACGATGAAAAGTTGTAAGAAATAGTTGCAATTCAATTGACAAAATTAAACTAAGTAGATACTTCATTAAAATAATGTTAAATAAAATATTACTCTTCCATTTTTTTCAAAATTTAACTTCTAGTAGAGATTTGAACCCATTAGAGCTTGTAGAAGTTAAATTTGAGGGTCGTATGAATGTATTTATGCTTTTTAATCATAATATATAGTGGAAATATTTTGAAGGTTGTATAGAATGAAACAAGAAATTTTGGGTGGATTGTCAAAAAATCTTAAGGATTATAGAAATAATTATGTATGATTAAAGAAGAATATATATTTACTCATTGATGTTTCTTTCTTTAAGACATTGACTATAAATTTTGAAAGGAAATGTTTAATGAATAACCATCATGGTTTTTTTAACTTATAGACAAGGTAAAGCATGAAAATTAACCCCTACATGGTGTTAGCATGAATGTTTGTCAGAGGGACAAATCATCATATTTGCATCAACAACGTAGGGAATGAAGTCCCTCTCCTATTATAAGGTGGAGCTACCTTTATTAAAAACCAAAAGCTTACTAAAAAGGAAATATTTAAAATAAAAATTTGTAAATCATTGGGGTAGTACTTTTAACCTGAAAATACGAGGAGTTTTAGAAAGGAATGTATAGAGAGAGAAGTAAAAGAATAGTGAGTTTCTAGACGATATATTTATTGAGTTAAACACTGAGGCTCGATGAACACATTAGAGGGAAAATTACATTAAGGAGGAAATCTCTATCATTTAATGCGTTGAAAAGACATATTCATATTCTTAAGAACATAAAACATACACCATAAAAATTACTAGACCCTGATAACAAAGATGAACAACCCTCTATATTTTCTAATAGAAACAACAAAGATATCATTCCTATTCCTATCGAGATTCCTCTTATATATTTGAAATATAAATTGCAATTTTAAACAAAATTCGTAACCTAATTTCTTGATCTGAACAGTTTAGAAATGATAGAAATAGCAATAAAGATCAATTATGTTGAATTAAGAGAAAAAGACATAATCCAAAGGAGTTACTAACACAAAGTTCAGAAACACCTCTTTGTATTGATCTTCTCGAAATAGAGTATTTTATCTTCCTTTACAAAGCTTTGCACAAAATCCTTCTATTTTGAACCCTCAATTATGAGAGCCTAGCTTGTATTTATAGGCTAAAGTGGGTGGTTATGGTGCAAAACCACCTATTTTGCCTTTTTATGGAGTTGCAAAAACACCAACGAGAAATTACAACTTGAAACAGTGCAAAAATGTTTTGAGCATTTAACACCACTTGAGAAAAACATTTGGTATTTTTACATTGATTTTAAAAGTATATTATTGATTTGCACAACTTCAAAAAACAAGTTGGCAAAATTACAAAAGACAATTTGTAAAAATGACAACATACATTTGCAAGGGGAAAATAGTGTGACAATATAATTTAGGTGCAAAATAAACATGAGAAGAAAACATTGAAACGCTGAGAATAATTTTCATTATTTTTGTTGCTTCATTGACAACTCGTTCTCTTTCAAAAATCATCGAATCTTTGGAGAAACACCCTTATCAAATATTTATCCAGTCCATCTGTATACATGTAAGCAATATCCATTAAGAAATCTAATTATCTCATTTCTTGAAACTTGATTTGGAGATTGTTTATCTTCAAATTAGGATTATCAACATATACTTGGTATTTGGCTAACTAGTGATGTTTCTCATGATCAAATGCAGATATGGGATTGATGATTTCTTGAATTTGATCTTTGAAGTTTTCAATTGTATTTTCAACTAAAACTGGATTTCCATCCTAATTTTTGTCACTAACAATAGGACATTTCAACCTTTTGACCTCAGTATCAATCTCCATCATCACATCAATTCCAAGTGACTTTGCATAGTTGAATTTATGAAGGCATCCTTGAAGCGATTGGATCTTGAATTTTGTATCCCAGAGCAATTTAATTTGATATATGACTTCTTTGTTATTTATGACTCCTTTTTTTGGATCATTACTAGATTTTGACCAGAGCCTTAACTAGTTCTAGAACACAATGGGAGGTCCAGTCGCGCAGAAAATATAACCAGATTTTCAAAAGTTACCTAAAGCATGAATAAACTCATCCATGTAATGATTATCCTAAGAAAACTACTCAAATTAGAGATTTACACAACCACAATAATAAAAACTACAATCTAAAAACATGAAAGCACAACAAAGCTAGCCTTCAGATCATCCTTTTGTTAATTGCAAGCATCTGCCCCTACTAGATAATAGTGATTCCATAGTCCATTGACTGCCACCTGGGATAGAATTATGAGCATCCAGCTGTAATCTTTTTGCTTCCATTTTATTACCTCTCTTTCCTTTTTGGCCACAGTTAGGAGTTTTCAAATTACTTAAACTTTGAGTAATATTAAGAACCTCCTTACTTTCCAGTTCTTCTTCTTGTACATCCCAATCCTCTGAATCTTCTTCAGAAGCTTCATCCTCTTGAATGTCTACTATCAGGAAACCTTTTTCTTGGTCCTCAATCCCTACTACCAAAATCTTGTTTTCCTTGTCTGGCTTGAAAGATGAAGGCTACCTAGTTTCCAAAATATTAAACTCTTCTACTACCACTGAAACTTTTCTCTTTTGTAAGTTGATTTGAGCTAACAAAGGTTGCCCTGTATCCAAAACATTCAATGCTTTCACTGCCACTAAAACTTTACTCTTCTAAAGATTAATTTGAGCTACCTAAGGGGATTTATAAGAAGGTACTTCAACTGATTTGAAGTTAGAAGAGAACAAATTGTGAACCAAATCACATTTTAGATAGCCAATTTTCTGAACCCATTTCTGAAAAAAGGCTGAATGAGAACCTTTAAAACCCTTCTCACGATAGGTTGTAATCTTATGTCAAATTTGTTACAATTGAAACATCTAAATGGAAGACCTTCATAATTAAAAAATTGATTCCAAACTCCATAAAATGAGGAAATCCTGATTGAATGATGCAAAGGTTGAGAAACATCTACCAAGACACAAGCTCTTACAAAGCTCAAGTTGGCTGCAGCTGAATCATCTCTTTCGACAAAAATTCCCAATTTTCTCACTAGCTACTAAAAAAGACTCAGGTCATGAAAATCTAAAGGAAGATTATAAAATCTTACCCAAATTGATGTTTTTGAATTACTGTAGATTCTATATCAAATAAAGGAGCCCATGGACATAGAAACACTCCCGAATTAATGACAAACCAAGGTCCCTACATCCACACAAAATCCTTGTCTTTTTTAGAATAAAACTGAAGCTAAAAACATTATTTGAAAGCATGGAGATTAAAGAGTTTTTGAGATAAGGCCAAGAACCTTTCACCCATTGCAGAAGAGTTTCCCAAGATGGTTGCTTCCCAATGCATCAACCTATAAATGACTTATTTCCACTTTCCAAATCCACCATAGAAAGTTTTGAATCTGTTATATCTAGATTAAGGGGAGAATCAGAAAATATTAATGGGATATCACCCAAAAAATCCATCTTTAGAGCTTTAATATGAGAAGACATTGATTTTGTATTCCCTTGAGAACCCTCACCACCATCTAATTCTTTCTCTGAGGGTTTATTTGAAGGAATCTAACTTTTGGGAGCAAGGATTGGATCTGTTCCAAATGGGCTTTTAGTATGATGTTTTTGTAAAAGGAGCCACAAGAATGAAATAGGTTGCAGTTATTAGTGCAATTTAGATAAACTAAATCTTTATTAGAAACCCTAGCCACTTCTTTTGTAACTCCAACTACTCTCACCTCATGGCTAAAATCCCCTATTGAAAAACCCTTAAACCTATTTAAATGACCGATCCCTAAAGAGGCTCCAAGAAAATCTGACCCTAGATTCTATCACTCTTTGAAAGACATGGTTTGATCAATTTCTTTGAGAGGACACTAACCCCTACCCTGATTTGACTTGCCTGTTGTGTCATGTTCCACCCTATCTAACCTATGCACACCTTCTCCTCTAACCTCACTACCATCTATCTCACTTCCCTGACCAATGACCTCGGCATAACTTAGAACCCTCCTCTAGCTACGTTCTACCTTATCATGATCCATCACCTCCACATCTGCCAGGTCTTTCTCTTTTGTAAGTCCTTTCAACAAACTACCTCCACCACCACTTTGTTGTGCACGTGGAACCATCTTGCATGATGACTCTTTTTTTAATAAGGTCAATAAAGGGAAAATTTTGAGAATTCAATCAACTTGGGAATGAACTCTACCCACTTCTATTTTTCTTCTGCATACCCACTTTCTTTTGTTGTTAGTTGTTCACATTATGACCAAATTTTAGAGACTATTATTATCAAAGTGAGAATTATCGAGGTTCCTTGATTAGTAATCCTTTTGATCTAATATTTCACTACATTGCCCATTTGGCCTACTTCTTTCACTTTTTCCAATGTCTTACTATGAAGACTTGATGAAGTAATTTCTATTTTAATTGATTTGATCGATCTCTATATCACTGAATTTGATTGTTTTACTTTTTCCTTCAACTTATCTTTCATTGCTCTGTCTTTATCTATTTTCTCAAAAATGGCTTCAATTACCAACTATATGTCTCCCTTCATTCCTTATCTGGTAGACTTTCCCAAATGAACCTTGAATACTTGATAGTTTTCAATTCTAATTTTTGATTTATCCTTTTCGACTGTAAGAATTGCCACTTTCGCATATTTCTCTACTTTTTTGTTTGTTTCCATCTGTGAGACTATTCTCAATTTCTTTAATCTTTTTGAAAAAGGTATTGTCAAAGTCCTAAAGTCAAACTCCTTAGGTTCAACAACTGTCTTGTTTTCTTCACCACCATAGACAACCAATCTGATGTTGTCATGCTTGAATAAGGAGGTGGGGCAATAGTTGAGACTTGTGGGACCAACATAGCTAGAGTGAAAGGTGTATTCTCAGTTGTAACAACTCAAAAAGATGTTTTTACTTGTTCTTGTTTACCAATTATGTCAATTGGAGTTCTCAAAGAGGAGATAATAGACAATATAGGATTTGTGGGAGAAGATGAAGAAAAATTAGAGATATGTTGCAGTGGGAAAGTAAACGACATAAGAGACAACATATCATTTGAAGTAATAAATTACTGGGTTGTATTCTCTAAAATTTCTTAAAAATGTGGGAAATTATCACTAAGAATCTCTTAAGGAATTGGAAGACTAGGAGACAAGGATATATTTTCACCTAACTTTTTTATTTTGAGCTTGAGAACCTTTCATGTTGGAATGTCTTATTGAATAGCTTCTAGTTCTTCTACTTCTTATATCACTAGGGGTTCTTCACTTAGACATGCTTCATCCATTTTCTCTTATTCATCATTTTGTTTATATAATCTACCAAATTTATCCTCCCCACGGGGTGTAGGGAAATCAATGATTCCAACATCTACTCCTTTGCTCCTCGACCACTTGAGAGTTCTTTCAAGTACTGCTCTTGTTCTACTTCTGAGAGAAGTTGATTCCCTCTTATCCCAATGGACTACAATTAGTAGCTATGTTGTGATATTTTATTTTTCAAAGATATAATCCAAAGTGACCTCATCATCCACCAATTACTTTGGCACTTTCATTATACCAAATTTAATTATTTATTTCATGGTAAACCGTGAATAGTCTGTGATTCTGAGTATTTTCTCATCATCACAATCTATCAAATAGTCCTCAAAATGTGATAGATGTTGGAATAAAGGTCCAAGGTTATGTTCAATCGAGCCCCTAATGTAAAATGCAAACCTATTCTTAAAATTCCTAAGATTGTTGAAACATATATTGCTCCATTGACTTGGATTTTATCAATGATGGAAAAATGTACCTGCGAATTTAAATCAAAAATTTGACTCATGTCTTATGTCGACCTATCAAAAACTTATGTGTTTCAACAAGTTATCTTTCCATTTTCATTAGTGCCCACTTCTCACTGACATATTACAAAAGCATATAAGGAGTAGTCTCATAGCCACTGATTCTCAAATAACTGAAAGTTAGGAATTGTATAAACCAAGTTCTATATATTACTATCTTTGTGGTGGCCGCTACTAATATCTTTGTGTTGAAAAGCTCCTTTTTAAACAACTAAATGATAAAATGAATGAAATAATTGTTTACCCTTTTGAAATGATGGGTGTTTTCCTTCAATTCCAGTTGGGGATAAAAGTCATAATTATTGTCTTCTTAAAATCACCTACTATATGTAATTCATCAAAATATCTTCACCTCACCACAATGTAAATGAGATATGAAGTCATATAAAACTTGGATGTGACTTTCACTTCCATTAACTATTTATGAATTACATCATTGATCAATTATCCCCAAATGAGATATTACTTATTCCTAAGTATGATCTAAATAAATATGTATATCTATGTCTAAAAAATTATTTGTTGTTTGGTTTCCCACTATTTTATACAATAGTGTTATTATGTCATTAATTTCATTCTTGAAATTAGACCTCACAAGATTTTTTAGGAGTCATGTGGAAAAATGTTTTGGTATAGTCAACCATCCATTGTTGACTTGCTAAGCACATGAAATACTATTGTCATCCCAAAAACTTTGAGAGGTCTCAAGAGTTAGATGTACAAAATATTTCCAATCTGAAAGGTGAAAAATATTGTCTATGTGTTCTGGAACAAAACATTCCACCAACTCCCCTTGTGAATCTCTCACTTCCCTTTTTTATGAGTTATAGTGATTCGCCATGACCAAGACCAATTCAGGAAACTACACTAAAATTGAGAATTTTGTTGCTTGCACTAATCCACTATAAAAAAATGCTCTAATCAAAGTCAATTTTATGCAATGCGTTCATCCTAACCCAAAATTCATCTAAGTCGATGTGACCTAGATTAATATCTATAGTATTTTTTACATTGGATTCCAATGGCAAGATAGCTATCACGCCCTAAAACTAATATTTCATGATTCTTTTATCTTTGCTCAAAATTACTTTTTCTAGAGTATAGGACGAAGACATCAACTTTTACAGGAAAATTGATAATTGGGAGATGTTTGCACATGAACTATTTATTTGTAGAATTGGCAAAATTACTTAAATCTAAATTAAGTTATTTAAAATACACCAGAAGGTCATACTCATAGGTTATACTATGCAAATTATTCTAGTGTTTTCAATACCACACATATGAATTTTAACTTTTTGTTCGACGACCTTTCTTGATTGTAATTATTCGTGTTTAATCACCTTATTTTTCTATCTGACAAACTTTCTCATTAAATGAAAATGAACCAAAAATATTTTTTTCAAATTTTATCGTGTGCTCCTGATTCGAGCGAAAATGCCAAAAGTTAATTACCAATTGATTTTGTAAAACTTCAAATCCCCTGAGCTCACTAAAAGAGGTACAATGTTTTTACTGCCTAGACAAAAATATTGTAAACCTCGATTTTATTTTTCAAAACTTAAAACCCCATAAATATATTATTTTTTATTTTAGCAACTTTTATTCTCTCTCCTGGAGGTGTATGGCTTTTTGATAGCCAATGAGCAATTAAAAAATTGTTATTTTCTCCTTTTCACTATAAAATTTTATTTTCACTTTGTTATATGGTCATACAATTTGATCTTAGACTGTGAACAATAATAAAAAATTACATTTTTCAAAATATTCTCACCTTTTTCTACTCAACATGGTCGTATGACCTCCTATGAAAATCTAAAAAGACAAAATTTTATCAAAAATTATTCTTTAAAAATATATTTGTATTCTTTGTAAAGTATGGTGACTATACAATCTCATTAGTAGTAACAAATAACCAAAGATATGTTATATTATTTATTTCATCCTATTTCTCTTATCTATTGTGACCATACGACTTATCCTCTACCCAAAACAAGTAAAACAAATGTCTTTTTCACAAATAAAACCTTCTTCTTCACTCCACTGTAGGTCATATAGACTTCTTTAGTAGAAAAAAACAAGAAAAAATCATCAAAAGGAGATTTTTAAACTTCCAATAGGGTCATATCGCTGGTCATATGACTTTCTTTGGTAAACAAAGACAAAAAAATGATCTTTCCTCACTTTAATCTCTCGTATTTTTTTCTCTCTTGGGAGGGGTTATATGCCTCTTGGTTTGAGAAGCCAAAAAAATAAATAAAAATTCAATTTAATTTTTTCTGAAACTCCACTTCGCTAAATATTTGCCAGAGCTTCAACATGCAAGTTGAAGAAGCTTTAAGAAAGGGAAGAATTTTTTAATTTTTCATAACACGAGAAAATAATAGAACTTACACGATTTGATGAAGAAATAAAGGCAATTACATGCAAGTTGAAGAATAAGTCTTAAATTTGTAACAAAAACTTGCATGGAGTGGGAAAAGCAATTATAACGCGGAGGTTTACATTCACACAACTTAGGGAAGTGTATTGGGGTATGAGGTCTTATATCATTACATGATAATATATTTCTACATATTTAGTGCCACATATCTTCTCACAGTAGTACCCAATCTTTGTAGTAGGCCGACGACTTTGTAAGGGGTCATGAGGAGTGGAAAACATGTTATGGGAAGCTACGATCATTTTTATTTTATGCATATAGCCTTCATGGGATAATCTATGTAATTGAATCCAATGATATTCCATGCCATATTTATTGAGGCATATTTTTTTATTGATATTTCATGTTCAAACTTCAAATGCTAAGAATAACAATTCTTATCATATATCCTACCAAGGATGTAATTTAGTTTCCATTACATTTGACTAAAATAACATACAAAATTCATACACTTCTTACATAGAATTAATGGTTATTATATACAAGAATATCAAAAAATATCATGTACATTTTTTTTCTAGTATTCATACGACTCAGGAAAATGCAATTTTAATTTGCATGGGTAAGGAAAATGAAATTTGAAATCACATGAATATGAAAAATAAAAATTTAATTTACACAGGAAGGAAAAATGCAAAATGAATTTGCAAATTGCACCAACTAGAAATTTGAATTTACAAATTACACCGAGTGGAAAAAATAATTTGAAAATTTCACTGAGTGTAAATTTAAATTTGCAAATTGCACCGAGTGGAAAAAAATAATTTGAAAATTGCATGACTTATAAAAGTAAAAATACAAATTGCATTGTTCAAAAAAGCATCAGAACATTTTGCATGATTTGGGAAAAATCAGAAAGCATTTGCATGGCTTATAAAAGAAGGATTTGTTTTTACAATTTGTAAGAAAAGCCAACAACTATTTACACTGGAGCTTGAAAGTGTTTTTGCATTATTTGGGAAAAACAAAACTCTGGTCCACAATTCAATTTTTAGCTAATTAACCAATTAATAATTGATTAATTTTCAAAATTTTCAACATTCAAAAAAAATTGACCCCAAACTTCAAAATTAGCAATTAAAAAAAACACACTTTTTACAAATTTTGAATTTTTCTAAAAATTGTGATAATAACTAGCTTAGATTAGGATTTCAAACTGTAAGGAATGAAAAAAAAATTAGATTCTCTAATTTTGTAGGCTGATATTTATCCATTGGGTAATGGGGTCTTAAATTCAATGACAACTTGATCAATTAAGAAATGACTAATCTTCAATAAAATGATGGGTCCTCAATCCATCAAAATGTTGTCATATGTCAAAAAATAGTGTATGCGAGGGCATTAGGTATTCAGCCTGACAGGTGCTATCACATGTCAGAAGATAGTGTATGCAAGGATTAGGTACTTAGCCTGATAGGTGTTATCACATATCCAAAAGGATAGTATATGCAAGTGCATTTTTTGTTATGTGTTTTCACACAAATTAAAATGCAAGGAGAGAAATCTCTCTTGAATTCTTATGATTCACTTTTGTATACAAACTCGATCGAGGATTAGGATAAATGACCGTGACATTTTATTTATGCAAGGATAGTAATTGTCGAATGATTTGATTCAAGATGAACCATCATTGGAAATGAGAAAATCTCAAGGGCAAACAAGGGTACACATGTAGTAATAACTTGTTGGGTTATACAATTATTGACCAACTCAATTAGGTGAATTGGCAAGGATTACTTAACATAAAAACTCACAATAAGATGAACCAATAAAGAGGGACAAAATGGAAAATAAAGGAACAAAATGACACAATCCAAAAAGAATGACCAGGAAGGAAACACAACCAAAATTATATTTACATATATACAAAAGAAGACTACATGCATCTCACTGGAAATAGTGTTTGAGATATTATCTAATGAAGGGAAAGAATACATGAGTTCCATTACGATATGCTAGATAGAAATTGTTATTACCACATAAGTACCTGATCTTAAATGGACCCATCCAAAGCAAATCAAATTTTCCATGACTTCCTTTTGGTTATCTGTAACTATCCTAGAGTAGGACCACATCTCCTATTTGGAATTCTCTTTTCTTTAAATTCTTGTCAAAGAGAAATTTAATGCAAGCTTGATGTTCTGTAATCCTATAAACCACTTGTGTCCTTTCTTCTTCCAATTTTTGTAGGTAGAAAATTATTTTATCTAGTGGGCTTTCAAAATTTGGATTCTTAACATCCTTAGACAACTGTAGGGCATGTAACTCAAGAGTTATAGGAATCACAACATCTATTCCATATAGCAACTAGAATGGAGACATCCCAATAGCCTTTTTAGGTGTTATATGATCTGTCCAAAGAGCATCATATATCTTTTTATGACAATTTTTTTGATTCCCATCAACTAATTTATGCATGATTATGAACAGGTTCTTATTGCTTGACTCAACCCGACCATTACCTTGCGGATGATAGTTTGATGAATGAGATAATAAAATTCTATACACATAATAAAATGCAATCATTTCTAAAGAAGAAAATTTAGAGGTGATGTTTGTAACAATCTTCTATGGGATTCCATATCGTACCAAGATATTTTATTTGATGAAGTTACAAATAAATTCTAAAGTTGTTTGCTTAACATGAATCACTTCTACCCACTTAAAGAAGTAATCTATTACTGTGAGAACATGAGTGTGACCTGCACTCAAATGAGGATTCAATGTCCTGACGAAGTCCAGTCCCTATTGTTGAAAAGGTTCTTCAACTATCACTGGTTAAAGAAGAAGTGTTGCCAATCTAGGTTTGCCTACAAATATTTAACATGCCTCACACTCTCTGACCCATTCATTTGAATATTTGAAAAGAGTTGGCCAATAGTAATGGGCTCTGAGTATTTTATAGGTTTTTACCTTGGCAGAAAAATGCCCTCTATAGGCTTGATCATGAAAAGCTTGTAATAGTTTTTTATGATGTTTTTTATCAACACACCTTAAGAAGAAGCCTTCAATACTTTTCTTAAAAAGAGTGTCATCCCATATGACATACTTTTTGGGTTGTAACTTGACTGTTCTACATTACTTAGCATTCAAGTGTGAATGACATTCTCCATATGTCAAGAAGAAGGTTATGTGAGAAAGTCATTCATTAGTAGAATCAACAAATAATACTAGAGGAAGTTCATGGTCATCTTGCTCATCTAAAACTATCAAAGAATTTGATTCAATATTTCCCTACTCTACCATGGGTTGACATATTCCTTTTCCTCGAACTAGTTTTATGGGTTTTATTTTCATATCATACTCTTGAACTTTGGTTATCCAAATCCCCTATTTAGAACTGGGTTCCTGTTGGGTCAAAATGGAATTGACTACTGTACTTAACACCATTACCACAGAATGTGAATGTAATATGTAATCCCTAAATTATTTGACTGCTTTCACTACTACATAGGCATGTTTTTCTTCAAAAGACTATTTAAACTTGTAACACTTAAGATTATAACTCATAAAGACAATTAGAGATTCAATATCCTCATTATTTTTTTGAATCAATATTGTTGAGTGTATGATCCCAAGTGTAGCAATGAATAATTAATTCTTTCTTAAAATCAAGACAAACCAATGTCGGTGTGTGAGTAGTATCAACCTTTATATTTTTAAATGCCTCTTTGCCTTCATTATTCCACTTGAAATAAGGTTTTCCTTTCATAATGTCTGCAATATGTCTGGTGAGCTCAACAAAATTAGGGATGAAACTCCTTAAAAAGTTTACTTTCCCAAAGAAGGAATGTACTACTGGTTTACTTATAAAGTTTTTGATCACTTCAACCCTTTATAGATCAATCCTTATTCCTTATTTTGAAACAATGTTGCCTAGGAGCTTACCTTCAACCATTCCAAAGACAAATTTCTTAGGGATAAGAAAATTTTCATGTAAATGACACTTTTTTAAAACTCTCTCCAAGTGCACATAGTGGTCTTATCATTTTTTTAAAATATCATCAGGTTATCAAGATACACCACAATGATTTCATTCTTCAATTCTTTGAATGTTAGATCCATTTCCCTTTGAAAAATGGCCCCTACATTGATTAATTTGAATGACATTTTCATGTATGCAAAAGTGCCCCAAGGTGTTGGGAAAGTTGTTTTGTGTTGGTCTTCCCTATTAACCTTGATTTGGTTGTACCTTGAAAAACCATAAAGCATTGAAAACATCTCAACATCAATTACAACCTGAAGAACTTGATCCATGATTGGCAATGAGTAATTGTCTTTGAGGGATGCTTGATTGAGATTCTTAAAATTGACACAGATTTAGATCTCACCATTCTTCTTACAGACTAGTATTATGTTAGCTACCCAAGTTGAATGGTGGATAGGAAAGATAATGTGAACATCAAGCATCTTTTACACTTTGGCGAGGATCTTTTCTATGATTTTAGGATTGTATTACCTCAATTTTTGTCTGAAAGGTTTTGCATTAGGATTTAAAAGAATCGTATGTTGCATTTATTTGGGGTAGAAAGACTTAATGTCTATGTACAAATACATGAGTATATCAATATACTTATGAATAAGGCTAACAAACTTATTTTTTCTTTGGGTGAGCAACATTTCCCAATATTGATGAACCTAGGATGTTCTTTTGAGCCAATGTTTACTTTTTGGTAATCAACAAAATCAAGACTTCCCTTTTGCATTTTACTCTTTACAAATCTATCATGTTTATCAAATAATTCTTCTAAGGATACTAAGCCTTTAAGAATTTTAGTTCCTTTCAAATTGATAATTCCTTCTTCATCCTCTTCGTTGATGATTCCCTTTTTTGACGTATGAACTGAAGATTCTCTATATGAAGGATCGCTACCCTCAAAATACAAATTTTTGAATATATTTGCTTTCTCAAGGAATGAAATAATCTATTGATCATCATTGAAAACTTGCTAATTTTTTACATTATCTGGGACACTTGGCCTATATATTAGCTCAATCATGTATTTTTATATACCGATATCTACATGAATAATTATCAAAGAAGTTGATACTACCAAAGCATCAGCTTTAGAGTTGTGTTCATAAAGAATTGTATTGATAGAGAAAGCATCAAAGACTTTTATACTATCCCAAACTTTATTCTTATAATGTCTTAGATAATCATCTTTACTTGGTACTGACTTTTGACCTATTTTACAATGAGCTCGGCATCAGCGAAGGCTTTCAAATTCTTGATTCCTATCTCTTCTACCACCTGCAGTCCCTGCAAAAAGTGCTTCATATTTAGTTGTGTTATTGGTACATTTAAACTACAATTTGTAGGAAAAAGGAAAAAAATCATTATATGGAGATATCAAGATCACTCATGCACCTAAACCTGTTGATGAATAACTACCATCAAACTCTGTCGTCTAAACATCATTCAAATTTGATTGTATGATTTCTTATATTTCTATATTTTCTCTGTCATCAAAAGATAATTACCAATTCTTGCATCTTCATACAAAATATTCACCTTAGGATCATCAAATTTTTGCATTGTACACTTTATTTTCAATTCAAGCTCCAAACGTTGTTTAACAACTTTGAATAGAATCATAGCATGTGATAAATCCAATTGGATTTTGCCTCCTAATTCTTCGCAAAAAAAATTTACCAGAAGAATGTCATAAGCTACCAAAATGTCTGTGACTAAAATATTGATTTTAATTTATTTTTGGGGGAAAATGCCAAATCCACTTGTGCATCTTTGATCTGTCTAATAAGTGGAACTTGTTTCACCTCCATGGAATAACAATGCCCAAAGGTTTTAGTATAGGTTAGGTCAAGAGCATGAGCAAATTTGTTAGGCATGACATTGTCTAAGGATCTTGTGTCGATGATATAATGGCTAAATTTGCATTCCTTGAGAAATATGGAAATATAGAATGAGTCAACTTTATTGGATTTGGAAGTGTTGCAACCATTGAGTTGACTTGAATGGAAGTAACATGTTTAGTTAGGATTCCTTTGAAATTGGATTTTCTAGTGTTGGGATTTTTGTCTTTATTGAAATCAACTAACCTATCCAACTAATATGGGTATGCTCTCAAGTACTCAGATTGTAACATCTAGATTTTAGTTTTGTTAACAAGGTTAATTATGTTGAAAGTAGGCAAATAGCTAGAAGGACTTTTAACAGGTTGAGAAACATTGACATTAGATGAATTACCTATTAGTGGTTGCTTTCCTTTTGTTTGCACTGGTAGGGTAGTTCCTCGTGGGAGGATAACTATTGGAGTTTCATCATGTGGGTTGATGGATTGATTTTTTTTATTTTGAGTTCTAGTGAAAACTACAAAGGATTGATTGTTTATATCCCCAACATTTTTTCCATAGTCATCTTCATCTGAATTGTATTCTAAAAACGTGTTTACAGAATCACCACAAGGTTTTTCAATTTCACATTTTTGAAGGTTTGGATTTTTTGATTAATTTTCTTCTTTAACTTCTTCATATTCAAATATCTCTTCAATTTCAAGGATTACATTCACAGTTACACTAGTGTATTGTTAAGGAGGGACTTCAAGTGCAAGTTTTGATTGAGGAGCTTGCAATCTAGGGTGATCTATTTGAAAGGGAACATAATTTCTCCTTGGAATGTCTTGGTAAGGAGTAGTAATGATCTTCTGAGGTATTTTCTTTTTTAAGAATGTTATATCATTAGCCATCTTCTATAAGAATTGTTCTGTTGAAGACTGTCTCGAAATTTGAGCTTTACTCTTTGATGGTTTATTTTTTAGTTTTTAGATATTATCATGTTGCCTTTGACATCAATATCCAATTCTTGGGCCGCTTCCAAATTTTCTACTCTAACTCTTCTCAATTGATAACTTACCTCATCCAACTAAGAGTTAATAAAAAAACATTTCTTATTTTCATATGTTGGTCGCATGGTAGCTAGTATTTTATTTAGAAACTTATTAAATTTGGCAACAAAATCTCTCATAAGCTCATAAACTTCCTTTTTCATTTGTGTGAGTTGAGCGAGCAATGCATGGGCATCTTCAGATGGTTCAAATATATTTTCAAATTTAGTCTTCATAGTATTCCAATTAGGGACAAATCCTGGAGTGAGGTGGTAAAACCAATATGCAACCCATCATAAAGTGTTTTGATGAATAGCTTGATGACATCTTCATACTCAATGCCCAAAATGCCACATGCAACATTGAAACCTGCAAGGTGTTCATCTAAATATTGTTTTCCATCTCCATAGAACTTTAGAAAGTTCTTTCTCAACCTTTTTGGAAGATCATGTAATTGTCTTAGAGCTAATGAACCAATCACATTTACCCATCACAATGCCATAATTTAAAAGACAACTTGTAGGGGAATAATAGTTCCTGATGGGACAAGAGCTTGACTTGTTAGAGTCCCTCCTTTAGGGTATTTATTTTTCTTAGGAGTCAAAGGAAGACTAGTTGTTCTTTTAACTTTTTTGTGACATTCAGGACTCAATTTGAAACTAGAATGTTCTTGTAATTGATAAAAAATGTCAATTTCACCTTTTGACTTACTAGCTCTAATGAATCTCTTTTCTGCCAGTTTGGAAAAAAGTTATTGGCATTGAGGTTTATGTTGAAGTTGAAGAGCTCTTTGACCTGGCCTTCTTTGTTGTACTCTTCACATAGCTATTGCTTTTACTCTCTGTGCTAAAATAACTCGATCTTCTTCCTCTATAATTCTAATGGCTCTATGAAAATGTGTTAAACTAGTCCTATTATCCCAAACAAACATTCTCAATTTTGATAAAATATCTTCCTAAGTTTGAGTTATCTAGTTGAGATTAGGTTGAAGAACTAGGGATTGCACTCCCTAAATTATCATGAAATTTTACAATTATACGTTTATTTCTTACAATTATACATGCAATTTTGCTAGCTTGTCTTCTAGCTTGAATTATTGAGTATTTGAAATTCCTTTGGGCAATGGCAACGCATGTTTCTTCTATATCTAATTATGCTCTAATAGTATCAAACTGAGCATTACTCATTTTACTGTCAAAATAAAATGATCAAAGAGGTGAAGCTAAATCTTCTTCCAAGGCTTCATCCCAATTTAAACCAAGTTGATGATCAGGGTTATGAGAGCTTGAGATGGTAATATGATAATTCATTGACTATGAATACCTTGACAGTTTCTATAGGCTCTTCTATGTTCTTAAATTCTTTCTATTCTTTCTACATGATCAATTTCTTGATTCAAAATGGCTAGCACAATTTAAAATGGGGCATAAAAACACTATCATAATACCATAAAGTTTGTCTGATATTTGACACAATATCACTTTGGGTTGATTGTTCCTAGTCTAGGTTAGGTTGGTGAAGTGGTCCTTGAGATGATGGCAGAGTCATGTGCATGAAAATGACAATGTGAGTAGCATGAAAGTTGAAAAAATGTGCCCTATGGTGGATGACAAAAATTATTGGCATGAAAATTTATTAGGGGAACAAATCATTGTATTCACATCAATAGTGTAGGGAATGAAGTCCCTTTCCTATTGAAAGGCAAAGATACCTTTTATTGAAAATCAAAAGCTTATTAAAAAGGAAATATTTATAAGTTTTTTAAATCATAGGGGTAGTAATTTTAACCTGAAAGTATCAGAATGAATTTTAGAAATGAGTGTATATATATAGAGAAAAGAATAGAGTGTTTTTAGATGATAGATTTATCGAGTTAAACACTGAGGCTCGACGAATGCATTAGAGGGAAAATTAACATTAAGGAGGAAATCTCTCTTATTTAATGGGTTGAAAAGACATTCATATTCTTAAGAACACAAAACATACACTAAATTTTTTACTTGACCTTGATAACAAAGATGAGCAACCCTCTATATTTTCTAATAGAAACAACAAATATATCATTCCTATTCCCACCAAAAGTCCTTTTATATATTCAAAATATAAATCACAATTCTAAACAAAATTTCAACCTAATTTATTGGTCTTAATAATTTAGAAATGATAGCAATAGCTAGTAAAAATCAATTACGTTGAATTAAGTGAAAAAGACATAATCCAAAGGAGTTGCTAGCACAAAGTTCATAAGCACCTCTTTGTATTGATCTTCTCAAAGTAAAGTATTTTATCTTTCTTTACAAAAATTTGCACAAAATATTTCTATTTAGAACCCTCAATTATGAGAGCCTAACTTGTATTTATAGGTTAAAATGGGTGGTTATAGTGCAAAACCACCTATTTTGCCTTTTTATAGAGTTATAAAAACACCAACGAAAAATTACAATTTGAAATAGTGCAAAAATGTTTTGAGCATTTAGCACCACTTGAGAAAAACATTTGGTGTTTTTACACTATTTGCAAAAAGTAAATTACTGATTTGCACAACTTGAAAAAGTAAGTTGGCAAAATTACAAAAGACAATTTGTAAAAACGACAACATACATTTGCAAGGGGAAAAATAGTGTGACAATACAAGTTAGGTGCAAAATAAACATGAGAAGAAAACACTGGAACACATAATGATTTTCAATCTTCTTGCTACTTCAATGACAACTCTTTCTCTTTCAAAAATCATCGAATCTTTGGAGAAACACCTATATAAAATCTTTATCTGGTCTATATGTATACCTGTAAACAATATCTGTCGAGCAGTTTAATTCTCTCATTTCTTGAAACTTGCTTTGGAGACTGTTTATCTTCAAATTAAGTTTATCAACATCTACTTAGTATTTGGCTAACTGATGAAGTTTCTCATGATCAAATACAGATATGGGATTGACATTTTTTTGAATTTGTTATATAAATTATTCAATTATAGTTTCAGCTGAAACTAGATTTGCATCTTGATCTTTGTCATTGACAAAAGAACATTTCAACCTTTTGACCTTAGTATCAATCTCCATCATCACATCACTTCCAAGTGACTTTTCACTATTTAATTTCTGAAGCGATTCTTGAAGCGATTAAATCCTATATTTTGTAGCCTAGAGGAATTCAATTTGATAGATGACTTCTTCCTTATTGATGACTATATTTTCAATAAGGTTAACAGAGGGAAATTTTGAGAATTCAATCAACTTGAGAATGAACTCTTTCCAAATAAAATTTCTTCTACATACCCACTTTATTTTGTTGTTAACTATTCACATTGTGACCTAACTTTAGAGACCATTGTTGTCGTAGCAAGAATTGTTGAGGTTCCTTGATCAATAATCCTTTTGATCTAATCTTTCACTACATTGCTCATTTGCCCTACCTCTTTCACTTTATCCAATGTCTCAATATGAAGACTTGATGAAGCAATTACTATTTGAATTGGTCTGATCAATCTTTTTATCACCGAATTTAATTGTTCTGTTTTTTTCTTTAACTCATCTTTCATTGCTTTGTCCTTATCATTTTTTTTCAAAATAGTGCCAATTGCCAATTGTATGTCTCCCTTCAATCTTTCTTTGGTAGACTTTCCCAAATGAACCCTAGATACTTGATAGTCTTCAATTCTGATTTATGATTTATCCTTTTTGACTTCAACAATTGCCACTTCTGCATATTTTTCTCCTTTTTCATTTGTTACCATCTATGAGACTACTTTTGCTTTCTTTAATCTTTTTGTAAAAGGGATTGTCAAAGTCCCAAAGTCAATCTTTTTAGGTTCAACAACTTTTCTTGTTTTCTTCACCACCATGGACAACTAATTTGACATTGTCGTGCTTAAAGGAGGTGGGGTAGAAGTTGAGACTTGTGAGACCAACATAGCTAGAGTGAAAGAAGGTGTCTTCTCAGTCATGGCACCTCAAAAAGATGTTTCTACTTGTTCTTGTTTGCCAATTGTGTCAATTAGAGTTATCAGAGAGGAGTAAATAATTAATTCAGGATTTAAGGGAGAAGATGAAGAAACATGAGTGATCTCTTGAGGTGGAAAAGTAGATGACATAGGAAACAACATATCATTTGAATCAAGAAATTGTTGGATTGTAATCTCTACAAGTTCTTAAGAATGCGAGAAACTATCAACAAGAAGCTCTTGAAGAATTAATAGACTAGGATAAGAAGAGATATTTTCACCTAACCTCTTTATTTTGAGCTTGATAACCTTCTGTAGTGGAATGTCTTATTGAATTGCTTCTGATTCTCATGCTTCTTCTATCACTAGGGGTTCTTTACTTGGACTTGTTTCATCTACTTTCTCCGATTCATCGTGTTATTTTTAGAAGCTACTAAATTAATCCTCCCAGGGGGTGCAGGAAAATCAACATTTCCAATATCTACTCCTTTGCTCCTCAACCACTTGAGAGTTTTTTTTAGTACTGTTCTTGTTCTACTTATAAGAGAAGTAAATTCCCTCTTATCCCAATGGACTGTAGGTAGTGGCTTCATTACGGTGTTTTCTTTTTCAAAGATAGGATCCAATGTGACCTCATCATCTCTGAACTGCTTTGACACTTTCATTATACCAAATTTGATTATTTACTTCATGGTAAACTGTGAAGTCTCTGATTTGGACCATTTTTTCATTATCACAATCTATCCAATAATCTTCAAAATTTAAGAGATGTTAAAATGAAGTTTTAATGTTATGTTCAATCAATACCCTAATGTCAAATGCAAACCTTCTCTTAAAAGTCCTAAGATCGTTACAAGACGTATATTGCTCCACTAACTTGGTTTTTATCAATGATGGAAAAATATACCTGCCAATTAAAATTACAAATTTGATTCCTATCTTACATCGACCTGTCAAAAACTTGTGTGTATTAACAAGTTGTCTCACCATTTCCATCAATGCCCACTTATCATTGACATAATGCAGAAGCATACAAGGAGTAATCTCACAGCCATTGATTCTCAAATAACTAAAAGTTAAGAATTGTATGAACCAAGTTCCCCATTTAACTATCTCTATGGTGACTGCTACTAATATCCTTGTGTTGAAAAGATCTTTTTAAAATAAATGAATGACAAAATAAATGAAACAATCATTTACCCTTTTGAAATGATGGGTGTTTTCCTTAAATGCAAGTTGGAGATAGAAGTCATATAATATTGTTTCTTGAAATCACCTACTGTATATAATCCATCAAAATATCTTCAGCTTGCCACAATGTAAATGAAATATGAAGTCATATAAAACCTTTATGTGACTTTCACTTCCATTAATTGTTTATGAATTGCATCACTGATCAATTGTCCCCAATTGAGATATGCTTGTTCTTGAGAATGATCCAAATAAATATGTACATCCATTTTTGAAAAATTTTCATTGTTTGGCTTCTCACTATTATGTGAAATAATGTTATTATGTCATTAATTTCTTTCTTAAACTCTGACCTCACAAGATTTTTTGAGAGTTGTGGGGAAGAATGTTTTGGTTTAGTCAACCATCCATTATCGACTTGCTTAACACAAGAAATACTTTTATCATCCCAAATTTTTTGAGAGGACTTAAGAGTTAGATGTATAAAAGATTTATAATCTGGAAGGTGGAAAATATTGTCTATGTATTGTAGAATGAAACTTACCACCAACTCCCCTTGTGAATCTCTCGCTTCCCTCATTTTTGAGTTATAGTGATTCGCCATGACCAAGACCAATTCAAGGGACTGCACTGAAATTAGAAATGTTGTTGCTTGCGTTAATACACTATAAAAAATGCTTTGACTTGCCACCAACTCCCCTTGTGAATCTCTCACTTCCCTCGTTTTTGAGTTATAGTGATTCGCCATGACCAAGACCAATTCAGGAGACTGCATTGAAATTAAGAATGTTGTTGCTTGTGTCAATGCACTATCAAAAATACTCTGACCAAAGTTAGTTTTATGCACTACGTTCATCTTCTCTCAAAATTCATTTAAGTTGATGTGACATAGATCAATATCTGTGATATTTTCTACACTAGATTCTAATGGCAAGAGAGGTGTTATGTTCTGAAATTGATATTTCATGATTCTTTTGTCTTTGTTCAAAATTACTTTTTCTGGTGTAGAGGATGAAGACATCAACTTTTATGAGAAAACTGACAATTGGAAGATGTTTGCACAATAACTCTTTATTTACAAAATTAAATAGCTTAAAGCCAAAATGAAGCCAAAACAACTTATTTAAAATGCACCAGAAGGTCGTACTCACAAGTTCGTATGTGCAAATTGCTCATGTGTTTTTTAATGCCACTCGTACGGATTTTAACTTTTTGCTCGACCACCTTTGTTGATTGCAACTGTTCTTGTTTAATCACCTTATGTTGTTATTTGATAAACTTTTTCGTCAAATGAAAATGAATTGAAAAGAATTTTTGCAAATTTTATCTCCTATTCCTAATTTGAGCCACAATGCCAAAAATCAATTACCAATTGATTTTACAAAACTTCAAACCCTCTGAGCTCACCAAAATAAGTACGGTTCTTTTATTGTTTAGACAAAAATAATATTAAACCTCAATTTTTTTTCTAGAATTAAAAACCCCATAAATATATTGTTTTTGATTTTAGCAACTTTTATTCTCGCTCGTGGAGGTGTATGGGCATTTTGATAGCCAATGAGCAATTAAAAGATTGCCATTCTTTCATTTTCAATTTAAAATTATGTTTTCCCTTTGCTATATGGTCGTACAATTTAATCTTGGGCTGCAAACAATAATAAAAAATTGCCTTTTTCAAAATATTATCACCTTTTTCTGTTCCAATGTGGCTGTATGGCCACCTACACGTCTAAAAAGACAAAATTTAACCAGAAACTATTATTTAAAAATCTGTTTGTATTCTTTACAAAGTATGGTGACCATATAATCTCATTAGCAACAACAAATAACCAAACATCTGTTCTATTATTTATTTCATCCTATTTCTCTTATCTCACGTGACCGTACGATGTCTCATGCAGGTTGAGGAAATGTCAATTTTTTTTTTTAACAAGCTACAATCTTCTTTAAGCGTACGACGACTGTACGGTTTGTACTCTGCCCAAAACAAGCAAAATAAATGTCTTTTACACAAATTAAACCTTCTTCTTCACTCCAACGCAAGTTGTAAGACCTTCTTTAGTAGAAAGAAGCAAGAAAAAATAATCAAAAATAGAACTTTAAACTTCCAATGGGGCCATATTGTTGGTCGTACGACTTTCTTTGGTAATTAAAGACAATTTTTTTTTGATCTCTGCTCACTTTAACCTCTCAGAGATTTCTCTCTCCTTGGAGGGGTTGTATGGCTCTTGGTTTGAACAACCAAAAACACAAATAAAAATTCTATTTGATTTCTCTGTAACACCACTTTGCTAAATATTTGCTAGAACTTCGGTATGTAAGTTGAAGAAGCTTTGGGAAAGGGAAAAAGTTTCTAATTTTTTACGAACCAAGAAAATAATAGAACTTGTATGATTCGAAGAAGAAAGATAGACAATTGTATACAAGTTGAAGAAGAAGTCTTAAATTTGTAACGACAATTTTTACAGAGTAAGAAAAATAATTACAACATGGAGGTTTGCATTTACACGACTCGGAGAAATGCAATTTCAACTTGCATGGCCAAAGAAAATGAAATTTAAAATTGCAAGACCATGGTATTTTTTAAAAAATTTGTACGGGAAGGGAAAATGCAAAATGAAGTTGCAAATTGTACAAGTGGAAATTTGAATTTATAAATTGCACTGAGTGGAAAAAAGAATTTACAAATTGAACTGAGTGTCAATTTGAATATGCAAATTGCTTCGAGTGGAAAAAAAGAATTTGCAAATTGCATCGAGTGGAAAAAAAAAGAATTTGCAAATTGCATGACTTGTAAAATTAAAAATGCAAATTGCATTGTTCGAAAAAGCGTTAGAGCATTTTGCACAATTGGGAAAAATCGGAAAGTAGTTGCATGACTTATAAAAGAAGGATTTGTTTTTACAATTTACAGGGAACACCAACGACTTTTTACACGAGAGCTTGAAAGTGTTTTTGTATTGTTTGAGAAAAACAAAAATCTAGTCCACAATTCAATTTTTAGCTAATTAATCAATTAATAACTGATTAATTTTCAAAATTTTCAACATTAAAAAAAATTTAACCCCAAACTTCAAAATTAGTGATTAAAAAAAACACACTTTTTTCAAAATTTCATTTTTTTCTGAAAACTGTGACTAACACATGGAAGGATTGATCAATCAAAATATATTTGGAAAAATAATTATTTTGAATGTAGATTTTTGCACGAAATAAAAAAAATTTTTCCATTATTTATGAGACAGGTGGCGTTACATGTATTTAGAGGCACATGAACTTAGTTTGTCACTATCTAAAATATGTTTAGATTATCATTAGAATTATGTCATCCCATTCAAACAATCAAATATTTCAAGTATTACAAATTAAAAGTTTAAACATTGAAAATTATAAGATAACATTGAACTATTTGAATTCATGGTAACTCCTTGTATTGGAGTCATGAGTGCTATTAGTATTTGACCTATAAACATCGTCAATATTAGTCTTTTCCAATAGTAATCACACCCTCAAGATATTGTCCTTCCCTATTAGATCGATGAACTATGAAAAATAAAATAAACCCTTGTACAAACATTGTTTTCCCAAGCAAAATCACACATCTAATAGAACACAATGAACAATTTTAGTACTGAATTAGCCAGACAACATAACAAAATTTTAACCCTTTTTCTGTATTTGATAATATGACTACAAGCAATGCACATGCTAGTGGAAAAATTAAGATCTAATAATTGCAACTACAATTGCTATGATTTTAAATGTTAAATGAGTGCAACAACAAAAGGTATTTAAACTCCAAAAGTGTACAATAAAATATGTAAAAAAAATGCAAATGCTAATTAACCCAATACTACTAAAATCTACGAACTTGGATGTCAACAAAATACATATAATTTTTTTTAAGTAGAAACACAAAAGAAGAAGAGGAAGGCACCAAGATGGACAATTTTTTTCTTATTTGCATTGACTACAAAGAATAGAAAAACATAAGAGTTGAGATTTGTGATGGAGAATAATGGTCATTTTTAGATGTAACTTTTCACATTTCACATTGATTGGTGTGATATTTAATTATTACGAGTACACATATTAACCAATAATTTTGTTGACTATTGTGAAATTAAATTATTATGGATACCTACATTAACTTGGGTGGTTGAATTATTTTTATTTATATTATTAGTAAAGGGGAGTTTTTGGAAAGGGACTCTACTTTTTTATAATCAACAAATGAGGTTCACACAACTAGAAAAAATAATAAATGGAGTAAACAAAGGCAAGTTAAACAAGGGTATAACTACAACACAACAACAAAACAACGAGACAACATATGAAAAATAACAACTTAACACAAAACAAATGCCTCTGAAAAAGAAACAATATCATAACACTGAGAAATCATCTAAACCATTGAGGAAATATAAAAAATCCCTAGAAAAAGACATAGAAGCCACATAGAAGAACAAACTTCTCTGAAGGAAATTACTCAAAGGTCGTAACCACTCTTCTTCCTCATCGAGAGAGAAGATCCTCCATAGTTTATTGCAAACCATCGCTCACCAAATTCTTCGTTTCCACTTTCATCAACTCAACGTCAATTCTACGACTTTTCATTTTAGAAGTACCTCTCACAACTAATTTTTTTTTCAAAAAAAAAAAAACAAAACTTAAGAGGGAAGGACGCTCTCTCACTAAGAAAAGGAAAATTTAAAGAATAACTAGGGGCAAGGACAATCTTAGGAACATCCTCCAAAAGAGCCATCCTACTCTTAGAATCGTGAGACCCCATAGAGGAATCGGGAGGATGACAGAACAAAATAGAGACTGAACACAATTACATGCCACCTTAAAGTCCTAATATTTTGAAGTGTGAAGTTCTGATGTCATTCCCCCCCCTCAACCTATATTGACGTTGTTTCAGTGTCCCACGAGGCGAGACCAAGGTATCGAATGAGGGAGGCTCCTCCATCGATTTTTTTTTGGTTTTGAAACAAATTAATACTAAGAGCCAGAATACCCAAATTGCATTCCTGAAAAAACATCTTTTTTTCTTAAGAGCAAATTCTTGATATACCCACAATCCTACATCACTCCCTCGGCTTAGTAACAGGGACATGCATTTTTATAAACAAAATTTAATACGTTGATTTTTTCTTTCCATGTCTGAACACATTCAATCACAGTAGCTGAGCAAAATGAGCAAGTGGAATAGGATTGGATGTTATGGCAATAAACTGATTAGGGCACAGGCACCTACCCAGACAAGTGGGTGGTCCTCAAAATATTATGTTTCTACCAGGAAACTCAGCCAGAAAGGAGATCATTTATTAGATCAAGTATGGAGTATAGGCAGGGAGGAAGAGGGTCCTAGAACATTAGTTGAGCTTCTTTCATGGGGAAGGGGAAGTTCAGGGCAGCTTGGTGGTGGTGTTGAAGAGACTAGGTTCTATCCTTGTAGGGTTCTCTCCATGAATGTACCTTCAAATTTTAGGCTTGCTCCCATGCAAGGCCTTGTTAGAGAAAACAAACCATCAACAACGACAACAACATCATTATCAACCACATGCTCCGCTGTTGTAGAATTGGGTATCTCATGTGGACTATTCCATTCTGCACTGCTTGTGGATGGTAAATTACATGTTTGGGGGAAGGGAGATGGAGGTAGGCTTGGCCTAGGCACAGAGGAAACTAGATATCGGCCTACTCTCAATCTAAATCTGGATCGCGTTCGAAGCGTTGCACTTGGTGGTCTTCATTCTACAGCGCTTACTGAAGAGGGAGAGCTCTTTACTTGGTCAGTATATTAAATTGATCTTTGAACAGTTTTTTCCTTTGTTTTTTCAGTTTTTTTTCTTTTTTCTAGATTAATGTGAGGCTTTTTTATACCTTTTTTCATGGAAAATCCTGGGTGAGGTTATGGGCCACCTTTAAGACATTGTTGGGTAAGCTTGACCACAGTCTTTAACTTTGTAGACATGGGTCACGCTCAAATGTACTCCCTAATTGGTACACCACAGCCTTGGTGATTCTTGGTTGAGGTTATGGACATTGTTGGGTTACCTTGACCACAATATTAATATTTGTAGAATGGGTCATGCTCAAATGCACTCCCTAATTGTGACACCACAACTTTGCCAAATGTTTTCTGGAGTCATGTGCTGCCTTATTGCAGTGGGGAGGTTTGAACCTGGGTCGCACCCTTACAAGTGTCCACCATTACCATTAGACCCCAACCTTTGGACAAATGCGAGGCTTATATTAGGTTGTCTATTTTAGAAAACCAACAGTTTTTCATTAGTCCTATATGATCTTCAGTCAGCCCACGAATCGAATAGATCATATATCATCCCAAATACCAGCATTGACAGACAAGAGACAACTACTATCCACAACCCCATTGAAAGTATCCATATTATACCTGACAGCCCTCCGATTCAATTGATCCAAGTAGGTTCATATAAAATTATAAAGGTAAGGGTAAAGGTAGTTTTTTAGGTTACGACAATGGAGACACCAATTTGGTCACTGGTGTATGAGACCCCCTTGTGGAAGCCTACAAAGATCTTTCTTCATTTACGTTATATATATTGTTCAAATTTTGTCCTCCTAGGTTTTGACCTTGTGACCAAGCTCAATAGTAAACTTGAACTTGCCAATCTACGTACACCCAGGATACTGTTTAAACACTGTTGATAACTTTTAAAGTCATTGATGCAGGCACTCCTTTTATCTCAGACCTGCAACACAGCGAATCTCTTCTTTATTTCCTGGAACCATCTCTTTACAAAGTCTCCTCTATCTCCTCTAATCTCCAAACTAAACTAACATGCATTTATATTAACAAATTAAAAGGTAACAAGAAGTAAAAACTCCTATTTTGACTTTCCAACTCTAAAAATAGTTAATCAACTACAGCTGTTCCCCTAACTCTAAAAATACACAAGGCAATTAGAGAAAACTGCTATTATTAGTAAGCACAGACTCCTAAATAACCCACTACAGCAATTACAACCCACAAATGACAGTCACAACAAATTTCAGAAAATAAATGAAAGACCAAAACTGACGGGAAGTGGAAATTATTCAACATTTAATGGTTGGCTACGTCATCCTCCCCATCTTTTAGAAATTCTGAACCTTCTGGTTTAGAGACATATAAAGGAGTTGTTTTGTTGTACTTAAGCAAGTCAGTCTGTGTGATATAGGTATTATAAGAATCCGGCAGGCCTCCCTACTTAACAAAATACAGCTTATATGCCCTGGACCGGTAGCAGCCATTTTGGTATCCAGCACTCGTTCTATCTGCTCTCTTTTCTTCTTCGGCATGTGCTTGGTCCAGTTGTTGTTTTCCTTGTCATGCTGATCATCATTCGTCTGATCATCACGTGTCCCAGCAGAGTGCAAGTAAAGGTCGGCGACATTAAAAATAGAAGGTCAATCACATAAGCATTGTTATTTTGCCTCTTCTGAATTCTGCACGGCCCGGTTTTCTTGTGCTTCGACTTGTTGTAGGCACCTTGAAGATACCTCTCCTTGCGCAAATGTATCATAACCATTTCCCCTTCCTGGAAGATTTTTTTCCTCTTATGCATGTCAGCAGATTTTTTATATTGTTCATTCATTGCCTACAATTTTTGCCTAACCTGTTGATGTACTTTTTAAATACTATCTACAAAATCGGTAGCATCTTGGCTGATTTGTGGGTTTACAGTCAGATCAATTAATTCTACAATTCCTTTAGGATTTGTGCCATACACAATTTGAAATGTTGACTTACCTGTAGATCTGTTTATGCTGGAATTATAGGCAAATTCAGCTTGGGATGGTACCAAATCCCATTGCCTAGATTGTCACCAAGCACCTCAATAGATTGCCTAGGCTCCTATTCACCACCTCTGTTTGACCCTTGGTTTGGGTGTCATATGCTGAACTGTATTGCAGCCTGCTGTCCAATTTCTTCCACAAGGTTCTCCAAAAGTGGCTTAAGAATTTTGTGTCCCTATCACTGGTTATGGTTTTTGGAATACCATGTAACTGCACTACTTCCCTAAAGAACAAATGTGTAACAGCAATTGCATCATTTGTCTTCTTATAGGGTATGAAGTGGATCATTTTAGAAAAGCGGTCCACCACTACAAGTATTGAATCACATCATCTTTGGGTTCGTGGCAGCCCTAAGACAAAATCCATGGAAATATCAGTCCATGGTTCTTTTGGCACAGGTAAACAAACACATATAGAGGCCTGTATTTTTTGTCCTCCTTTTGCAATTTGGCACAGCCTACAAGCAGCAACAAATCTATTTACATCTCTTCTCATATTTGGCCAAAAGAATTTTTCACTCACCAATCCAAAGGTCTTATCTCTTCCAAAGTGTCTGCTCAGCCCACTTGAGTGCATTTCTCTCACTAGCTTTTCTCTTCTTGATCCAAGGAGAATACAGAGCTGAGATCCCTTGAACAAAAAGCCATCTACTGATAAATAGCAAGGTTGTCTGGGTGCACGCACCTGACCATATTTTGGCCTCACCGGAGATGCACCTGCATTGGAAACCCAAATCCACACCCAAGGAAAACCCAAGGAAATTGGCGCACCCCAGCACATTGGGTGCATTTCCCTTAATTTCATGCGCACCGGGTGCTGCTTGCCCCTGCACCTGTGCACCCAGACAACCTTGATCAATAGTATTCAAATGAATGCATACCTGTATGGTCTTGACTACTTAGAACTGCATAAATAATGCCAACATATGGATCATCAGCATATTCACTATTCATTTCTTCGAAGCCAACTAGTTCTTTACTCATTACAACCAGCAAATGACACCTTCTATGTAATACATCGGCAAACACATTAGTTTTATCACTCCCATGCTACACAACAAATTTATATGCCTGCAAAAATGAAGCCCATTTGGCATGCTTGTGGGACAGCTTACCCTGGGAATTTATGTACTTCAAGGCTTCGTTGTTAGTCATCAAAATGAATTCCCTATGTAGAAGATAATGCCTCCAATATTTTAATGCTTGTACAACATCATATAATTCCTTATCATAAGTATTATTCTACTTTTTGGCTTTATTTAATTTCCTGCTAAAAAAGGCCACAGTTTTACCTTCTTGGCTTAACACTCCTTGATAGCTACCCCTGAAGCATCACATCTAACTGTAAAAAGTTTCACAGAATCGGGTATAGCAAGAATCAGAGCTTCAATTATACTTCTTTTGAACTGTTCAAAGCTCATGTCAGTTACATTGGTCCAAGTAAAGACCTTTCCTCTTGTGCAATCAGTCAAAGGTGCACTTATCCTGCTGAAATATGGACCTCTTATAAAAATTCACCATCCTATGTAAGCTCCTCACCTCCATGATACTTTGAGGAGTAGGCCACTCAAGAATAGCCTTAACTTTTTTAGAATCCATTCTCAATCCATCAGCTGAAATAACACTACTTAAGAACATTGACTCATTCTCGCAAAACTCGCTCTTTTCAGTGTTTATAAACAACCTTTCTGCACTAACTATGTCAAGCACCACTCTCAAATGTTCTACATGCTACAAAAAATCAAGATATCATCAAAATAGACCGTGACAAAATTTCCAAGGTGTAGTCTAAATACCTAATTCATTGTTCGCATGAAGGTAGCTAGGGCATTGGACAAGCCAAACGACATCACCACCCACTCATATAAACCATCCTTGGTGTTGAAAGCGGTTTTCCACTCATCACCTTTGCGGATCCGAATTTGATGGTATCTGCTTTCGAGGTCAATCTTAGAGAAGATCTTGGCACCCGACAAGCAATCTAACAAGTAAAGTCATTCATTCTTGGCGACGGATATCGGTAGTTCATAGTGATTTTGTTAATGGCTTTAGAATCCATACATAATCCCCATTTCCCCCCTTTCTTGGGGGAGAATAGAGCAGGTGTCACACACGGTCTCATCCTTTCCCATACAAATCCCTTTTCCAATAATTCAGCAATTTGTCTCCTCATTTCCTCATTTTCTAGAGGAGTCAACATGTAAGCAGCCTGATTTGGGAGTTTGGCACTAGGAATGAGATCAATTTGATGGGTAATGCCTCTAGGAGGCAAACCAGCTGGTACGTCGGATGGTGTCAAGTCTGAATATTGGCTTAGCAATGCCCGCACCTCCAATGGAACAGCTTGCTGATTAGATTTCTCTTTTTTCTCTAGGGTATAATAGATAGCAAATCTCATCCTTGGACTCTTTGAAAAACTCTTTCCAACCCACTGTAAACAAAGATAGAGCTGCTATTTCAGTTGGTCTTTCTTTAAAAGGCCTTAAAACACTGCGTTTAACCTCATGTTGTATCTCATAAGTATTTTCTCAGCCATGGTGAACTACATTTCTGTCATATTGCCATGGCCTTCCTAATAATAATTGGCAAGCATCCATAGGTACTACATCACATAGTACCTTATCTTCATAGGTCCCAATACAAAAAGCAACAAAACAAGATTTATCCACAATCACACTTTGATCTTTCTTCATCCAGGAAATCTTATATGGTTCAGATCTGGGAATACAAGAAAGATTTAATCTCTGCAACATTTGAGTACTTACTAGGTTGTCTATTGAACCACCATCTACAATCACCTTGCATACCTTTCTTTTACACTTGCATTTGGTTCGAAAAACATTTTTCTTCTCCAGTCACTATCTGCAAATTGTTTGTTTCCCACCACCAAGGTCTTTCGCGGCATTAAGTTCTCTCCAATTTCAGCCTCTAGTTCTACAGCTTGAGGCTCTTCCTCTATCCGCACAACTCGATTTGCAGCTTTAGGATTTAGTGGGCAATCTTGACCTTTATGAGCTTCATTGCATATGAAGCAACTTAAGGGCTTCCAATTTCCAAAAAATTGCCGTCCTCGTCCTCTAATAAGATATAACTTTGAACTAATTCAAATTGTATAAATTATAGAAACAAACACCAATGTGAATGTAAAAAAAATATAGAACAATTGCACTTTCTATAAACAGAAATGACTTAAGTTACTAATATACTGAGAGTGTTTAATATGTTGTGAAGGTCTAATACTTTATGGAGATGGTATAAATGGAGTGAAAATGCATCAATAGTGACTTATATCAGGAACTATATCTAGGTATGCCCCTGGACAGAACCAACATCTACTAGATGATATTTTTAGATGTTTTCATGTATATCCTACCGATTTTTCATATGTATTTTACTTGTATACTCCATTTTCCTCTATTCGGGTTGCTATCACCCCCTTTACTTATCATCTTGCTCTTTCGATACAATTTCTCCTTTGCTTTTAAGGCATATTCATATGCCATCCACAGTAGGTACGTTGACTAAGGCTAGCTCATCTTGAAGTTGAAACCTTATTCCATTAACATACCTAGCTTCTGCTTGTTCTTCATCCTCTTGTATATCAATATGAATTTGAAGCCTCGTAAATTGCTTGGTATAAACTTGAACCAACTGATCTCTTTGTTTTAGGTTCTGAAATTGTCTAAACAATTTTTGTTGATAATTAGAAGGCAAGAATTGAGCTCATAGATGTTTCAACATCTTGGGCCACACCCTGAATTTGTCCTCCCTGTCTTCTCTTGGAACTATGCAAATTTTCCCACCATAGAGCAGCATGAGACTTCAATTTAGACATTGCAATTTTCACCCTTTTATGGTCATCTTCCTCAATGCTTTCCATCTCAAAATAATGCTTCAACTCTAGGATCCAGTCTAGAAACAAATCTGGTTTGAGTTTGCCTTTAAAGTCTGAAATATCAACTTTCACCTTGGATCCTTGTTTGGATATGGCTTCAATGAACCTCTCCATAGGGTCTACTGCCCCAACTGCTTTTTTCAGGTTCTCCTGTTCCTCTTTAGAATCATTCAAATGTAGTTTGTTCTTAATGGCTTCTAATCTTCTGAGCCACTCATCAACATTATTCCTCCAAAGACCAACATTCCTCCTGCCTCTTCCTCCCCAGTGCATATGGATTCCCCTCTAGGCCATCATTGTTTGCTCTGATACAAAAATGATACAGACACTCCTTTTATCTCAGATTTGCAACACATCAAATCTCTTCTTTTTTTCCTGGAACCACCTCTTTACAAAGTCTCTTCTAGCTCCTCTAATCCCCAAACTAAACTAGCATGTGTTTATGTTAACAACTTAAAAGGTAATAACAAGTAAAAACTCCTATTTTGACTTTCAAACTCTAAAAATAGCTAATCAATTACAGTTGTTCCCTTAAACTCCACAAAAAGACAGCAGTTAGAGAAAACTGCGATTATTGGTAAATATAGACTCCTAAAGAACCCACTACGTTGGAAACACAATGATTGAGAGCGGGGGTGAATCAGTGTTCAAAATTTTTCAATCAATTATCCTTAAACATTCATGAATCATTCAAACTAACTTAGTGATCTAACAATAATAAACCATCATACACAAGCATGAAACAAGATAACACATCACATATGTGGGAAACCCTCACGGGGAATAAAACCCACTGAAACAAAGCTTGGACAAACTGTTCTATAAGAAAGAATCAAATTTAGTTGAGCACCAACCCAACATAGAGCACCAATCCCAAATTTATCAAGCACCCACTTGCTAGGAGGCTACAATCCCCTATGACTAAGCACCAACTCAATCAAAGGATACTTTTGCAAGCACCAACCTGCAAGGCAACTCAACTCCTTCTTGACTAAACACCAACTCAGCCAAGACCAATTTTGCAAGTACCAACCTGCAAGGAAGCTTCAACTCTCCATTTGACCAAACACCAGCTTAGCCAATCACACTTCTTTCTTCTACTCTTCCACTCAACTCTCTATCTGCTCTATCTGAATTTTATCCACTGTCATACATTAGGTACACATCTTTGATGCAACTTTGATAGCCTCTCAATAGATAATCAATATATGATGATCACTCCTTTAGCTCTACTCCACTTGATCTCTTTCAAAACTACCTCTAGGCTTCTTCGCTCAACTAGCCTTCTTCAAGACTGAATATGTCATATGACCTTGATCTTTAACTATAGAACACCTGTATGATCTTCATGAAATGCTTCTCTGCTCTCTTTTGAGGGTTTACAACATGTTACACAACATTCTTCTACTCATACATCTTCTATTTTACTCGCTTATATGCATACCCTCTATTCACACCATTTGTCTAATCCTCATCAAATCTGATTAGGTCATGTATGTCTGATTTTCATATTTAGACAACTTGCAAGCTTCTCATGTATACTTCTATACTCTCCTCTGAAGGTTTTCAACTCATTTCAAGGCCTTCTTCTGCTCAACCATGCATCATCTTTTTCGCTCATTGCTTGCATACACAAATATGCCTAAAATGCCTTGCTTATATACAAGACTCTTACTCACACACCTCTTGGTCGGCCACACACACTCACCACCTTTGGTTGATTACACAATAGGCCTTAACACACGTTACAAACATGAATCAATCATAATTAGTTGGCCACAACACCTCATAAGCCTTATTCCTCCTTTAGGTCTCGTGGAGACCTAATTGCATTAGGCCTTCTTATCAACATGTTACCATTTGATCCCTTGGAAAACATTACATCTCCATACACGACACAACCCTTTCACACAACATCCAAATAGACCTTAGCCAACATCCTCTGAGCTCCATAACACCTTTTAGGTCCAACCCCTTCATGAAACCCCTCAATGGTACTCAATCCTATTAGGCCTGTGTACACCAAAAAGTTTGCCTTTCAATACTGAAGCTCAAACACACTTAAGCCACTCAAACATGACCAACAAAATACATAGACAAAATCTACGTGACCTCAGGGTCATTACCAAATGCATTAGACACTTTCACTTAGAGCTTAAGGCTTCAAGATCAACTCATCAAAACACTCACTCAGAATTGCCAGAATACTCAAAACACAGTCATAAAACATTTGACCTTCAATACCTGTATGAACACTTTCAAAGACTCCTGATGCATTCAAAAGATTCTCTGACATCTTCGGAACATCCTCACACACAAAACTCATATGGTCTAATAGCAAAATATTGGTCTTTTAGACCAATCTTATGACCTTATATCTCACATACCAAATTGAACCAAACAAGCCATTTTGGCTTCAACATTTTCATCTCTTTTCCTGACCTCCAAAGCTTCTTCAAAGAATGAACATGACATACAAGTCCTGAACAACATCTCCATGCACTTGATTTCATCATTCTACCATGAAAACACACTCAAATTCATCTTCTCATCTCTGCCTGGGTTTTGCATTATTTGCTTCATTAAGTCAATCAGCGACTAGCCTACTTGGATTACCAAATTTGAACACCTAAAGCCTAGAACATGTTCAGAAACCATCATGGACATGAAATATGGGTCTCTAACTTCTTCCTCCATCAATTTAGCTACTTTGACCAAGTCAACTTTTGACTGCTACAACAAATTCTTCACAAACAAGCCCTTTCCTGTAGGGTCTTCTCACTCACCTGACAACTCAATACCACCTGGAGGTGCCCGAGAGAGTCCACTACAAGTTCTAATAGGTTTCCTGAGCATTTCAATCCTTTCTGAGCTGATTTGAGCAACATCTTCTACATCGGGTCTTCATTAGGGTTCTAAAGAGGTTTAACCTTGCTTCCATTGTTAACGATTGTTCATAAAGGACTGCCCCTCATTTTCAAAACTAATGCCTTGAGAACTTCACTAGGACCCTTCCCAATCTCTCTTGAACAACTTAGGTTCTCATGCAAAGGTTACATGTGCTAACAGACACCTGAAAGTCCTTGGGTTTGCATACCTTCATTCTATGCACTCGAGAGACCACAAAACCACTTTCCATGCCTTTTCCTGCAAACCATAACTTCATACTTCATGATCACTCTTGAAACAACTTGACTTACCTCTATCCATGCTCTCCTTCACACATTCACCTTGAAATATGATCTTCATGCCTCATTGGGCTAGGCATGGCTAAAGAATGGTCTAGGTGCAGCCTAAGACTGAAGGACCTACCTTCAAAGACTCACTTTGAAACACTTCTGAGTGCATCCACACCTTATTCTCATGCTCACACAATCTTCACAACCTCTCACATGCCTGAGTTCACTCACCTCATCATGCCACCAACTCATACCTTCACCATGCCATGACTAAGCTCAAGCTTCCAATGCGCTTGACACCTTGACCTGCTCCTTTCATGTCATGACCTCAACAAAACATCAAACAAGTAGACATAAGATATCACAACACACTCATATCACTGCACCATTTTCTTTCTGATGACAACAATCTTCCACAGCTCATACAGACCTAAAACCGCATGACCAAGCTTCATATGATTTGACATCTCTCTTCCATGCACCTTAACACCTTTGACACCAAACTTTACAAGATGCAACATTAATGACAACATCAACCTTGATCACTAATCACCTTTGACAACATCATGCTACCAACTGAGAATACACTCTCAACAGGCTACTCATATCCACAATACTCACTCACTGATCAACACTCTCTTTATGCCACTACCATGCTTAAGCACTTGACCAAACAATCTTCACATGCCTTTCATCATTCACTTAACTATGCTTCCTTCACATGGCTCACCCTAAAACTCTTCATGTCATGACTATGCCATACTATGCACATACCTCTTTATATCATGACATCAGTGACTTGTACAGACCTCTTCATACACTATGCTTCCTATGCAGAGATTACTCGTCTTCAAACACTCTTCCATGATTTATACCTTCCATGCTCACATATTCATGACAACTCTCATTC
This sequence comes from Torreya grandis, assembly GCA_037957365.1. NCBI lineage: Eukaryota > Viridiplantae > Streptophyta > Pinopsida > Cupressales > Taxaceae > Torreya > Torreya grandis. The sequence goes on along the minus strand of JARHVA010001540.1, from coordinate 1,309,767 downwards.
ATGCAACACTCTCATGAATGACCTTACTCATGACAATTCTCATGACCACAATCTTCTCTCATTATGAAGACACTCTTCTTTCTCATGGCAACACTCATGACAACACTCTTTTCTCTCATGCACCTACTCTTTCATGTACCTTGACATATCACATACTGCCATCTGCCCTTAGTTACCTTTGACATCAACCATCATAAGATGCTTCTTGATATCACACACAGTCAATCTTGACATGATACATCTTTGACATCAACCTTGACACCAATGACCATTATGCCTTGACATGATGCACCCTTTTGACATCAATGACGACAACATACCAACACGCTACAACAATTACAACCCACAAATGACAGTTGCAACAAATTTCCTAAAATAAGCGATTGACTGAAACTGATAGGAAGTGGAAATTATTCAGCATTAAATGGCCAGTTACATCAGTCATTTAGTTCAAATTTTGGAACTTGAGCAAACTGTATAGACGGCCTAGGCAGAAGCTGGCCTGTCCAACATAACATGGTCACGCATGCACCCAAGGACAGCTCACTGGGTATGAACTTGGGTCTCATCGCAATAAGATCCCCAACTAATCACTCCACAATGCTTAGTCTTATACCCAAATTTTCTTTTATTTAAATCTGAACCATGTTTTAGGTTCTATTTAATTGAATGCTTAAGCCTTACATATCCTGGTTAATAAGGGCATGAAATAAACCAACCAAGGGATTTGTGACAATGGTACACCCTTGAAGATTCTGTTTTTTCTCAATAGAATCATAACATTGTTTTTACCGTTTTGAAGTTCATGCTCTTTATATTTGCCCTTTAGCTGTAGGAAAACTTGAAACAGGATATTTGCAATCAGTGAAAAACCTTTTTATGTGTATACGGCAAGCTGTGATTTGAATGTGATTAACAGGAAAATGTGGTTTACACTCATCCAGTAAAGTCTTTGTCGCCTCTAAAAAAGTGTAGATCCAAGTTCATGGGCAGAGTGGAATTTAAAATCTTATTAATCACTTGGTTGGAATGCATGATCACTGTCATCAACCCAATATAGAATTTATAAACTATTATGTAGCAGAAATTTGTGTGACCTTTCTTATTTAGAGACAGAAGTTCAAATAGCGTCTATAAGGGCAAATGCAAGCCATGGCACAGACCATATGCATTCTGGTAGTCCTTTAGGCCAAATTCTTGTTCTTGATTTATAAGTGTACTATTTTTGATTGTAGGCACTTTACTTGGAAGTGCTCTTCTTTGGAGTACAATATTTTGTATTTGGAACTCCTTTATTTCCTTTATGTTGTATTTTATATGACTAAGATTTGAGTTGCTTCCATTGTACGGAATTGCTTTGTCATTAACCTGTTATGGTTTTCAGAGGTTTTGAAGATTGCACTTGATGACAAATGAACTTTAATATAATTTTCTTCTTTGTCACACACTTTGTCACAAAGTTTTTCCATGTTTTATTAATAAATTAAAATAAGGCATATTTTAACAGGAGCACTTCCAAAATGCTGGATTTTTTTTAGAAAATTCATTTTTCTTTTCAAATTTTGATTTTAAAAATTGTTAGAAAGAATATCAAAAGAAAACTATATATCAAACAACTTATTGTGGACTTTTTGTATTGATCAATTTTGTAAAATTGGGTTTGGTTTTGCAAAGCTTCAAATTCGAATTGACCAATGATGTATATTGTAGCTATTATCTACAAACTACTATCACATGCTGACCAGTTTAATAATCAAACTGTGAGGTTTTGAGTCTTCTACGTTTGCTTCTGTATTTATTTCTTTAATAAAAACTCTTAAATAATATTTATTATCAAAGAGATCTGCATTAATAAACAATCAAATACAGCCCTTGATCTGGAGGATTTCCAAATCCAGGTTGCATTTTCAAATTTAATAACTCATACATCCAGATGGGATGTTAATTCCCCCCACCAAGGCCATAAAACTGAAAATAAAAGTGTTATAGTTCTTGCTAGAAAGTCCAGAATCCACTGCACATCTAGCACCAAATCTAAAAATGTAAGGAGCTGAAATAGACTGATTGACTCTGGCAGTAAGGCTGGAAAAATTCCTATCATACGTAGCAAACTTCTTGCCTCCCACACTAACTTGCATAACGAGCAGGTTGTTTCTTGGTCTCTTCACAAATGAACCTGCAAAAAGCAAACAGACTCCCAACAACTTACCCCATTATCCCTCAATCTGGCAGCAGTCCAGCCAGTACCAGGGTTCTGAGTATTGTCATGGCCTATTTGCATCAGGTATGTGGATGGACAACTGCAAGAGCCATGCAATTGGCAATATTCCCCTGCAAATCCTCTTTATTGATGCTCTCAGTTCCATAATTGATCATTAGTTTAATTTTATTGAAAATGTCATGTGTGGATTGTCTAGCCCATGTCTTCAGCACCTGAAATTCCTCTCTGAGCGATTGCAGTGCTCTACCAATAGCCTTTTCTCTGTCAGGGCTTGACATCCTAGGCTCAAGGGTTTGAATCTTAATTTCCTTAGCTTTCACAAAGTCACATAAATCCATCAGCATTTTCTCCCAAGTGTTTTTGGCCTTCACGGGGTCCCTAGCTTGGCCTGTCTGAGATTTTAAGAAGTCCTCTAGAGCCCCAATTTCATTTTCACAGAAAGCCTTGTTGGGAATCGGAGGAGCCAAGCACAAGATTAAATCATGCATAGAGAAGCAAATACACAGAGATCAGTTATTTCAAACACCCTGATATATTATTTCATTCTGATTAATTATACATCCAGGAATAATACAAATATATAGGAAATGTATTTCCTGTAACTTCTCCCCCAATATTCTCTCACCCAAATCCCACTAATTAAGCACACGATATATTGTTATAACAATATAACAATATATGACAACAATAATATTCTAACTTACCATATTAACCATACAGTTATAACAACTAATTACTAACACCCTGTTACTATTTACCTCACGGTAAATATCAACCTTATTATTTACCATCCCGTAAATACCTATTTTCACTCAATGTGAAAACTAACTCCAACATTCCCCTCCATAGTTTTTACATGTACCTTATATCTCATTTTTTGATTGTAGCGTGCTCCACCTCCGTGTGCTCATGATCTTCTCTGCATACATGTGCCATCGCACATTTCTTTACACTCATCTGCAATTGGTTTTTCAGGTTCACCAATAACCTTCCAAAATGGTTTTCATAGGTTCACCATCAACCTTACAGAATGGTTTTCTCAGGGTCACCACTAACCTTACAGAATGGTTTTCTCAGGTTTACCACTAACCTTACAACATGGTTTTCATAGGTTTACCATTAACCTTTCATCATGATTGCTACAATGCTATTTAGATCAACATTTTTCAATGTAAATATACAAAAAGGGTTACATGAAAATATCACTCACAAATGAATAGGTACAACTGTTCTTATTTTCACACATGCTAAAAACTAAATGTATCTACCACACCACATTGAAATAATTAAAATCTAAAAAAAACACACCACACAATGTCACCAAAACTGTATGCGGCCTCGTTGTTGGTGATTGACAAGAGGTCGCTGAAAAACCTCCAACTTCCGTGTATCCTCCGTCCTCCAATGTATCTTGTGGCTCACTCAACGAATATCTTGATGAAGCTCAGGTACATGTTTTTTTTGAGGGAAATCCCCCTACAATGCGGACGTCGTGTACAAGTGAAAATACATCCGTAAGGCAATTTTTTTTTTATTTTTACAATTTTTGACTCTATAGGACTTTTGACAAAACGAGTTAATGTACAAATGTTTGACAATGGACCCAAAAATTTGACTCTAGACTTGATATTAACTTCATTAAATAAAAAACACAAATACATATTATTGACACTACAATGTCAATGACTACAAACCAAATAATATAAAAAAGACTTAAACTTGACTTTATGACTAACAATTTTCTAAAACCTATATAAACTTGATAAATAAAATCAAACATATAAAACTAAATCAATGACTTCTGTTTGTTTTGACACATGAATTGATGTCCAACAACTAACATAAATTACCAAAACACGACTTTAATGACGCACATAATATTAAAACTATTCCTCATAACCCTCGACTCATTTAACATAAAAATGACTCTCACTTAATATAAACTTTTAATAGCATAACACTAATAAAAACCTAGTGACACAACACAAAACGTTAAAGGCAAAACTTACTGCTAAGTAGCTTGGCTGCAGCAAGGAGTACGAAGTGTTTGATGATACGATTCAGTGTTGCACAAAGAACTGATTCCACAACTCAAAAAATATACCAATATTTGTAGACTATTCCTTGTGCAGATAACGTGATGTGAATAACTCGTCGTTATATGAAGCATCTGCGTGGAGACTGCACATGTGGGCATAATACAGGTAGAGAAGCCGAGCGATGCAATACTGTCAACGCAAATTGCTGAATGAATCGGCGAGTCAAGTGACATGGTAGATAAAATTCAGGAACACAACACTTATTTATAGTCAGGATCAAACAACAAATGATGTGGAGCAGGCCGGCTGATGTGTATGAATTTAATGATATCGATGCACCTAAAACTTCGATCCCAGGCATGAAGGTAGCTGTATGTTGCAATCAATGAACTTTTAAAGCTGCCAATTTTACTTCAAAATACGTGCCCTGAGCAAATAACATCAAGATTCAGAACTCCTAAAAACTTAAACTTACTAAGCAGATTTGCACCCTTAGATGGACAAGTCTGGCACGCACAAGACTATTGTACAATAGCACAATCCAGATCTATAGAACCAATCCAAACATGCGGTAAAATGTGCACATAATATGCATGGATCAGAGGTCTGATTGTAGCTCCAACAGATTCAAAGACCACCAATGTGAGGAGCAAATGGCAAATGATTCTATGCTGGTAATTCACTGTGCTTTGAACATAACTAGAAGACAAAATCGTAATAACTCCAAGTATTTCTCAAATTCTACGAAGCATTTTTCTAATTGCCTATATTTTACACAATATTTATCTTTCCAGCAAACTATTCTTTTCTCATGCCAGGGGCGAAGCACATTATAACTGCCCCTCACAATCTATCATTCCTCCATTACAAAGATCAACTCTGCTCTGATACCACTGTTGGGAATTGGAGGAGCCAAGCACATGATTAAATCATGCACAAAGAAGTGAATACACAGAGATTAATTATTTCAAACACTCTGATATATTATTTCACTCTGATTAATTATACATCCGGGAATAATACAAACATATAGGAAATGTATTTCTTGTAACTTCTCCCCCAATATTCTCTCACCCGAATCCCACTAATTAAGCACATGATATATTGTTATAACAATATAACAATATATGACAACAATAATATTGTAACTTACCGTATTAACCATACGGTTATAACAACTAATTACTAACAACCTGTTACTGTTTACTTCACGGTAAATATCAACCTTACTATTTACCATCTCGTAAATACCTATTTTCACTCAATGTGAAAACTAATCCCAACAAGCCCAACCTCTTCCATAATTCTTTTAGATTCGTTATTACAATTTACGCAAATTAAAATCTCTATCTATATTGCTAGTCACTAAGCCCACCCAAAACCCCAAAAGTATTTTGAGCTGGAGGGGAGTAGAATTGCAGATTCTCACCTTTATAAAATATTCTGGCCTAGCTGGAGCTAGGTATCGATGTGGGGGCTAATGCTGACATATTTCCAAAGTGACTGCATTAAAATTACAACGATTTGCAATCTTTTGAAAGAGGAGACCTTGAGTCCTATATGGGACATTGTCTTTCACTCTCCCTTCTTTGTGACTAGGGCATACCATTTTAAGTTTGTGGTTCCCATGAATTATATGGTCCCACATATTAAACTTAAGATTATTAAAACTTTTAGTCCCCTCTATCCTCAACTTAGCTTTTCCTATCATCTTGCAATTCAACATTTATAAGCTCCTCTAAGAAGGCATAAATTTCGGGCTCCATACTTTCTTACTTGATGCTGATTTGTCACCTTGGTTATAACTTGGAGGTTTGAGGCTTTTTTCGCCAGATGGTCAGCCACCTTATTATGCTCATGAGGGATATGGAACATCTTGATGCAAGTGAAACTGCGACATAGGTCACTAAGTTTCATGACTAAATTCCTTAGTCCCCAATTATTCAGGTCTGCGGCACTTTCCTTTTGAAGATGGCTATAATGTGGGAGTCCATCTCGACTCTCAATCCAAATTGAGTTGATGTCCTTGCTAGCCATCCCAAGACCCTCTCTAATTCTTATAGCTTCGGCCACATTGTTATATTGTATCCAAGACATTCAAGCTGCCATAATTGGGGTTTGCACAATGATCCCAAGTAATTCTTCCAGGTCCAGTCTGGCCAGGATTTTATTCAAGTTTTATTTCATTTGGAGACATTCCTTGTCTCTTATCCTTTTTAGCAACCCACTTATTGGGGAGCTTCTGCATTTGTTTACTATTGAAAAATATTAAATAACCAGCCTATTTTATTTGTTGAATTTAAGGATAATTTTTTGTATTTTTATAATGCTAAATTTCTTTTGAATTTTATTTTTTTACCAAATTCCAATTTGATTATGAACCAGGTGACTTAACTTACGCGTTAGCAAAATTGATATGCTTAACTTATATGAAACGCATTCTGGCTCATTTTTGCTCATTTTTTCTACATCCTGCATGTTTGGGTATGTGTCCATTATCCATCATTATATATCTATATTTCTGCTATGCAGTGACTTGGCAAAAAAACTGTTAATTTATGGTAACCGGATTCTGCAAAACATATAGCCTTTGATCTAAACTAAATGAGTGATATAACTGGTTAGCTGATGACACTCACAGACTGATTGTCCACATGTTAAACCCATCGAGAGTGCAGATACAATATATGCGTCAATGAAAATGACAGGCTGTATTTGATGGGAACCAGAATGTTAATTAGTAAGAGGTACCAGTTTTATAGTATAGGAAATGTAACAAACAAATTTATGCACATAGAAATTAACCAATATTGACAACTAACAGGAATAGAACAACAAACGGAAGGAAATAAGAACTTGGCATTTATTCATATCATTAAATAAGTGCAAGGTACAATTCTCCAATATGGACAGCAATAAAGCCCTGGAGAATGCCAAAGAGAGCTTCCGGGCCAGCTGAATGCCATTGTCATAGTTATCAAAACATAATCATATTGGCAGCTGACCCAAGTTCATACCCGGTGGGCTGTCCTCAGTTAACAACTAAAATCCATACCTTGTGTCTAACTAATAACTAATTTTTAAGTTGTTGGTTATAAAATGATTTTGGATTTGTTCAATTTTGTTCCAAGTCTTATGGGAACTGCTGCGAGCCCAGACTTCACAATTTAATGGGATAACTGGAATGACTAAAGTTTTTCTTACCTCCATCCCAAAGTTCAACGTTTCTATATGTATTTTGAAGACCATAAAAAGCTTTCCAACCACCAATGATTCTCTTTTGAACAGTGTGGTTCCAATTTTATTGACAACAAAGTCAATTCCTAAGTATTTGTAAGATTGTATCTCTTCTTAGGTACTATTATACAAAATTGGAGGGTACAATCCCCTTTTGGATTTAATTACCATTACCCTGGTTTTGTCAATATTAACGAGGAGTTCATAATTCTGACCAAATTGTTGAAGAACTTTGAGTTGCTTTAGGAGGTCGGTAAGAGTTTTTGCAAGGAGGACAATGTTGTCAACATATAAAAGTAGGATGACAATAAGCCCGATCATGTTAATACCAATGCATCCTTCATTTCTAAACATTCCTTAATTTTGTCTATATAGATGCTGAAAAGTGTGGGAGAGAGGGATCACTCTTGCTTAACCCTGATATTGCATTTGATATCCATTGACCATTCGTCATTACATTTCATTTGGGCAATATTCTTTTCATAAATCATAACTACAACACTGTGGAGTTCAAGAGGGATACCGATTTCTTCCAACATTTTCCATAGGTTGGTTCTCGAGTCAGTGTCAAATACCTTTTTAAAGCCGACAAAACAACATATGAGGTCTTGTTTGTTGTCTCTACAATCTTCAATGATAACTCTATAAGGGTCGCAAGGTGATCAACAATAGCATGTTGATTTGTGAAACCACCTTGGCCTTTGGCCCTTTTATTATTGCCCTCAATCTAGTGATTAGTCCTATTTTCAAGGATTAGATCATACAATTTTGCTAAACGAGGGCTAATCATAATGGTTTAGGAACTATATTTTGGTGTTTAGAATTGAAAATAGGAACAATTAAACTTTTGGTCCATTTTTAAGGGAAGCCTTGTTTGACAACTTGTTTGAAAAGATGCTTTATATTTGGAAGAAGGATTGGACTCCAAAGTTTTAAGATCTCAGCTTGGTATACTTTAGTGTCTTTAGCTTTACCTTCTACGAGGTGGTTAATGCCAAGTTTTATATTCTCATTAAATAAAACCTAAGTGTAGGGTTGAGTGATTTTGTTGCGTTCTGAGGATTGAGCAGATACATAGAGATTATTAAGGTAGGAGTTCCAATCGGTCATACTAATATTTCCAGATTCCTTAGGTTTTCTAGGGATAATGTTAGCCTAAAATCTCTTGGGACTCTATTTGCATAAGTCAAGAAGTCCCTCTTTGTTTTTGATTACATCTTGGCACTTTACTTTTTAAAGGATCATGGTGTTTAATATTGATGGTTATGTTGGATTCATTAGAGGCAGTTCTTATATATTTTATTGTAGATTTGTATTCCAAGTCGTACCAAGGGTTCTGCCTCTGCCTATAGAATTGGGAGAGGGAGATCCAACACGATAGCATATGCCCTATCTCTATATCTATGCTCCCCTATATAGCGGCATTAGGCACTCTCCCATAGATATATCTCGTAGCGAATAATAGTTATATATCTATGGGATGGGGGGCGCCCTCGCCCCCCCTCTATATAGGTGATCTGATCTCCCTCTAGATTGGAGGGCAAGGGCCCCTTATCTCTATATGGCAGGGCAGATGAATGATGTCAGACCAAGATGGTAAAACTCTAGACTTCACTCGGTGGGAAAGAATATGATTTCCTCTGAAATGCAGTATTCGGGAATATGTCTAAGCATGTAAACAAATTGGAAGTGAATTTTACATATAATTTTTCAATTGTGACATCTTCCATATTATAATTGAATGTCTCTTGAAGATCTTTGAGGAACTGATATGCTTTTCTATTGTCAAAGATAACTTGTTTGCTATTAGCTCATGTAGTTATTTCATCAGGGATTATGTCTAAGCATGTAAACAAATTGGAAGTGAATGTTACATATAATTTTTCAATTGTGACATCTTCCATATTATAATTGAATGTCTCTTGAAGATCTTTGAGGAACTGATATGCTTTTCTATTGTCAAAGATAACTTGTTTGCTATTAGCTCATGTAGTTATTTCATCAGGGATTATATATATATTTAGAGTTATCCTAATGGGGCAATGATTAGAGTTAGGCATGTTATCCTTAGTAATTTCAATACTTTCAATTCTATTCCAAAAAGGGATAGAGGATATGACATAGTTGATAGCACTTTTACCCATCCTTGCCTGGGCTTTTTGTTGTTTTTATCCATTTGGCTGGTCCAGTAGGTTATTTGCTATGGTCGAGAGATCAAATAGGCTAAGGATTCAACCAGTAGGGAGAGGCACTCATCCGATAGGACAAGGGAGGCGCACTTAACCAACAAGAGAGGGCCTTCTCCTCTCTCTCATGTATACATGTCATAGTGTGTGAGTTGGACCAATAAACCATCTGCAAATGCTAGGTCATCGGCACTCTTTTTAAGATGAGAAGGTGAAAACCATGAAAAAAGTAGAAAAGCTTAATGAGGTAATAGGGTAGTTTTTGATATGCGCATATTCATGGGGATTGACATAGATCCCAGCAAAATGTTCGACACAATTTTTTTGGTTATTTCATAATCATTGTTATTTGTAAATAATTAAAGTATGTCCTTGCTTGGGTTGGGGGGTGGAGAAGTAAAGTTTCGCATAACTTTATGCTATTATCTATTTTGTTTGAAATATAATATAGATTGAATAATATTATTTTTGGATTCATCTGCATAAAAAAGTTTTTGTCTGACGTTTCGGATCCTACTACTGAGTCCATCTACAAATGAATAAAGAGTGAAGCCAAATTGGACCTAGTAATGGGATCCAAAATGTTAGAAGAATCTTTTTATGCATATGAATCTAGAAGAATATTATGCACTCTCACATTGTGAAGAATTCAAGCTTAAAACTATAATTTGGATTCTTACTAAAAAGGAAAAAGATTATATTAACATCTTGTTGACGTGTAGTTTGACACAACAATGCCAACGTTGGGCTTCGAAGCCCATTAAGCCTCTTCCTGAAAGGAGTGCCGCGTAGGCGGGTCTCCCCAAGTTCTACGTCTACCGGTTCACGATGCACTGATCTTCACTCAGTTGTGCATTGTGACGATTCCAACTAAGAGGCTTGCTGGTGTGAAACTTAAAACTAAGTTTTGATAGTGTTCTAATCCTTGAATAAACTGGATGATAATTACAGCTACGTGTTGAATTCAACTGGGTTTTAAGCAAAACTTGAAAACAACAAAGTATACACATACATTTGCCCAATTAGGAAGTCAGGGTTTTAGATGAAAACGATTAAAAATGCTAACATTAATTGTTCATTCCCATGCATTTAGTCATTCAACAATGTAGCAACAATACAAGAATGAAATAGAACAAGCAATCAAGATAAACAAGTAAAAACAAATTGCTATCAAACAAACCCTAGTTTAATAATTTGATAAAAAAATTCAAAAGAGAAAAGGGGAAAGAAATAAAACCTGCAATAACGAAGAAGAATCCGGATTTATTGACCATGTGAATACAAAAATTAGTCTCTCCCCTGACTAGGGTGTGCACCATTATAAACGGCGCTAATGCATATGTCAAAGGAAATCAGAGAATGAAAAATGAGCCCACAACCACCATTTGAATGTGCATGTTGAAAATAATAAATCCAAAGCCTTCTATTTATCAAGATGTTCTTGTTGATAATCACGTTATATATTCATCACAATCAATCCACTGGAATTCCATCAGCATAACGACAAGGTTACAAAACAGGGATAAGATAAAAATAAAAGCAGCTAACTCTAAGTGTTTTGGAGCAACAAAGAGCCAACCTTTTACAATGGGCAGGGTTGGTTCTATTTATAGACTTTTTGCCGATTCATTTCTCGCCCAAACATTCATTTACTTTTCCAATCTCGCCAACTTGCCTTTTCGGTCCATTTTAGCTTGTAAAAAGACAAAAAACAAGCTACTATTTGTAATTAAAAGCTTTCCAGGCAATATATGAACTTAACTTTAAAATCTCATTGCATGGGAGGAATTTTGAGAAATTGGAGGCACCGAAACGACCGCGTCGGAGTCAGCTTTCCAACGACTTTGGCGGTTCTGAAAATGGGTTAACGGGGACCAAGTTATGGCCAAAAAATCGTCAGGAGGTCTACAAAGGTACTTAGTGGACCCATTCAGGTCAGTAAAGTGCAAAACTCAGTTGTGAGCAGCTTTTGACTTCAGTCAAATTAGGTGAAGTTGGTGGGACCAAAGCATCTGCGATGGAAAGAGCTTTTTGGTGGTACAAATGATTTCCAAAATGGGCTAACAGGGCGAAAGTTATGCCCTCCGAAGCGTTAAGTAGTCTAGGTGACTTGATGGAAAAAATAGGCCTCGAGATTCTAATTTTGGGTTGACTTGCACTTTTCGACTTAATGAGCAATTTCAAAAAATCCCAGTTGAAAGACCCTTTTCACATATTACGAGACCCCTTCAGATAATTTCTCGAGTTCACACCTGAGGTATAGGCGGGAAAAGTTTAAATTTGAATTCAAAGAAAGAATGGGAAATGACCAGATTTGAATTTGAGGGGCCCCAAGACGTAATCAGGCCTTGGACTCCCGATTTGGTCTATCGGGCTTTGACGTTAGTTGGTTGTCGTCGTGATCATGGTTTTAGCCTCGAGTAACATTGGAATGGCATTGGGGGAATGGTCCCTGACCTAATCGGGGATCCATCCTTGATTAATACTGTGTCCTCGCCTCACAAAACCCCCATGGCATCCCTGAGGACCATGCGGGGTTTGAAACTGCCTAACACTATGTGCTCCCTGACCATCCCCACCTAGACCTAAGTGGGGAAATTTTCCCGATTACAATTGAGCCTCGTCCCCTCCGAACGCCAAAACTTAGTTGGGGTTCAAAACCTTGACTAGAACTACGATTGGCCTTAGAACGAAACCCAAACTTGGTCGGGATTCAAAGCTTGACCAACACTAGATAGCCCTACGACCCCCCCCTTCACGACCTAATCGGAACTTTTGTTTTGAACAACACTAGCTCGATGCTCTTTAGAACCTCGACGACCTAGTCGGGATTTAAAGCCCGACTAGAACTAGACACCTATCAAAGCCTTCCCCTTGACCTAATTGGGATTCTAATCCCGAAATGAACTAGACTTGCCCAAACTTGTTCCGATAGACCTAATCAGAACTAAAAAACTTGATTACCACTGCACTTAAAACAAAAGGAACGCCCAAAGCTATTCGGGCTTTCAAAGCCCGATTAGGTCTAGGGCCTTAATAATGTCAAAACAATGCAAAATGGCTTAAGAAAAGCCCAACTAGAACTAGCCAGACAATTTGGACTGAGTAGACCTAAATGGAAAAATTTACAATTTTTTCGCTCGAGAAGCCGAATTTTGCAATTACAAAACGGAGGCCTAGAAGTCGCTTTGTTGCTCGATTGAGTTTGGTGAACACGATGGAGAGGGTTTCGGAGGCCAAAATGGCATGGAAACCAAAATGACCCTTTGAAGCAGCTGCAGGGTGTTGAGAGAGCTAACAGGGAAGACGACCAAGTGAGTGTTACAACTAGACTCCATTTTGGGGTCTAGTGCTTATATGAAACTTTACCGATTGGACTTGGTCGTCACAATGGGACATGTTTCAGGGCTCTGAATGGCACGGAAACTGAAGTGACCTCCTAGATCAAGCAGAGAGAGCTATAAGTGAGCTAGGCTTTAAATGCAAATTGGGAGGTCAAGACTCCACTTTCACGCTAAGTGTTATATATGAAGTTTTCTTGCACGAACGTGGTCTTTCCAATGGTGATAGTTTCAGGACCTAGTTTGGCACACAAACTGAGATGGACCACCAAAACAACTTAAGAGTGCTGAGACCAATGAGCCGTGAGTGCAAGTGGGAGCAACTACAAAAGCAAAAAGAAGTTTCCTGATTCTTGGAAGAATTAGGGCGTGTTGTGCAAGCAACAACACATCTATGACACTAAAGTAAAGGATGGTGTATCCCAACAAAGTTACTAGCCAATGCTTCTAGGAAATAAATGGTGAGTTATCCTATTAACTTCCTTAGACAATTTTTTTTCAAATGTATGTGTCTAGACTCAAGAGGTTGTAGTGCTCCACTGTGCAGCACCTACTTGGTGAACCCACTCATTGCTAGACTATGTTATTATATTGCCACCTTATATATGTGGTGGGACTTATGTATGTTGATTAGAATATGAGGTATATTGGCATTTCATGCTGGCAGACATGTTAATAAACGCTGTGGTTAGAGACATTTTTACAGATTTATTGGGAACTCAGATATGCATATGAGACATTTTTTATGATGTGGTATTTTCTTAGTTGGACTTGTCTGGTTTTTTAATGATGTTGCAATAATGCAATGTGTCTAAATGATCATGCGAATGTTGAGATTTTAATCATGCCATGTTATATTTGTGGTACCATGATGCCACCTAGTTTATGTGTAGATAACAATTTCAATATTCATGGTTCAAGGGGTTGCATTGTTCAACAAGGGTAAATGAGTCGATCCAGTAGAGGAAGATTCTGGGCGACACTTGAAATGAGATATCACAGGAAAATGAGTCGATCCAGTAGAGGAAGATAGCAAATGAGATATCACAGGAAATCCATTGATTACATCATGCCAATAGTAAGCTGAGAATATACTCTTTTGTACTTGTGGACATCAGCATCCCTATAAGTTACTTCTGTATTTGTTGATGTTGGCATCACTGACAAGGTAGCCCAAGCATGGCTTTTAGTTGTAATTTCCAATGTCTTTGCATGAAAATAAAACAGGTCTGCATAATTCAAAATCATAGACACTGTTGTACACATGCTTATTTACTGCAGCATATCTTATATTCTCATTTGAATCTTGTGCGTGTTTTGTTCTTTCTCTCATTTTCCTGGCTTGTGTGGTGGTATTCTATGGCATAGACTACATTACAATGGTTAAATTGGATCATTGAGGATTCAGCAGCAACACATATCTTTCTATATGAGCTATCTAACTCAAAACTTCAGATTGATGCTGTTGGGTCCTCCAGATCAACTAAAGTTGCGATTAAAGCATTCTCCAGAGCACTAATTTGTTTTATTTTTATCTAGGGTTTTGCAATTTTTGCGTAGGGTGCCTTCAAATATACTTGTAATTAACATATATCGCATAGGATGTTAATGAATTTGATGAATTTTGCCATTTTTACATAAATGAAAACTGCTTGCTAGCCATGCTGTTCCAATATGCTCTGAAGGCCCCTTCTCCTTCCATTGACCTTGCTCATGACTTATCTGAGATTCTCCAGAGATATTAGATTACATGTTTTTATGACAGGAATTTTGGAAAAGGCATTTATATTCATCAAGGTGCCTTTGAGTTTCACTAAGATCTCACTTATCTTTGATTTTTGGGGACATTTTTCAGTCAATTTGAACCTCTTTTTAATGGCTAAATCAATTCAAGCTGTTTTATTGCATGGGAATCAAGTTTCTAGATTGAAATATGTTAATGTTTGTACTTTCTTTGCTCTTTGATTTTACATTGCTTTCATTTCAGATATTTGCTTTCAATTTATCAGGTCTTCTGACCATAATTGTAAAAAAAGGTGTTTGTTCACAGGAAATACTCACAAGTTGAATTTTGTGACTTCCCACTCATTTGAAGATTTGCAGGGGATATGGAGGTTTTGGAGCACTTGGTCACTCTGTTCATCATAGGGAGCTTTTACCTAAACAAGTTAGAAACCATTGGGAAGGGAGGATTGTGTATCTTGCAAGCAGTGGAGCTCATACGGCTGCCATTACTGAGTCAGGTGTGCATTGTATGTACTATGGAGTATCATATTTTTTCCTTTCTGGCCTGATTTTGTAGGACCAATACTTGGTAATGGTTGTAAAAGTGGTACAGAAATATAAAGTCACAAAACAGTAATATTAATATCTGAAGAATAGATCTGTACATCTTGTCTTGTAACATCCGGTCAATGGCGGCATTGAGAATCAAGGAATGGTCTCAAAGAATCTTGAATGTAGATTTTGTGCATATGAACTTTGAATCATATTAGTCAAACCGCTGAAACTTATTTTTTTCATTTCGGCACCAGCAAAAGTGCTGCTCAAATGCAGCTTTGTGTTTTTCATGAGAGAGTTTGAAATACGAACAGAACAAAACATTCCTGTGAAATGTTTGTAGAAGCAGCAATACTTCACAAAAGGTTGTGTTTGGAGATTGTCTTCCATGCATTTTTGGTCTTGCTCGGGCCATTTTGTGTCATATTATAAATAGAATTTTGAATTGCGAGTTTGTAATTTCTTAGTTGTGATGTCAGTCCCAAATTCATTTGTTTGAAAAATAATTTTCCTTGAGATTGTTTTTTGACAGGTAAAATCAAAAAAGAGAAAACAGAGCCCAACTATAGATTGAAAAAATTGTAACATATCTACTGATGGATTCTACTTTGAATTAAATTATGAGAGATTTGCCGGCAGTGATATTGCTTCCTAAACAATGAAATTAAGAAACCACTGAAAATATCACGAAAGCAAAAATAGACAGTCAAGAGGATATTCCTATTTATATTCAAATACACAGATCTTTACAATCTTGTTGCCATCCCCACTTTTGTATGTGACAGCACTCATCCTCTAATCTGCTCATCTACCCTCAAAGAGATCCACTGTCACTATACTGCGGGCATGACTACATACACATATCTTGATAAAGAAGGAAACTAGATAAAATCTACAGCAGTAGCTCATACTCCTTTCACAGAACCGATCCTGCTATTCAAACATCTGATATAAAATCAGCAACTGCTATGCCCACGCTTTTATTCAATTGTAATCACAAAATGGCTGAGAGATATGAACTCAGCCTATAGAATCCGCTAAAGGTATCCTGCATCAACATACCAAAAAGGAATTACATGTTATATGTTCTGCTATCAGTCGCCTGGAACTTCTTTCTTCTACTCTTCTTCTCCAGCTTCTGTGTCAGAGCTATCCACATCAACAACATTTGGCACTGCCTCTCCATGTTTCAGCAACTTCAACAGCTCCTCCAAGTCCAAATCCTCCTAATTAGGCCCTGTAGAAAAACAAAGGTATCTATGTTGCTTTTTTCACAAATTTCCTTGTTTATTTATCCTGCTTTATCATCTTGGGGGCCATTCCTTTCATTAGCCTCCACTTCTTGTCCATCATCACTATGATGCCCCCTTCCATTTGCTGAATGTCTTCATGATTGGCCGGTGTGATGCTTAAATTGAGCAAAACCAATTGAACTCCAATCACATGTGCTACCTTCATGACATCGATGCGGGGGGTGGATTGTCTGGGGTCTGTTATAAATCTAAAGCTGCACTCATAGAAGAGAACTGTCCAGCAGAGACGGTAAGAAGCTGAGAGAGGTTAGAGAGAGACGGCCCACAAAAACCCAGATGCCCATTTACAGTTCAGAGAGAAAACCAAAGCCTCCACAGCAAAATAAACTTTAAAAAAAATCCTTCCCTTGATCACTAAGTACCTTTTATCAAAGATAGAAGGGCATGGGGCTACCTGGAATTATTTTTTATTTTTATTTCAACATCTGTACTTTTCATTTTTCTGAATAATGCTTGTACCGTTGTGTTTGTGCTTGGTGGGATCCCATAACTCAAGCACTGCTTTGTCCGTACATGGAGACTCAATTTTAATAAATTAATATTTCCCATCCTCAGCTGATATAATATTAATTTGGACCCATTCATTGCATCTTTACACTTCGTACCGTCCAAATTTGCTAGTTGCTTGGCCTGATTATGTATTTTAAATCTTTCTGGTTTTACTTCTTATCAACCATAAGCTGAGAGAGGTTAGAGAGAAACTTCCCACAAAAACCCAAACGCCCATTTACAGTTCAGAGAGAAAACCCAAAGCCTCCTCATCAAAATAAACTTTGAAAAAAAATCTCCCCTTGATCACTAAGCACCTTTTATCAAAGATAGAAGGGCACGGGGCTACCTGGAATTATTTTTTATTTTTACTTCAACATCTATACTTTTCTTTTTTTCTGAATAATGCTTGTACTGTTGTGTTTGTGCTCAGTGGGATCCCATAACTGGAGCACTATTTTGTCCATACGTGGAGACTCAATTTTAATAAAATGAATATTTCCCATCATCAGCCGATATACGTTTAATTTGGACCCATTCATTGCATCTTTACATTTCATAGCGTCCAAATTTGCTAGTCGCTCGGCCTGATTATGTATTTTAAATCTTTCTGGTTTTACTACTTATCGACCATTACTTTTTAATATAAACACCTAGGGTGTGAAATTCTTCTACCATTAATATTTATCATGCTTGGGCTTCCTCTGTCTTTTTAACGCAAGTGCCCTCAATTTAAAATTCGCATCACAAGAATTGGTCAATTTATTTTGCATTAACGTAGCCTCAATTGCATGATGTGCCATGACATGTCATATGAAGCGATCATATTTACATTACTTAAAAAATAGGCCACGCGTTAGGGGGTTCTATGTCACCTTCTAGTGTAATTTTTTCCTTAGCCATACAATAAGCTTACTATAATCAGCTCGTTGAACTTCATGTTGGCAACACTTTTAAATTGGTGGCGTTGCTTATTAACGAACTTTGCATCTTTGACGTTGTATTGTGTGAACTTAGATAGGTGAGCCAATTTTGATGTTGATGGTTTGAACGACTTGGCATTGCCTACTTCAATTTACTGTCATCTCCACAATTTCAATTCTATTGCAATCCATTTAGAACACTTCATAGTATTCCATTTGCGAATGGAATAGACCGTTGAGGAAGTTCTTATTTTTTGAAGGATGTCTGTAATTCCAAGAGCTCTTCATCATTCGGCTCTGTAGTACCTTGGTTCCCATCTTCCCTAGGCTTCTTCATTAGAGTCCAAGTCCGATGAGTCGGATGGGGTTGCTTCCTCACTCTTTGCTTGATTCTTCAAGTCTATGATATACTTCCGACCTTTATTTTTAATGGAAATCAAAATTTCCTTCTTATGGCCTGCTTTTGCCTCTATCAACCAATCTTGACCTAATAGTGCATCATAGGCCTTCTTTTTCAATGAGATGACTACAAAATTTAGTATAAAGGGGTGATTGCCATTAATTACCCTTTGAGTTGTAAGAACTTCCAACACCTTTATACCATGTTGATCAGCTTCCACCAATTGGAAAGTTGGTGGTCATATAGTGGGCTTCCCAAGACTCTTCGAAGTCTTTTTTGGAAGACTGTTCACACCAAATCTGTTGTAAACAATAGTTTTTGTCAGATACCTCCCCAGGATCTCCATATGTATGACTGTCGGCTGCCAAGCTTTCTTCATTGTCAGGAGAATCGGATCAATCACTTGATCACTTCACAATGGGGGTTCGACTATGGGCTCATTATGCTGCTTCTTGCTCTTCCAATCACTCGACATTGCAACATCTAACACTATGTGTGTCATTGTATGCTTCATGCCAGGTCCAATGTCTTGTACAGTAGTAGTTATAGAATTGTTGAGTTCTGGAATGCTTTGCAATAGGTCAACTATAGCTTTATAGGTATAGTGGCATGCAAGAATTGGCTTGCAACAACTTTGTCCAACTCAAGCTTGATTGTCACTGTGCTTGTGTGTTCATGTGATTGATCTTGTTCTTAAACTATTTCCCTCTCAACTTCTAACCTTGCTCTGACCAATATTTCTTTCTTTGTACGTGGATCAGGATAATTAACTTTCTTTGCTTGTGCTATAACAATCATGTTGACCGTCGGTTGCTTGTGACAATTGCCATCAATATGGTCTTTGAGGCTACACCTTCTACAGAGAAGTCCAATGTTGTTTTGATTAGTAGGGCAATCACTTGAGAATTTTCCTCACTCATTGAAGTTATGACATTGTATATTGGGTCGTCCTTGGGAGTTGTAATGAATTCGACATCCGTTGCCACTATTAATGTGACGTTGACAATTCTTTGGCGGCTTGGTTGGTGGTGTTGATTGCTCTCCTTGTGTCAAAAGTGCTTGGGCGCTCTTGTTTTCTGCAAACTGTATGGGAAATCCTTAACTACATGCCTTGTGACTCGACAAATCTCGCACAACATTTTTTTGGGCAGTTCACCTTGTTGTGACCACCTACCTTTGTAGTCAGTACACCAAAGATCCTTGCATTTGGTTTTAGTGTCTCCATTTAGTTCCTTCATTGTCCACAACATATCCCTCCTAAGACCCTAAACTGATCCTGATTCACTGTCATGGGAGTCAGAGTTATCTCCTTTGCTCCTCGAGTGCGAGGATATCTTATTCTCGCTTTCAATATCCATTGCTTGGTTGTATGCATCTTTGTAAGAAGGTGGTACCACCTTCATTTCCCTTTGCAAGGAGGGTACCAATGAACCATCAGTTCTTCAAGATTTTGACTGGTTCTTTTTTAATTTTTCTCAACAGTTCTTTGAGCCTTCTATTGTAGGCTTGTACGTTCTTGTGCTTACCTTGTCGAATATTATATATCTCAGTGGCAATTTCACTGTTGCCTCTTATGAGCTTAAATTCCTTTTTGAAAGCTTTTTGCATTCTCTCCTATGTTGCCTTATAAATAGTTGGTGCATGTACCAATCAATAGACACTTCTCGAAGTGTGGCTGGAAAGCATCGCAACTAGTGACGCTCGTTTATCTACCCATTTCCATTGGTAGTCCAAATTGTGATGCATCTTCTACAATGTTGTATTGGATCTTTAGATTCATCACCAATCAACGTTGATAGGTTCTAACTTTTAGGATATGGAGTTGGTGGGTAACCCATGGTTGTGGGCATTGGTTGCTCTTGATGCAGCTCTTCGAATACAATTCTCCTTCTCAGGAAGGTTTGTGTTGGACATTCCTTTGCTCTTTCAGTATTGTCAAGCATGTCCTTGTACACGACCTTTCATTGGGCAATGATATGTACATTTTTTTTTTAAGAAAAAATATATTAATTTAAAGGGTAATTAAAATATACAAATTCTACCATGCTAGGCATGAAAACTATTAGTCCAGGCCATGGCACAAGAAACATATATGTTCACAACTGTCATAAAGAGGAAGTCAATCAAGATCTAGAATCTGCTGAATATCTTCTTGTATCTTAATGGGCCACCATATAGGTGGTGAACCAAAGCACACAAGGTTATGATTATCCAGAGCCCAATTGGCTAAAGCATCAACGACTTTATTTTGTTGTCGAGGAACATGGGTGAAATATATCTCTTGAAATTTAACTTTCAACTGATGAATTTTGTTCAGCTCTCTAGTTATTTGCCAATTCTTGCTCTTTTGCAAAGAGGAATTGGATAACTGGTTAATAAGTATTAAAGAATCATATTCCACTTGAATCTTATTCCAGCCAACTTTAATCACTTCTTGTAAACCTCTAAAAACTGCCTTAATTTCTGCCAAATTATTTGTTGCATAACCTAGTCTTCTTGAAAATAGAAATGTCATTGATCCATTCAATAGTCGACCGATTTAGCCATGCTTGCTTGACCTGGATTTACTCTAGATGCTCCATTAGTATTCAGCTTCCCAAAGCCACATGGATGGGTTATCCATCTACCTTCACCTTTAGATTTCTTCCTTGTTTTATAATTACCCATTTGATGACTGTCTAGATTAATAGATAACCTTGTAGTGATATTAATCCATTGAGCACACAAGTTCTGAGGAAATTTGATGTTATACTTGATTGATTCAGCAATATTCCTCTTGATTACTTCCCAAACAAAAGAGAAAGCCCTAGTTTCTTGCTGGAAAATTCATTGATTTTGTTCCTTTCATACATTCCAAAGAAGTGTAATTCCATTGCATAGGACTACCTCCAAAGTTTGGCTACTGTTAATTGCTTCATCCATTCTCCGAAAAGCTATTGTAAGGCTTGAATTCCATTCCAAGAGATTAGAAATAAGGATGCCAAATTTTGCCACATTTGCTGCACAAAGGGACATAGTATAAATAAATGGTTAATAGTTTCCTCATCAACGAAGCATATTGCACATCTATAGGGACCATTATATTGTCTTTTCATGAGCCGGCGCCCTGTTAGGATTCTTCTTCTCAACAACAACTAGACAAGGAAGCTGACTTTTGGCCAAAGTTCTTGCTGCCATAAATTTTAAATATATCCCTTAAAGGATGGGGATTTATATTACATAGAAGCATATCTGTAAGAAACATAATAACTTCTTGTAGATTTGGTTGCCCATGCTATCATATACAATCCTGTAGAGCATGAAGAAGATCTAGCCTGTAAGATAGAGTCTACTATCCTCTCTTGATCTGTTTCCAGTGAAATTGGCCATTCCTCAGAAGGAATCCATTGTTTTCCAAACTCCCAATGATACTTACATGGTTGATTGTAATGAACAATCTTATCCCATCCTTTACTATCAAGATTTTCCATTAGAGATCTCAGATCAGGGAATTGGGTTAATAGGTGGGTGACCATCCCAAGAATCTATTCAAAAATTATCTAATTGACCATCTCTAACCATCCAGAAAAATATCTCTTTATTATTGCTTCACCTATTCTTAAAACTGCTAAAATAGGAAAACCTCTAGATGGGAGAGCCAATCTGATTATTCTCTCTGGAGGGTGATTTTGCACATATTTGGCTCAAATATTTACAGCCCATAGATTATTGGAGTTTTCTAACAATCTCTAATAAAGTTTAACAGCTAAAGCTTTATTCTGCTTTGAATAGGATCGAAATCCCAAACCCGCTTCAAATTTTGAATGGCAAAGTATATCCCATTTAACTAAGGACCATTTTCTATGCTCTTGAGCTCCACTCCAAATGAATTTTTGAAATAGAGCATCCAATTTTTTGCACACCGCTGTTGGACTATTTAGAATAGATGAGATATAAATTGGCATGGCTTGAAGGACTGCCTTAACCAGAGTCATTTTTCCTCCTGAGGAAAGCCAAATGCTTGTCCATTTCTGTATTTTCATTTTCACTTTGCTTAGTATCTAGTTCCAATCTTTTAATTGAGTATTTGCAAGTGGTACTCCCAAATAAGTAATCGGAAGAGAGCCCCTTTTGAACTTAAATATATCAAGAATCAAAGCTTCTTTTCTCTTAGAACAATGGAAAAATATAACATTGAATTTGTCTTGATTAATAAGTTGTTCAGTGGGCTTTGTAAAAATCTGAAAATTGTTTTGCATATGTGAAGATTCCAAATACGTAAGTTTTCCAAGAAGTGTAGAATCATCAACAAATTGTAAATGAGTCAGATGACTCACTCCCTTCACCAACTTTACACTTTCTATCTTTTTGTCATTTCTTGCGTTAGTCATTAGATGTCCTAAACATTCAGCCAAAATAATGAATAAGAATGGAGAAATTGGATCACCTTGCCTAATTCCTCGGGAAGCACCAAAAATATTTGAGGGGTTTCCATTAACCATAACTGAATATGAGGCTGATTGTAAACAAGCTTGAACCCAATTAATCCAATCTTGAGAAAAGCCAAACTGATTCAAAATTTGACATAAAAATATCTAGTCTACTCTATCATAAGCTTTTGAGAGATCCAATATGATAAACATGGAATTAAATTTCTGCGTTTTCATGGAATGTAAAGCTTCTTGGGCCAAAACAATCTCATCATGGATTTGCTGTCCCTGATCCAATCCTCCTTGTCCCAGAGATATGATCTTATGCATTAAAGGTTTCAATCTTTCTGCCATTATTTAGTAATAATTTTGTAGGGGACATTGCATAAAGCTATTGGTTTGAAACTTGATATCTCTTCCACTTTGGAGGCTTTTGGAATTAGGGCTATAAAGGTTTTGTTTATTTCTTTTAGAATAGTTTTGGCCTTTCGTGCCTCCACAACTTGAAGAAGCTCCTCTTTAATGATGTCCCAAAATGCTTGATAAAATTCAATTGGAAAACCATCTGGGACAGGGGTTTTTCCTTTTTTCATTGTGAAAACAGCAGTTTGTGTTTCCCCTTCCGAAACTTGAGTATATAGTTCTTTGTTGTCATGCTCTGAAATAATCTTTGGAATATTTGCCAACACTTTTTTTTGTGCCACATCATCTAAAGAGATAACAATAAAAAGATTAGAAAAATACTCCATAGCAATCTTTTGCATTCCAAGGAGTATTCTTTCTTATCATCAGCTGTTCGTAAGGAGTTTATGTAATTGTGAGACCTTCATGCCAACAAGGATTTGTGAAAATAAGCTGTATTTTTGTCACCTTTTAACTATTGAATTCTATATTTCTACTACCACATAATTTCCTCTCTCCTCTCCCATTCTTGAAGATCGACTTTCAAAGATATTTCCATTTTGGCTGACTCTTCATTAACCCCAAAATTTCTTATTATTGCATTAATCTCCTCTAACTTGTTATGGATCTGTTGTTTTCTTTCCTTTATGTCACCAAATTCTGACCAATTCCATGCTTTCAATTTAGTTTTAATATAATTCAATCTTTTGACAAACATATACATGAGTTCTGTACATAGGTTTGCCTTCATTCCACCATTGTCGACTAAGATTGTGAATGTTCTCATGTTGAAGCCACATCAATTGAAATCTGAAGGGAGCATGGCACAAGAAAGTTTTCTCAATCTATAAGCACACCGGCCAATGATATGATCCTGGATTATTAAGAATATTTACCTTTGGAATATAATCAGTAGTCCACCAAGACTCTGAAAGAAGAAATCTATCTAACCTCTCTAGAATACAGTCTTTCACTTGCCTTCTATTCAACCATGTCATCATACCATGTAACATCCCGTTTTGTTGTGACCATAATTTTGGGTACTTATACTTTCTTGACAATTTTGAAGCTCCTTTGTCGGCATAAGCTAAGATAGATTTATCACCATTGATGCAGGTACTTTAAGGCATAATTATATGATAAGTTTAGAGATTTTGTGAAAATATCACTAAATAGTAATTGATCAGATTAACCCTTACTCATGAGGGAACATATTGATATATTTTATTGACTTTGGTTCTTTATTGTCCCTTCACGACTTTTATGACTTCATTTATGCATCTCTGTGTGTACTTGAATGAAGTTAATATATTTATTATAGAAATGAAATTAAAATGAAATACAATAATAAACAAAAGAAAACTTGAATAAATAGAATTTAAACAAATATATTAAAAAAATGCCATTTGCTATTGGCAATGGTGAGTGGGTTTCCATAATGATGTGAATTTAAAATTATTTAAATGCTTGCACTAAATGAAGAGGAAGAATGGGGTGTAGTGGAGTAAACATAATAAATAGTTAGTGGTAGACAAATTAAATGACCAATTTATTGCACCACCTTTGCAGGGCAAAAAGGAAGTTGGTATTAAATTCTATCATTGATTAAAATGAATATTTTTACCCTGCCGATCCATTGCGCCACATGGGGAATAGTGAAATAGATGAAATAAATAGTGAAGTGGGTGAAAATAATTGAATGCACAAACAAGGAGGATTTTAGGGGGTCGTAGAAAGCACCCGGAAGGAAGGAATTGGGAGAGTTGAATTCAGGAAAGTGATGTTCTGACCTTGATTTCTAAGTTGTTATTTTGAGTAATGAGCAATCTTGAGATGCATATAGCGACCTTAACCATTCAGGAAAATAAAAACAAAATGATGGTTGATTGTTGTAGGGCATTTCCCATTGTCTTTTACTGGTTTTAATTCAGTTTTGCGCTGCTGTTAAATAAGAGTTAGTTTCCTATTGTGTTGCAATGTGAGATGATTATTTAAGCCGTAAATGGATTATATCCATAGTTTTTATTTCTTGATCCTATATGGTAGCGCAGTAATAATCCACAAAGTTTCAAGATGTATTTGGATGCATGAAGAAAATTTCACAATGCTTTAGCGCAATAGAGGATGACATTGCAGTGTATACTTTTTCCTTATTTACAATTCCATTTCCTACTTTCGTGTAGTCATTTAGAAATAAAAATTAACAGCTATTTATACCAGCTACCCTATCGCTCTTTTATGTTGTTGAAAAATCTGTGAGACAGTTGTACACCTATTTTGTGAAGATGGGCGACCTCTTATTTCTTCTTGTCTTTGTCAAAACTTGTGTATGATCGCTCTTTTCTTCTGGCTGGAATAGTTGATGGGCAAAATCATTTGTATTAATGTTTTATCTGGAAAATAATGTTGTTAAGTAGTATTTGTAGAATTGCGTAGAAAAAGGGAAGGAGTAGAATAAGTTTAATTTCTTACCCCGCCTAATAGAAATGTTATTTGACTCAAATGGGAAAGATGGAGGTGTAATGAGTGGCATGGCTGGGTACTGGTTGTTGTAAAACAAATACCTTAATCTTGATGTTTTACCTGTCAGAGGGGGGGCGTTGCAATTCCTGTAGTATGGCGTAGCAGATAGGATCAAAACTATAGATTTCAGAGTGTATTATGATCAACCGAGATAGTTTTCCTTAGGCACTAATATTGCTGCAAAAGAAATAGATTTTGTTTTTCAGCTTTGGTGTCACGTTCTTACCTCTACGCCATTGTCATAAGGTTCGGCGAATTTTTAGGTTAAAATTTGAAATCCGCCGAATCTCATGATGTTGACCCGAGATTTGATCAAATTTCGCTGGTTCGGCGCATTTAATGGAAAAACAGCGAGATTGTACCCTGTTTTTTTGCTCAGACGGCGTGTCTTACAATAAGTCAGAGCACGAAACAGCTAGTGGGAAACGAGGGGAACTTCTATAAAACCAGCCACGCCTTCATTCAAATCACAAAAAAAATACTTGTTTCGCTGACTTTCGTAGGGTTTTTCGTGGAAAAAAACAGCGATAAGTTTCAAGCAGGGAGCAGGCAGCAGCATGCATCGGCCATCAACCATCAAGCAGGCAACAACATGCCAGCGAGCATCGACCAAGCAGCGACGATAGGCCGTGGCGGCAAGCGTGGCGGCAGGCAGCGGCGAGTGAGAGAAGGTAGGGTTTTAATTTTTTAAAGTTTTTTCAATAATTTTATTAAATTTTAAAATTATTTGTTGTTAATAGTTATTGTCATTTTAATTTAATTTTTATGTTTTTATTTTTTATTTTTTTATTTTTTTAATAATTTTATTAACTTTTTAAATCATTATTCGTTATTATATAAAATGTTTATTTTTATTTAATTTTTATGATGTTTTTTTATTTATTTATTTTTATTTCTTAAAAATTTTACGATATTTTTAAATTTTTTTAATTTAATTGTAATTTGTTTTATATTTTTATTTGTTTTTATTAATTTTTAATAATTTTTATTTTATTTTTATTTATTTAATCTTTTATTTTAAAATTTATATTTTATTTTATTTTTATATAAAATTATATTATTTGTTTCTTTTTTTATTTAATCTAATTTATAATTTTATTCTTATTTTTTTAATATTTTACAAATATTATTTATTTTTATTATTATTTTATATTAATAGTCTTTTAAATTATTTAATTTAGTTTTTATTTTTTTATATTAATTATACTTTTTTTTTAATTTCTTTTTGATTTAATAATTTCTAGTTTTTATTTTATTTTTAATTCTTATTTAGTTAATTTTAATTTTATTTTTTAAATCTTTTAAATTTATATTTTATTATATTTTTCATATGATTTTATTTTTTTGCTTATTATTTTTATTTAATTTGATATATGATTTTTTATTTTTTTACTTTTTATTTTATTTATATTTTAATAATATTTTAAAAATATGTATTTTTTATTTTATTTTTATTTACTAAATTTTATTATTAATTTTGTTTTTATTTTTTTATTATTTTTGTAAATTTTTATAGTTAACTTTTATTTTATTTTATATTTAATTTAATGTTTATCTTGTTTTTGTTTTTATTTGTTTTGTTTTACTTTTTAATTTATTTTTATTTTAAAAAAAATTTAAAAAAAATTATTTTTAATATTATTTTTTTATGATATTGCTATCACCCTATCAGGGTTCAAGTATGTAGTTCTTCGAGTCAATTTGTTTTTATTTATTTATATTTCAAGTTTGTTTTCCATTTATTTTTATTAATACTAATATGTACTTATTTTTATTTTAAATTTAATCTTTATTTTAATTTTAATTTTTAATTTGCAGAAAAATTCATGGCTTCTCAGAAGTCAAACGCTGAGGCATGGAAGCATGTATCCAAAATTGGATTAGGGCATGAAGTAAAATGCAATTTGTGTGGAAAAATATTTTGTGGAAGTTTAACCAGAGTATTGGATCACCTCCTTGGCAGATCGGGGGGCCGTGGTGGGGGTGTTAAGGCATGTGCTAATGTTACCCCTGAAATCAGAGTTACACTAGAGAAAGAAGAGGAACAATCATTAGCTGGAAAGCACGCCGTTGCACAAAAGAAATAGAGAATTCAAGAAGAAATTTTGAAAAGCACATCAAAAAGTTTCTCTGCAAGCATGTCATCTTCATTTATGGAGTCAAACACTAGCGGAAGTGGAACAATTTCTAGCATGTAGAAACTAGTATAGAAGCAAGACGTGGATGATGCATTTGCTGATTTATTTTATTCAAGTGTCATTCCATTTAATGTAGCTAGGAGTCCATTCTTTATAAATGCAATCAAAAAAGTCGCTGAATTTGGCAAATGATACATTCCACCTAGTTCTGAGAAGCTTAGGACCACTCTTTTGGAAAAGAGAGGGTCACTGAAAATATGGCAGAGGTCAAGGGCTCTTGGAGTGTAACACGCTGCAGTATATTGAGTGATGGCTGGTTTGACATGTGTCAAAGGTCATTGATCAATATCTTGGTATATTGCCCTCAAGGCATATCTTTTTTGAAAGTGATCGATACCATGAATCATAAGAAGACTTCAGAATATGTTTTCAAAATCTTAGATGAAGCAATTCTTGAAGTGGGTGAAGAAAATGTAATTCAAATAATCACTGATAATGCCACAAATTGTGTAGGCGTTGGAAAATTGCTCATGGAAAAGTATCCACAAATTTATTGGAGCCCTTGTGCAGCGCATTGTCTTAATTTGCTACTTCAGGACTTGGCCAAATTTCTATGGGTGCATGAAGCAATTCAGAGAGAGAGGACAATTGCAAATTTCAAAAGGAATCACCGCCTCACATTGAGCATTTATCGACAACATGCATCTAAGGAGTTGTTGAGGCCTTGTGAAACAAAATTTGCCTATTTTTATATCACTTTAAAAAGAGTGGTTGAAGAGAAATCAGCAATAAGGTCAGTGATTTGTTGCAATGAGTGGGAAAGATCTGTGCTTTCAACAAGCCCTAAGGGAAAGCAAGCAGAACAAATTATTTTAAACCTTGGATTTTGGGAAAGTGCCAATAAAGTTCTAAAAATATGTGAGCCTATTGTTGATGTGCGTCACATGGTTGATGGTGACACCCCTTTTTTTGGCATGCCTTATGAGGCCATGGACCGTTGTAAGGAATCCATTCAAAAGACATTCAATGATGTGGAGGCAGATTACAAAGAAATATGGGATGTGATTGATGTCAGATGGAAAATGATGCACACACCCTTGCATGCAGCGGCTTGTTATCTAGAGCCTAGGCTCTTTCACATAGATAGAGACAGTGATTCTGAAGTCATGAGTGGACTTTATGAAGCCATTGATAGGCTTGTACCAAATCATGAACTTGCATGTATAATTCGAGACCAAACAAGGGCATTTCGGGCACAAGAAGGGGTATTTGCAACATCAGCGACCAAGAATGATATGCCATGTCTTGAAGTTTACAAATGGTGGAAATCTTATGGAGCAAGTACAAAGGAATTGCAACGGTTTGCTATTTGAATTTTGAGTCAAGGAGCAAGTGCGTTAGCATGTGAAAGGAATTGGAGCTGTTTTGACCACATTCAATCCAAAAAAAGAAATAGATTATTCTCTGGAAAGTTAGCAGATCTTGTTTATGTTAACAACAATTTACGGATGTGCATGAACAAAATGACAAAAGAATCTTCTTCACAACTCCAGTGTGTTGCAACTGACTTAGAGGACATAGATGATCTTGACTTTCTTTGTGATAAATCTAGTGATAATGATGTTGATGAGCCAAGTGCTCTTGATGATATGGAACTTTTTGATGTAGCTAGTAGCCTATAAGGCCATAGGGTGTATTAGCTTTTGATGATGTAAAACTTTTTGATGTATAGTTCGAATGAAGTTTAAGAACTTAGTATTACATGTTTTACATTTTGAAACATTTAGTTTTTCAAGAAGTATCCATAATACTTTGATTTGACTTATTTTTATATATTTCATATGTTTTTCTATGATTCAAACTTAACGGCAAATCTTTTTTCGAACTTTATCCACTGATGAACTCGAACCGAATTTTATACTCGTCGAACTCGAACTCGAACTTTGTGACTATGCTCTACGCCTATCACCAGTCTTCAACATTTTTGATCTGACCAAGAATATAAACTTGATTAGACTTGGGAAGGTCAGACAACTTGTCATGTCCCCTTTCCAGTTGACATCTTCAGAGTTGATGATTAGCCTATTATGCGACCCTCGTAGGCTGATAGGATGGATAGAGGGTCTTGATGGAGCTTGGCTTGGCTTCGACTAGTAGAATTTTTCCAGTTGGCGTTCGTTAGGCTCTTTCGAACACGTTTGCCTGAGCTCCTATTTTTTAGGGATTTTTGGCACTCAGCGAAGCACCCCTGTTATGGTATGGTCATGTGCAGAATCGCTCCCTTGTTCATGTGCGGAATCACTCCCTTGTTCACCAGCTTCAGACGGTTCGTGAATCGGAGATGTTTTGAGGGAGATATTAATATTTAAGTGATTTAATTAAATATTAATTATTTGGTGTAATTTAATGCCTTAGGCGTTTTTGACCCAAGGGGGCACTCATTATGAAGGGGGCTGTTTTAATTATATTTTATAATTAAAATTTTGCCTTAGACTATAAAAAAATTAAAAGAGAAAAAAAACCCTAATTTTTGATTATAAAACCCTAATTAGGGCAATTGCCCCTTTTTGAAGATTATAAGGGTTTCTCATTGGGGAGCGCACCATTGATGTTGAAGACAGATTTTTGCTAAGTGTTTTTTTTGAGAAGACTGAGCCAAAGGTTTTCAGTATTCTATTTGCATTGAAGAATGTGCACTCTTCATTGTGTGCAATTTAGAGGTTGTGAAATATCAGCTGATCTATTGTCGATTTGAGAGAATTTCACACAGAAATTATCACAGAGCTTCACAGGTATTTATTTCATCAGGGTTTTGATCCAGAAATCGTCCAGATAAAGATCTTCGGTATTAGTGCAATATTTATTGAGATCAGGGTTCCAGCATACGGGCCGTACTGTATTTACTGTTGCTGTACGAAATTTGAAGTGCGCCGTCAGTAGAAGCGCGCAGCAGTCGCAGCCAGCAGGGAGCGCAGAGACCGACATCGGCCGACTCACTACCGACCGCGACAGAATTCCTATCGACCGCGGCAGCATTCCTACCGATCGCGGCAGCATTACTGACCGCGGCAGCATTCCTACCGACCGCGACAACATTCCTACCGACCGCGGCAGTATTTCGATCGACCGCGACAGTATTCTTACTGACCGCGGCAGTATAACCAACGTCGGCGACTGTGTTTTGAAACAGTGACCAGAAAAAGCTTATTTATACCAGATCTAGGGTTTATTTTCAGATTGCGAAAAAACCAGGTTTTTAGAACAATATTTTATATTATTTTTATATGCATGATAGAAGAATTATACTGTAATCATCTGGGATGAACAATAAGATCATTGATTAGCCAGTTAAGATATTATTTTGCTATTTATTATTTATTTGAAATTATTTTTGGCAAAATCGCATTCTTCTTTATTTCAAGCAAAAACATCAAAAAAATCAAAATACACAAAAAAACAATCCAAAACATACAGTGTCAAAATTCAGGGGAAACAGGGGTTTCTACACAACTGTATTTATGTCAGTGCCAGAATAATGGTTGTTCCAAAGAATCCAGTGGTAGCGCAACTACTAATAATGGCAAGGAGAGACAAATAAATATAAAACAAGAGTTTACCTCTTCTCCTACTTAGAGTTAGCTAGAGCTTTAGATTGGTTCTGATAGGCTGAGGGTGCCTTGTCATCGCTATTAGGTGGAAATAATTGCACGTCCTTTTCTTTCTATATAAAACCTTTCATATTTGTTTGTCTTTTTTTTGAGGACTGAATTTTTGTCCTTCCTGACTCCATGTATTTTGTATGGATATGGTTGAGTGGAGAGTCACCTTCTCTTTTGCCTCACCTCCATGATTGATTTCACAACATTTGCACTTGTTAAATTCTACTATCCTTGTTTATCCTATGCATAGTGGTTTGCCCATAACCCCGTACACCACTCTCGAGGTCAAATCACTTAATTATTTTGCATCATTAGAGATTAAAATTTTGTCCATAAACCTAAACTTAACCTACAGGCTAATCTATGAGTAATATTCCTCAACTAACAGGAATAAATACTCCCTATTGGTTAAGCTTATGATATATCTCATTTGTGTTGATGATAATTTTTCACTTGCGAGGTGGTGATTTAAGTGACTGAACATTGGGTAACTCGCATTTATTGCTACCCCCCTCCAATTGTCTACCATCATGCTAAAAACCATTCAAATAAATTTAAAAATGATTATAGCCAGATGGCATAAATGTGACTGCCTAGATAGGTGTCTATGCAAAATGTGGAAGTATATGTCTAATTTCACATAAAAGTTATCTCTATCCTTGATAGCGCCCTTAATTAATCTAGTCTTTATTAGGTTTGAATAAAATAGAGTAGTTGAGAACTATACAAACCTTTTTGCCTTTGGGCAATAACAAATGGGACTTGAGGAGGATTTATTAATAAATGTGCTAATTTAAATAAGGATGTGGTCTTATTAATCCAAAATATAATTTGAAGAATACTGTATGAGATGTTTCCCGATTGTAATTTCATGTAATTGACTATTAATTATATAATCACTCAGGTATCCTTCAAATTAATATCGTTGATGGTATATGTCTTAACTTACTATTTTACTATTAAGAACTTTTAAATACATTTAAAGGGAGGAAATAATGGGATGTATCTTTGACGCATCCAATCATAACAAGTTTTGATTAAATGAATGAAATATTTTAATAACGTCTACGAGACCAAATTCGTATAAGAATGAGGACTCCATCCAGTAACAAACTTTGATAAAAACTTAAATATTGAGAAATCTTATTGAAGTAAATAACGTTAATGTAAAATATCAAATGATCTACAAAGCCTATAACGTTAGATGGAATATTATATATAATGCTTTGATTTAAATAACTATATGGAGATTCCAAAGGTTCTCTAACTTAAGGGAAGGTGGTAATTAGAGGAGTTAGTTCACAATAAGCCCTTACCATAAGTGTAAAATATTTACACAAAGATTTACTTTGGTTGCCAGTAATAGTTTTACCACAATATAATTAACCTCAAAATGTAATCCCAGACACTTGTGGTATATCACAATAGATTATAACAATTTAATGGTATATCACAATAGATTATAACAATTTAACAAGAGAATTTACAAAAATATTCATCCTGACTATTGAATAGTGGATGATTGGTGCTTATAAGATGATAACTAAAAGTGATAAATTTTGATACTTAGGGCGAAAGCTAAGTTTCATTCTAAAAGGAATATGATACCATGACATAGATAGGCCTTATGATGACATGTATGAAACGTTAAGGCTAATGTACATATTGAGACTTTGAGGACTGTGTATTTATAAATCCAAGCCCGAATCTGGACCACAAATTTAAGTTTTAAGGGAATGCATTGTTTAAATTAAACAACATCAATATATGTGATTGCAATTTTGATTAATAAGACTTTTAGTGAAAATTGGTACATCCACTATAATGTTGTTACACCTTTAAATTATATTAAATTCTTCATGAAAGAGTAAACTGGGGAAGTATTTAATCAAATAAAATACAATCTCACTTATACAGATATTAT
This sequence comes from Torreya grandis, assembly GCA_037957365.1. Classification (NCBI taxonomy): domain Eukaryota; kingdom Viridiplantae; phylum Streptophyta; class Pinopsida; order Cupressales; family Taxaceae; genus Torreya; species Torreya grandis. The sequence goes on along the minus strand of JARHVA010001540.1, from coordinate 1,276,283 downwards.
ACCTTTGAAGATGGTGTTATGGTTTGGAATTACTTAGTGGTGTTATTGAAATATATTGGTCTAAGTGACAAACTATTTTGATACCCTTTTGTATGTGGTTAAAGTCCACAGTGTGGCAGTATATGAGGACATGAGAGTGATGGTGGACATCACTAGTCCTAGCTTATACACATTTTGATGTGAGTTATATGGTTGTAAAGACTATTGAGTCTTCTCTGTATAATTAAGGAATGTAATTATACCTACCTCCTTCTATGCGCTTGTGTGAGAATACTTTTGTGTAATCAATTGTACCTTTAGTAGTTTTGGAGAACTACATTTGGCCCTGATTCTACGTATGTAGGAGACATCACAAATATGTATGGCAGCTCAGGGAGTGAGCGTGGGCATAGAAAACTAACCCTAATATGTTTTCTGTAGTAAGGCATTTATGATTATCTAAGTGAATTCATGGATCGCACGTATAATCATTTCAATCCTATATAAATTATCCATAGTGTGAATGTTTAGTGTTTTATCCATGTATTGATAATCGTGAAAAATTGTTGAGGTGATTCTTTGTGGATCAAGGAATGTGGATTCCTTCATCATTGCTATTATCTGGGTTTTTATGTGAGAGTGCTTGGGTAAGAACACGAACCTGTATTAGTAAGGTGTTATGCTATAAGCAATTTGAGTGTGTCATTTAGCCGTGGGATGGATGATTAGAGCTTTAGAAGCTCGTCTGTGTCATGAGTAGATTGTTCCTTGTTTGGCTTAGAGTGCAAACCTCATCGGTGATGACGTCTCGTGGAGGAGACCATCACAAGTGAAAGGAGAACTACATCGGTCCCTAATTTCGAGGAGCAGATATGTAGGCTGCCCAAGTTGCGGTGGGGCATCGCGTCTATGTCCTTAGGCTAGGTTAGGGTTGGCTTGATTGCATAGCAATCCTTGTGACTGATTGGATTGGTTCTAGTGCATGGCATGTGAATTGCAGATTGTGCTAATGTCAATAGCGAGGTAGTGAACTTTCAGTGTCGTACCTCATTCTAAGGTTTGTTATTGTGTTCTATGTAAACATTGACTCAGTGAGTCGTGATGATTCACACTTGTTGAATTAAGGAAGGAAAAGTAAGAATGCCTTCGGGTATATTATATTCACAAAAATAAAAATAAAATATCTGGTATGTTTTTTCGGTACCTAACCAGAGGGGTTCTTACATACCATTACTGGGTTTAACATCCACTACTTGAAGATTTTGTATGCATGTATTCATATGATGTGAACTTGCATCTAATGTTGCTATACCTCCTTTCTTTTCTTCAAGATCCAAAATAGTATTAAAATCCCCTCCTAGCACCATAGGAATGTCTGGAAAGGATCAAATCCTCTGATTAATATTATGCCATTGTAATTTTTTATCCTCTATGGAAATAGGGGCATAGACATTAATAAAGAGGATTTGTTTGGATTTCTCTTGGGAGTAAGCATGTACAAGAATAACCCCTTTGCTTCCCTTTGCTTCCACAAGAGTTGATTATTGTTATCTTTTTGGGATCCCATATACAAGTCACCCCTCTTGAAGCTCCCTGAGAACTTAAAGAAAGTCCCTGTGTATGGGGCCATATCCTTTCTACTAATACATCCATTAACTCAATCAAAACCTTAGTCTCTTGTATATACATCATATGAGGTTTATTTGTTTGAACCATTCTTCTGAGTTTATTGATTTTAGAAGGGCTACCTTTTAGCCCTTGGATATTCCAAGTTATAACTTTCATTGGATGGCTGATGGAAAATATGTGCTAAATCCATGACTTTGTTAGTTGAACTTAATCTTTGGCCTTCTTGCTATAAATTTGCTTGAGTGGTTTTCCTTCCTATTTTAACATTTAAATTCGTCCTCATCTTGTTTGCTTTTTCCTGACTCACTCCCAAAATTAGATCTGCATTCTGTAATTCAGGTATGTTGGGCAGAATCATTAGAGCTTTCCATGCTTATTCTTGATGATATTCTTGTGTGGTGTTGTTATCAAATTGCTTTTGAAATTTGGTTTTTCTTTGGTAACTTTCATTGTTTTACTAGAAGGATCTAGCTGATGTGTGATGGGAACCAAAGATAACTGATTATTATTCAACCCTTCTTTCATTCCTTCAAGAGGAACCATTTCATGCTTTTGAGTTTCTGGGATTTGCGATTCCATCATGTCTTCACTATCAGTTTCCTCATTCTCCAGTTGAAGACTAGCAAAATTGTACATTACCTTACTTATCGTTAGTTTCCTTTTTTTGTGCCACTCTCTCCAACATGTGGTTGGAGCTGCCCTAATGTATTTGGTTTTATATCTTCAATAAACACGCCTTCAATTCTACATATGTTTGTCTTGCACGTGGCTTGTTCTTCTTTCGTGAAGAAGTCATTATAAAATTCTATCTTCGAATAAAGACTAACCTCAGAAGGAGGGGGCTCTATCAAATCCTCATTGGATTCCATGGGCTCTTCACTTGATTCTTTTGCAGCACCGCCCAACCCAGGTTGGAAAAGTTCGCACTTGCTTCCTCTAGAAGGGGCAATTGTCTTGCAATTTCGATTCACTCTGTGAGTAGTGTAGGGTCCATTGGTTTCTGCTGAACCCTTTTTTGGTTTTGGCTCTGGCTTTGACCTATACTTATGATTTGACCCTAGCTTTCACTTTGCTCTATACTTCTTGTGATGGATTTTTATAATTAGTTCCCTATCCTAGCCTTTGTTGTCTTTCTTGTTGTTCCATTGATCAAGTAGATTGTTTGATTTCTTGGTCCACTCCCTAGCCATGTTATCTTCCTCTCCTACCTTTCTTTGGGGTGAATGGCATCAATTATTTCTTATATGGTGTTGGTCTTCTTCTTCTTGATGACCTTTCTCTTCGTATCGTTATAATATGTTTTGTCATTTTACTTCACGGCTATGTTTGGTATGAAGATGTTATAAGATAATGTGGTGCCTCCTCATCAATGGTTATTGTTGATCGACATTCGCTTCTACCCGATGTTAGGCTGATCCGACTTCACAAAGGCAATGACACTAGAAATGTACCAAAGGAACATCAATTACAAAATGGTAAATATATACCACAATGTAGTTTAGAAGAACATGAGATCAATAACAACTTTATATCATATAGGGAGTGCTTAGTCCAAGATGTTCGGTACTAGGAGGACCTATTACACAACACCCTTACCCCCACATATAACATCCTATTTGAAAGACCCCCACATATAACATCCTATATGAAAGACTAAACTCAACAGTTGTTGGTTAACACATCCATCAACAACCGAGCATAACTAAAAAAAGTCATTACACTACTAACTAAAGTTGACAATACAATCATTAAGAACATAACATCGGCTACCAAAACATGTAATTAAGAATACATTGATAACAATGACAATACTAACATGATGGTCTACACAACGCTCATGTCCAATTGATCTAGCTTATATATCAAATACTAGGTAATATTTCTACATCTTACTCCCTAAAGATCATTGACTTGGTAGTCCATTCAAGCTGTTTTATTGAAGGATTGATATATAGTAAACCCACAAATTGAAGTAGTTCTTTGTTGAATTATTATAAAGCTTTTTTAACACTGCCAAATTGAATCACTGAACGTCTTTTAGGGTGAAGATTGACCAAAAAACGAATCTCATATGAAGCAATCTTTTATAGGATTTATAATGGTATGTAATACGATGGTGATATCTAGTGACTTCTCTGTGTCTGCAAGTAGTTGCCTTTGGGGTTCCAATGAAATTTAACTGGCTTTGAATGTTCAGGGTCCTCCTTCCTTGTGTTCGCCTAGGAAAAACACATAAATGGCAAAGTGCCCTATTATATTATTAATATGAAACAAACCTTATTATCATGAAGGTGCTTATCACAAACTATTTCCTTTAAGCTTTAAGTAAAGCGTTTTTACTTGTATGGGACCCAACTAATGTCAAATCACCCAACTACCATTTAACCACCTTACTCACCCGATTGACTATATAACTTACTAGAACATAAAACAAGTATTAATGAAGGGCGTGTCTCATAAGGCAAAGAATGCTCCATACAAAGTAACTACCACAAAATGATTTGGATCACTAAACCCAACAAACCCCACCTTGATCCAAAAGGGGGAAAAAGATGACATGGAGCAATAACACTCACGAGTTATTTAGCAAAACTTGCCACAATTTGTTAATTGGCCACCTGTACCTCTGCCACCTATCAACTTGCATCGACACGTTTACTGCAACAGCAGCATGACATCCTGTGCCCTGCGTGTATATTACTACTTGACACGAAGATGATGAATGTACTTCATTCATCATTTCTCTAATCTCTGTACCTGTACTGCAGTATGAACATCATGATAGGAATGTCCAGCCACATTGATTCGTGTCTTGATAATAATTCCATACTTGAAGTATGGCACATTTTACCTTGATGCCCATCAACTTTGCCCACTTTATAAACATTCTTGTGCTTGCAACACTACCATTTTGCAAACACTCTTGTGCTTACAACCCTTGATAGTATGTACAGTCACCAAAAGACTAATTAAAACTAAAACAACCTTTGCCCTCCACTAGTTGGGTGGTGAGAAGCCTATGCAACATAAACACCATCAGATAAGTGGTCTGCTCATCAATGATATCAAGATATATATATGTATATATATTTTGGCATAATAGAAATAACATCAAATTCCTATCATCTAGGCCAAAACGCCACTACATCAAAACCCGATCTGAGAGCTAGTATCAAACTCAAGATAGGTGGGTCTTCTAGCTCTCTTACCCAGGGTGATCCTGATGGCCCTGTAGACCACAAGATGCTACCTTTCAGTCTCCGACACTACCGATAACATGAAGGTATGGTATGACTATAAATATCATGATATTCTAAAAAAGAATGCCCATTTTCAAGATCAACATAAAACCAATGTGTAGAGTACCATCGAAATTGCATCCTTTATACATTTCAATTTCTCCGTTCAAAATAACTTTTCAATATAGTTTTCTCAAAAATGATTTTCAATATACACTTATGTCTCCAAAAAGAAAGAGGTAAGAATGGAACTTAGTACCTCTAATCTTTTTTCCATATCAACTCATAAACGAACTTTTACCCGCTTGGCTTTGAAGCCTTTTAAATCATTTATGGCAAAACTTCTAAATAAACCCTTCTTTCACCATAAATCACAAATTCTCCTTATTACTTGAACATCTAAAGAACTTGATCAGCTCTTCTATATGCAAATAAGATCAGCTCTTCTATAATTATTTGCATATTAATATGCATTTTACATGCAAAGTAAAAAAATGACATTTCTGACACCAAAAAAACCGTGAGTACTATCTTTTACATCATCTTTCCTTTTATGGGCTAAATTTATTCCCTTTCTAAATTGCTTGACCTCATAAAAAGCTTTTAAAAAGCATCCTCAAACTTGTGAACGTGGCACTTGTTTTTTTTTTTTTTTAAAACATTTAAGTGGCTTGAGAAATGCCTTTTAGAGATTTATTTGATCAAAATAAAAACACGTATATGTCAATTTAAAACATCTCAAAGGAAAATGAAACTCACACATCTGTTCCTTATTTTGCAGCAAAACACCATAGATGTATCAAGATCTGCCACACCATAAGCGTCTCAGCCATCAAATAATTACATCCTTTTTTCTTCAAAATGCAGCCGCCTCTTCTTTTGGAATGCAACTGTCTTCTTTTGGAATGTCTTCAACAATTGTATTTTTATTTTAATAGCAAATTGACCAAGTTTTCTTCTAGCACTTATTTGGAAACTCTACCACTACACAACACCAAACAACAATAGAAATCAGTATAGATTTTGTAAAAATCATTTTAAACTGCATTCCCATACATCTTCCAGAAACGCCATATATCTTTTGAGATTTTTTTTAATATATCCTTGGAGAATTTTATTCACTCAGTACAAAAATTTTCTCATCAAAATTATGCCCTACATTCTTCTTCATAGTATACCCAGGCCATAAGTCACAAGGTTCGAGTTCAAGTTCGAGTTCGGATAAAAATTGAAAAATTAATTGCCATTAAATTCGAAATGTAAAAAATTTTAAAAGAAAAAAGGAAAAACAAATAAATAAAATTGAAAATATAATTAAAAAGTTATAAAAAAAAATAAAAAAAATAAAAAAATAAAAATAAAAAAATTTAAAACAAAACATAAAATAAAACCAAATTTAAGATAAGAAAATAAAAAATAAAAACGTGAAGTAAAATAAAATAACTTAAAATAAAACAAAACATAGTTAAAAATTAAAATTTTATAACAAATAAAATGATTTTGTTTAAAACAAAACCTACATGGACCTGCTGCTGCCTTCTGCATCCAAGCAACTGTTGTCGTTGATCTCTCCCGTCCCCTGCCGTCCGTGTCCAAGACACTGTTGTCCACCGTCATCACGCAAGGCCATGAATGTGCTCGTGGATGCTTCAGTCAGCTGAAAAACATTTTCTGTCCATGAATGTATTTTCTTGGCCATGTTTTACTGTCTTATGCTATCTGTCGATACTGATTTCAGGGTTTTTTTGGCTGTGATTTTTAGCCGAAATTCAGCAAATTTATCCGAACTTATTTAGGGCTTTAAAAAGTCGGCGATTTTCGAATTTCTAGGTTAACATTTGCCAAATCTTGTGACTTAGCCCAGGCTGTAAAATTGCATTTCTTTCAAAAATTTAGTGCTTTCTAATTATTCTTCTTCCTCCATTTCTTTTACAGGCCTTATTCACGAGTGGCTCTGATACCACTGTTCACCCAAGCAAAATACATAAATGGCATAGTGCCATATTATTTTATTAATATGAAGCAAAACACATCACACAAGTACTCATTGCAAACTATCTCCTGTAAGCTTTAAGTAAAGAATTATACATATACGAGTCCCAACTAACTTCAAATCACTCAAGTACCATTTAACCACCTGACTCACCCGACCGACTTACTAACTTACTAAAACATTAAAAACGTTTTAACTAAGGGGGTGTCTCACAAGGAGAAGCATGCCCTGTACAGACTAACTACCAACAAAACGATTTGGATCACTAAACCCGACATCTTGATCAATAAGATTTGTCTTTTGTAGCCTATATTTTGTCATTTCTTTTATGACAGGTCCTTTGCACTAAAGAATTTAAGGTGAGCGGAGTCATGGGATCTAGTGTTATATCCATGAAACTCTCAAAAAAATGACGGAAGTAAGAAATATGAGATTTCCTATTCTTCTTAGTCAGTTTAAAATGTTCTTATGACAGAAAGATTTTTTATTTTTAAGATTTTAAAGATCACAAAAGAAGGGATAAGTTATAACAATTTCACTCACTGCGAGTTAATGCATAGGGAACACACACTATCAAACTTGAAATTTTTGCTTGACTTGGAAGCTGTGCTTGAGGGATATCAATTCTGTCAAATTCACCCAGGACTTGGACCTGGCCTTGTCCGTCTTTCATCCTATATTATCATGGCCACATAAATACGGGGAGCACACCAAGCAGGGTTTGAATCCAGGTCATTATCATGGCTCCACCTTACTGCTAGGCTATAGCCTGGAGGGTGCAAAATAAATGACAAAACAAAATTTTCTAATGATTGAAATCACTTCATTGTTTCTGACACATGCCCAATGCATGGGTTTGTCAATTTTTAGAACTTAGCGAGTGTGAAGAGATGAGATACGGATTAAAATCTTTAGATAAACATATTATGATTATTGAAATTCGTTGTTATTCTTTGACATATGCAACTATTATTGATGATTTTATAAATATTTCATATGCTCAGAACTTGTATGATGTAATTTGCTTCTCGTACGGGAGTTCAAGTATCTTTTTAATTATGTTTGTATATTCTACCCGTTATGAACACCTATGTTTTCAGCAGAATTTGTACGGAAAATTTCATCTTTTTCTTTTTGTAGTTTGCAAACAAGCAAAAGTTTTCAAAAGTACTCTGTCGTGTACATTTTGTTTAGTTTTTGAATACAAATTTATAATGATTTACATCAAATTTATTGGACATTTTATACAGTAGCATTCAGTGGGATTCTGAAAGAACTTAAAAGTTGAAATTACCTCACAAGCTTTTGCTTTTTATATTCCTCCTAGTGGCAGTGTCTGCTCTTGACATACGTTCCAAAACATAATTGAATCTCCTGATATCTATCCATGTAAGGGCAAAGTTTAGCATTTGATGTTATTTGAGAACCTGAACCACTTTTCTACTTAGGCTCTATTATTAATTGCAGCACATGGTTGTTAAGTTTGCATTTGATTGAATGCGACAAAACAAACTACAAAATTTCCATTTTGTTTGAGCTCCATATCCATTTATGACTAAAAACAAGGCATATTAATGAATTACAAAGCAAGCTTACATGTTTTGGTTTTTTTCTTAACAGGGGAACTGTATACATGGGGAAGAGACGAGGGGGAAGGTAGATTGGGCCTTGGCAGTGAAGGTGGCCCTGATGAAGGTGTACTTGCGACCCCCACAAAAGTGAAAGCATTACCTGTGCCTGTTGTTGCTATCAGCTGTGGTGGATTTTTCACCTTGGCCTTGTCTTCAGAAGGACAACTGTGGAGTTGGGGTGGTAAGATCCTGAGCTTTGACTGAGGCTTTCCTTTGAACCAAATACTGCTGACCCAATTTTTGTGTGCTTATTTATAGACAATACATGGTACTCATATTTCAAAGATGACTTTCAAGTCATTTATTTGTCCTTTCTAAGAACTCTGTACAATTCTGTTGTATCCCCATAATGTAATCATGCTGTAGCCTTGGGCCACGGGGATTGACTGACTGATCTGTAATAATTGCAATACAAATTAATACAGGTGCCATCTTCAACTGTCTTCTTTTTTGCATAAGACTTTCTAACTTGCAGATTACATTAATTTTTATTTGTTAGAACTGTTTTCTCAAATTTTTAAATAATCTAATGGTAAAAATCAACAACCTATTTTGATGGGTCAAATGGCTATTTTCCCTATTTCTGGATCTATGGTCATGAAACATGTATCTTACTTATTGTCATATTCATTCTACCAGTGTTTGATGTAGCTTCATTGCTAAATGTCATAGCAGTACTCCAGTGGTAAACGTTACAATCTTGGGAAAAAAAACATTAAGTTCAATTGTAGTGACGTTAGTTTTGGATGCAAAGAGAAATAACTAACATGAGACACAAAAAACTGCTACCACCGTAGAATCTTGCCTGGGCAAGGTGAATAATTATTTGTTTGTAGATAGCCTTACAATTTATGCCTGATAGTTGTGGTCTTGTGACCAAATTTTAAAATGAAACAAATTCTTCTGTTGCCTCAAGTGGGACTTCATTGTCATTGAATATAAAATATGGTAACGTATTTTTATTTCTTTGATTGTTTCCTATATGTTAAAGCGATAACATGATTTGAGTTTTTTTTTAATGAAATGCATCTCATATTACTTTAGAGAACAAATGATTTACATCCGCTGAACATTAATGATTACATGGAAAATCTCTCTCTACCTGGGCAAGGAAAGAAAGCACTTGGGCGGGAACCCTAGTGAGAAAAACATTCACATCCTTCCAAAACCACTTAAGCTTAGTTTGCACAATCAAAGCCAAATATTTTCTAAAAACTTGCAACTTATTCATACTGAGTGGGGATGTATCTTCTTGAAAAGTAACTTTGCATCACGTCCTCCAAAGGAGACTGATCACTACCAACTGAATTGTATGCCATAGACTATTTTAGCCATCCTTGACCATCCAAGAATACCATAAAAGAGGTCCTCACCAAGAGAGAGGGGCAGTAAAAAGGAAATTGAATTCAGCTTGTAATTGCCCCCAAAACCCTCAAGCCATTGAACACTTCTATAAGATATGATCAACAGTTTTCTCTTTCCCACACAACGCAAAAAACATCTGCAATATCAACCTTGCTGAGCCTTTCTTCGACAACAAAAAACCTTGATCCTCAACACCTTGTATTTGAAGAAGGTTCTTACTTTCCATATGACTTGATAACCTTGTTGCCATCTCACTTTGGGGTGCTTGACCAGCCATTGCTTGTTTGGTTGGGGGACATTAGCATTAAATTGTCTCACTTGATTATGCATTTCCTTTATCTTATAGTCGAAGTTGTAGTCAGTGCTCCACTTCCAATCCCTCCAATAAAAGCTTGTACCATCTAATTGCAATTTGAGAAGACAATATATCAGGAATCATCTTATAGAGATCTTGAAAATCTGGTTTGTCTATTGGCATCAACACATGAGCCCTATTTAGGTCCCACTGAGAGACATTACTGTCCGTCATTGTTCCAAAGATATCCCCAACAAATAAGTCCTTAAAAACCTTTTGTTCGCAAAGAAAAGATAAAGTTCAACTTGTACACAATGTTAGTTTAAAGTCCAAAAAGGCTATGGGTCCTCAAATTGCAACTGAGGTGAATCCTAGAGGATATGCAAAGCAACCGAAATTATTGTAACTTGTGCTGAATTGACAATCACAAATACCATGGAATTACTATGTTGGGTTTTATGATCCAAAGTTGTTAATTTTTTAAGTTAGTAAAGTGTGGCTTAGATTGTGATAATAAATGGGGCACGATTCTCATTTGAGACATCCCATTTTTGTTAGAATTAATATATTAGTCAATGTTAAAAGGTTAATAGGTTGTTCGTGGGTATTCCTGTATGTAAGATAGGTAATTAGGTTTGGGTGGTTGAGTTCGGTGTAGAAAAGGTTATTAAGCTTGTATGTAAAGGGATGAAATAACCGAGCATTTTGCATTATGTAAACTTTGTTTCAATCAAATATAATGTAGATATTTCTACCTACCTATGTTCTATCATACCAATTATATCAGAAATTTGGAATGACCCCTTGATTTTATGTAGATGGTGTGAATTGTCTATTATCTTTGAAATTTGCCCATAAGCGTTAAAAACGGCTGTTATTGGTACCTAAGGGGTGTCATTGCTGAAAGTGGTATGAATATTGGTGCCTGAGGGGCACCATTATTGCTGGAGATATATTTGGTTGGGTTGGAGCGTGATCATTTGCTGTTGAGTGTTGAAATCTTCTATGGAGGAGGCGTGATTGAAGTGTAGACCGTATTGCTTGGTGAAAAGGCATCAAAGTACTTTGTTGTTGTGTTTCTGCTACTCTCTGAAAGGGCTGATCCATACTACTGTATGTTTGTGTTTGGCATGTAGACTGAAGATTTTTTTGCATGGCGTGAAGCATGATCTCTGGTTTATCTCTTTTGCATATCTGTACAAAGGAAGATTAGCTGTGTTTTATTGTATGGTGCCATAACTTGAAGTGTGGGATAGGTATTCCTAGGATGATGCGCATCTTTGTGTCAGGTAGTGTCACATGGCACAGGGCATGGGAGGTCACATGGCATGAGGCATGGGAGGTCACATGGCACGTGTTGACACAGGTTGATCAGTGTTAGATGTACAGAAGGCCAGTTGGCAGGTTGCGGTAGGTGTTGTTGGATCAACAGAGGTTTTTGGGTTTTATGATCCAAGGTTGTTAGTTTCTTCAGTTAGTAAAGTGTGGCTTAGGTTATGATAATAAATGGGGCGCGCTTCTCATTTATGAGACACCCCCTTCTATGTTAGAATTAATATGTTAGTCAATGTTAAAAGGTCAATAAGTTGTTTACGAGTATTCCTATATGCGAGATAGGTAATTAGGTTGGCTGGTTGAATTTGGTGTAGAAAAGCTTATTCAAGCCTGTATGTAGAAGGATGAAATGACCGAGCAATTTACATCATGTAAAATTTGTTTCAATTTAATATAATGTAGATTTTTCCACCTACTCATGTTCTACCATATCAATTATGTTAGAAATTTGGAACGACCCCCTACTTTTATGTTGATGGTGCACGTTAAGCATTTTGTGGTGAATACAATCTTGTGAAGGAGCCTTACCCTCCATTGCTCTTACAATACATTTCTGTGTAGGGGCTATTGCTTGTGCTCTCATGTTTGGAAGCTCCAATCCCCCTTGATCTCTTGGAATAGTGCATACATCTGGGGGAAGAAAAAGAAACCCTCTCCCAGCACCCCCTCTCCCCCATGTTTGTCAAATAAAAGCTTCTAAGGACCTTCTCAAACACTTTATATGTGGTGCATGAAAGGGGAACAAACAAGAGGAGTAGAGCATATGCCCTTATGGCAGAATTCTGTCAATAATCATAACCTTCTCAACAAATGGAAGGTCGAGTTTTTTTAGGCAGCTTGTTTTCAAACTTTTCCAATATTCAACCCCTTTGCTTAGCCATGGTGATTTGAAAGAATGCCTGGGGGAGTACCCAAATAACAAATAATCTTTCCCAATGAACAAACCATCTGTTTTCTCATCACTCACCATTGTGCCAACAACTTTAGCAAAGGTATTTAAACAAATCATTGTACCTTTGATTGATTGTTGGGTAAGTTTAGGAGTTGAGTCATCAACAAAGTGTATATTGAGGAGTTGACTACCACCTCACAAATATATACCTCTAACTTACCTCTAAATTATGGATGCCTTCAACATCCATGAACATCAACCTTGATAGCATAGAGGTAGGGATTTATAGGAGACCCTTGTTTAATGGATCACTACAACACTAACCGTTTAGAAGCATGTGAAAACGATGTCTCCACTACCTTGTGGGAGAAGGATCCAAAGCCCAACGAATCCAAAATGTCCGAAATGAAATCCTACTCTATCCAATATAAGATTTATCAATCAATCTTCAGAAAAAGAGCCTTTTGACCTGATTGTCTTTTCCATTTCATGCCTTCCCATGCAATGATACGGTTGTCTAGAATAAATCTTCCCTTTAAAAATCGTTCTGGTCCCTTTGGACTATTTGCACTGCCTGAAACTTCATTTCTACAAAGGATTTTTAGTAAAATATTATATCTTTCATAGCTTCCTCCAACTCCTCTAGCTCTAGCTCTAGCTCTAGCTCTCTAGATAGAAAAAACCCTCTCATATCGACTTGCTTGGTGAGTTCCATGGAGGTGCTGCTCAAAGGTTTAATGCCATCGAATGTGAAAATGTTTCAAAGGTGACCACAAAAGCTCTCTAAAATTCAAAGTTCATCCTCTGCGAGATACCATTAGAATCTCTGATCACAAGGATTCTTTCTGCCTTATGCTTCTGCTTTAGATATTGGAAGTAAAATTTTGAGGGTACATCATTTTCTGCAATCCAATGAAGGTGCCCCCTTATCTTAGCTCCTCTTGTCCTTTTGATTTGTACTCCTTAAATTTTATGAGTTGAGATTCTAACTCACTAGCTACTCAATTTTTTGACATTTAAAGGATCCAATTCCAACATATATCTAGCTTGTTCAAGCTGAACTTATGCTTCTTGTTCTTTCCCTTTCTGTGTCGTGGCAATGATTTGTCCCAACGTCAAATAAGTTTAGTAGTATGTTGAGTAGCTGCCTCCCACCAAATAATTTATCTTTCATCACCACTCATGGTAGGCACCAAGGACCAAATTCTAGCAATAGCCTTCAACCAGTATTTTGACTCGAGAAGGGAGAAATTTAGCTTGTAAGAAGAAGGCTTCTCTCCAGAGTCATCAGCACCAATTATCATTGAGTGGAATGGGAAAATGGTCAGAACCTTTAATGGGAGAGTCCACAAAAACTGAGCACTTGCCACAAGATGAAAACGTGGCAGTTTGAGAGCTTGCATAGAATCTATCTAGTCTGGTTTGTATCGAATCTTCTCTTGCTTGGTGATTAAACCAAGAATATTGACTAGACAAATCCACTCTTTTGCCCCTAGTTAATATCACAATTCCAAACTTGTTGTTCTTCAAGCCAAAGAGTAGTTTTATGCCCTCCAAGTTCGTCATCATCCCACTTCATATTAAGATCACTGCCTACGATCCACTCAGCAATGGGGAGTGTGTGGGCTGTTCACCACCATAGCTGAATTCTACCAATTGAATCATTGGGCATGTACACCAAGCAAAAGCCCCACACTTTGCCACCAAGTATTATTGTCATCCAATTGCACCGTGGCATGGGGTAATCTCTTTTATCTAGAACATGAGACCTTATCTAAGAGGCAACAACACACATCACCCGTCATTTACCCTCCTCTTGAGAGGTGGCAATGTAGTCTCCATTCTGGTTGTTCATCAACAATTGCAATTTAAACCCAAAAAAATTATTTCTTCATGCAAGAGCACATCTGTATGTAGGTCAGCCAATGATTGCTTGAACAATGGCCAGTTAACATTTGAGGCAGCTCTTTTTAGCTTCTTAGACAATGCACCTCAAGTCCCTACTCAAGGGCTGTAAAAACATTTTTTAATCACAACTTCCATTTCTTGCAAGGTTCCATGTAGAATTTTCTTGGCTATGGTTATATTGAAAGGGTTCTTATCATTATTCAACTTGGTGTTTATTTCTGATTTTTTTGGGTCTTCCCTGTTTTGCTTCCATTGTTGTTCCTTGTGTCTAATCCTTGTCATTACCTTTAAAAAATTACCCTATGAACTGAAATATGACTCGTGGTTGCGTCCTTTAGTTATCATTGTTAGAACAACATTTATTTGAGTGTTTTTTTGGTAGGAAACCATTTAATCCTCCTACAAACTTAGAGGCTTTGTCTATTTATTGCTCAAAACCCTCATTCCGGGGTCAACCGTAAAAATGCAGTTAATAAGGGGAATGGTCTTTCAGTGGGAATGACAGCAATTTTTTTTACTTCAAGCAACTTGCTAATAAATGCAAGTGCTAGTTTGTTGAAAACCCTTAAGCATCCCTGCTTCTGAAGAAACTACAAAAGAAAAATCACTTATGGTTGCAAGCGGATTCGATGGCTAGAGGGGCATCCATGCCCAATAGAGATTAAGGAGAAAGATTTGTTAATGATAGACAAGGTGATCTATCCTTTCTTAAGAGAATTCGATATGAGCTTCACAAATGGTGTTGAGATTTAGTTGGTCGCTGAGCAGATAAAGAGGAGTATCATCCTCAACTTTTGCCTTAGGATTCAGTTTGAGAAAGATCTTTACAAGTGTTATGTAGAAAATTGGGAGCCAAGTGGATGGAAGATGGAATTCTTTTGGGGCTTGGGCAAATAATATGTTTGTGTTGTCCTTGACAAGGAGGAGGCAGCACAAGGTGTGTATCAAAACGAAGTTTGGATGGTTGCTGGACCTTTATCCTATGTTCAGCGTTGGCATGAATATTTCGATCCAGAATTTGCTTCCCAACACAAGTACCCTCTTATAGATGGAGCTCCATAAGAGAAGATTGTCCGGCCCTTTGGCTGATTGCTTGTGGGCGATAAATGAGTCACACTCCTTGCGACCTAATGCTAGAGTGTACATTCCCAATGGCATATTAGTGGTACATTGGCTCCAGTTGATAGTGAAGAGTACAACCTAGAGGATCCTCTTGAGCTCCTACTAAGGAGTGAAGAAGAAATAAATATTTTTGCTCTCTTGTCCTCTGTCTGATTCCACTCAAAGGAAAGGATAAATGTGTTGTTACTTCAAATTTTCTCAAAATTAAATTAAGAAGTCAAACATGAGACAAAATTAAACGAGTTTACAACGAATTAATAATTAAATAAATCAAAGATCTTACTTGTGATAAAATATGAATTGCTTAGTGCTTCAACGAAGGTGTTTTGGAGCTGTGCCCGCTGACATATGTGATGGCATTCACTTAACAATGGCCATAATCGACATTTCCATGGACAAACAATCCATCTACATTTTTATTGCTTTCCAATTCCTCAGTTAAATAGTAGTTTCTTCACTACGGAACGTGGCTCAACTGGTCATCATATTTGGAATTCTTTTGGTCTCATTTGAATGCCATTTAAAATTTTAAAGCTGTATCAACATAAATATTGGAGTGAAGCATGGCCTACCAAACACACCTAATTGCTACAACATTTGCAATGGCGTGGACATTTGGGTCTGGCATATTAATGTCAAGGTCCTGTTTCTCATTGCTTCACTTAAAACTTCTTCCAAACATGGCTTATCAATGTCACACGTGGATGAGCATTTATTTTGAGCCAAATACGATCACAAGTCCCTCCACATGCCCTTGAAACTCATCTTATGAGATCTCAATGACAAAATCGTACATATTCATTGCCACTTAATAGGATCACTTTCTTTTTTATGCCTCTTTAGTAAAACCTCTTTCTTTCTCTATGATTGCTTCCATTATGTAAGGCGCTTCAACACTAATGGAAGGAGGAAATTGTTAGTTTTGATCCAAAATAAATATTTGTTAGATCTATTGCTAGACATTGTTAGTATGTTTTTAGATGGCTGTACTTGTATTACAACTCATAGATTATTTTAGGAATTTGTTTATTCTCGTGCTTTTGCTAGTTTCCTGTTTACATACAGGCTTTATGGCAAAGTGAAGGGTGTGTGATTCAATGATGCAAATTTCTTTTTTAAACTAATAAAATAATACATCATGGGGCCGTTTTTGCTCATAGGAGTTACTTCAATTCAATTTTATCTGTGGTATCAAAGGCATAATATGGCATGGGGCCATTTGGTGCTTAAGAGGATGAAGAATCCAGTTGCCATTTTATAAAATCTTCTAATAATTGATGCCAAGATAGAATTGTATGGTTTGCATAATGGAAAGACTCTCTGCAGAAGATTTAAAGTTTTTTGTTGCTACAGTATGGATTTCATGAAGCTAAATATAATTATATGAATGAGAACGCAAGTGTGAAGGAAAGCATGAGACATTTTGTTTTGAAGAAGAGATCCTTACAATACGGATGTGGAGTATTTTTTGGGAGCGTGAGTGCATGAGTGAAGAAGTTTTGCTGCAGTATAAAAGATGTTTGAATTCTGCTATCTGATTTTTTAATACAACAGATCTTATGAAAAAAGAGTAAAAGTGTTTGGTAGATTAAATGGCGTTTCTATGTGAAGAGAGTGTTGTATGGACATGGCATGGAAGACAAAAGTTGGGTGTGATAGAGAGGTGTTTCGTTCTCTTCATTGTCATTTTTTCTTTTCTACAGTGCTAAATGGATGATGTGTGTGGAATTGGGGCAAATGACCATACTAAGAACATCAAGAAATGCAATAAGATAATATGAAGGTATGTAAGCCACAAGTTGGCCACACATATCCCTAGATGCACTATCGGTCAAGGGCGTAGCATGCCCTTCCCCTTCAAAACATCGTTGTCCTCAACGTTGAATCAAACTAGGATGTTTTTGTAGGAACGCTTCATCCTTCCATGTTGCATCTTCGGAATGCAGGGTCTTCCATTTGATCAAATACTCCTTAATTGCTCTAGTCCGTAGTTGCTTAGTGCACGTGTGATGGATCTCTTCAGGCTCCAGAATGACTTGGCCTTCTTCATCCAATTCAGGTAACTCAGTCTGAGTGGAAACTCTATGTCCAATTACTTTCTTCCGACAAGATACATGGAAAACCAGATGTATGTCAGCGGATGGGGGCAATTCCAGCGTGTAAGCCACACTAAGCCACACTACCAATTTTCTATAAGATTTGATAAATGCCATAATACTTAGGGGACAGCTTTTTATTCTTTCTCTATTGCTTTAGAGGCATTTGCTTATATGGCTACAAACGCACAAAAACCCAATCAGTTATGTCAAAATGTTGCTCACTACGGCGTTGATTTACTTGTTGCTTCATTCTATTTTGTGTCATTGCTAAATTCTCTCACAAACTAACTAGTACTTCCTGTTGATGGTGAATGTGTTCCTCAACAACTTGAACCTTGGGATGCACTGTCAACACGGAAGTGATGGATGGTGGGTGATACCCATACAATGCCACAAAGGGAGACATTTCGGAAGAAGTGTGAAAAGAAGTGTCATACCAACATTCAACAAGTGGCATTCAATGAACCCATTTGTCCCGTTTGTCGAAAACAAAACAACAAAGATACCCTTTTACACATTTGTTGACTACCTTTGTTTGTTCATCAGATTGAGGATGATAGGACGAGCAATGAGCCAACTGGTTGCCCAAACATGCAAATAATTTAGTCCCAAAATTATCAGTAAATATGGGATCTCGGTCACTTACAATGATCTTTAGAGTACCATACAATTTTTGAATTGTATAGAGAAAAGCAGAAGCTATTGTACTGGCAAAAAATGGGTTTGATAAGGAACAAAAATGAGCATACTTGGTGAGTCGATCCACAACTACCATGATAACATTTTTACCCTCAGACTATGGTAACCCAATAATGAAATCCATGGAAACCTCCTCTCAACACTGGCTAGGGATGGATAAAGGCTGCAAAAGCCCTGGGGTCTTAATGGTTTCACCTTTGTTCTGTTGACATACCATGCATTCAACCACATATTTTTGGACATCCCCCTTGAGTCCTTCCCCAAAAAAATCTTGCTTGATTCTATGATATGTTTTTAAAAATCCGGAGTGACCTCCCAGTGGAGATGCATGAAGTTTGTGAAGGATTTTATGTTTGAGGAGAGAATGCTTATAGAGGTATAATCTGTCTTTATACCATAATGCATTCGCCTTCCAAAAGTTTTCAGCTCCCCCAGAACTTTGCTGAATATTTTGAATCCAATCATGGGTAGCACTGTCATTCTTCCATTTTGATCTTGCTTCCTCTAGCCAATCTGCCTGCCAAATAGTCATATTGCACATAACAATGCCTCAACTGATTCATCCCTCAGGAATAGTGCATCTACCACCACATTCTCTTTTCTTTTCTTATAGACTATTTCAAAATCATAGCCTAACATTTTAGTAACCCATTTTTGTTGTTCTTCAGATGACAATCATTGTTCCAAAAAATATTTGATGCTATCATGATCAATCTTTCAACTCCATTGCTTGATTGCATGCAGAATAGCCATCATCTCTTTCTCATAGATTGGTTCGAGCCTATTTTTCCCCTTTAGTTGGTGACTTTCAAATGTCAGTGGTTTGCCTTCTTGCATGAGTACAACTCCCATGCCATATCTCGATACGCCACCCTCCACAACAAAAGTTCTTGAAAAATCAGGGGTAGCAAAATCTGGAGTTGTGCACAGTCATTTTCAACTGTTCAAATGCCTTGGTAGCTGAATCAATCCACTGGAAGGAGTCTTTCTTCAACAAAGAGGTGAGTGGGGTTGCAATGCTACCATAATTTTTGACAAAGCTATGATAGTAATTAGTTAGCCTCATAAATCCTCTGAGGTTCTTGAGGGTCTTGGGAACCTGCCACTCCATTACTTGGATTTTTTGAAGGATCATCTTTCACTTCATGTGAAACAATATGACCAAAGTATTCTACCTCTTAGACATCAAAAACACATTTGGAAGGTTTGGCATAACGCTGATGTTTCAGAACCGAAAGTACTTATTTCACATGCTTCAAATGGTCATCCCAATTATTGTTGTAGATGAGGATATCATCAAAAACATTAATATAATCTTTCTCAAAAATGGCCTAAAAATAATATTCATCAAACTTTGAAATATAGATGGTGCATTTGTGAGACCAAAAGACATGACCATAAATTCATAATGGCCTTCATGAGTTCTGAAAGCTAGTTTATGTATGTCCTCATTGTGGATTCAAATTTGATGATACCCAGAGCGAAGGTCTAACTTGATAAAATAAACAACACCATGCAATTCATCTAACAAATCATCGATTATTGGAATAAGAAACTTATCTTTGATGGTGTACTTGTTGAGTTCTCTATAGTTTGGGCACATTCTCCAAGTGTCATATTTTTTCCACACCATGACCATAGGGGAGAAATATTTGTTTTGATTGTGTCGGATGATTCGTGCCTCCAACATCATCTGTACCATCTTTTCGATTTCACTCTTCTGGGCATAGGGATACCTGTAGGGTTTGATGTTGGATGGTGTACTTCCCAAAATAAGCCTAATGGCATGATCATGCGCATGGCTTGGAGGAAGTCCTTTTGGCATGTCACCAAAAACAACATAATGGTCATCCAGCACCCTTTGCAAATCAGGATGTGTAGGCTCCTCAGTTTGTTGAACCTTTAGGGAAATTAAGCATGCCAAAAATCCCTCAACACCTTTTCTGAGAATCTTCGTCATCTGATAGGAACTAACAAGTTGTGGAGATTTAGCTTGTAATCCACGCAGTTTAAATGTCTTGCCTTTTGAATGGAACCTCATGAATAGTTCTTGGAAATTCATCTCAATAGTGCTCAAAGTGGTGAGCCACTACACTTCTCAAACAATGTTAGCTCCTCTCATGTGAATAGCAAACATAGGGGAATCTAACAAGTAGTCTCCCACAGCAAGCTTAATGCTATGGCATTTTTCAGAACAGTTGACGGTATCACCATTTAAAATCATGCCCTGAAATTCTGGATTGGGTAAATGAAACAGTTCAAACAAGTAGCCAAATTACTGTTGATGAAATTATGTGTACTCCCAAAGTCAATTAACACAAAGATTTTCTGTTTCTTCAGGAAACCCACCACCTTAAGAGTTTGAGGAGTACTAATGTCTGGTAGTGCATGACAGAAAATAGTAAGTTGAAAACCTTCGGATTCATCCTCGTGTTCTAAACGAGTCTCTAAATCTTCATCATCATCTTCCACATTGGCACCTTCAATGTAAAACAACTTTTCAGCACATTGATGTCCTTTGCTCCATTTGCTATCGTAGCCAACATAAATCTTTTGCACGCTTTTCTTCAATTTGCTAAGGTGTCAATCTAGTAGGTTGCAAAAGTGGTGGTGCTGGGAAGGTCCGTTCATGAACATTAGTGAAAGGTCTTTGTTTGATCCGCTGTTTTTTCTCAACCATGTGTGCCCTTGGTATGGCTTCAAATACATTACTGGGATGAAACATGCGAACCTCCAAGTGGATGCTATCTTTGAGGCCACCCAAAAATAGGTCAGTTAGATTTTTCTCAGTGATGTTTGCCACATGTAAGGAGAGATTCTAAAATTAATGAATGTAATTCTTTATTATCTCGGTTTGGCGCAACTTGGTTAGTTGGCTGAAGTAGTTTTTTGAGACATTGTTGCGATAGTGGAGTTGCAACTCCTCAGAAAATACCGACCATGAAATTGGGACACCCTTCTTTTTCTTTTGAGCACACAACCAACGATACCAAATGAACTGCTCATGTTCAAGATATATAGAGGCCATGACCGCCTTTTTGTGAACAAAGAGTTTGATGTAGATCAAATGAATTTTCAATTTGAGCAAGCCATGTGAGTGGATCATTACCATCAAACTTATATAGGTCCATTTTTGGCAATAATGACTTTGTACTAGGAATGGTGTTGTGATTGTTTGGAGGAGAACCAAACTGAAGCGGTGGAGGGTTGTTTTGCAATTACTGGGTTGACAAATTGTCCAATTTTTCATGTATTTGTTGCAATTGATCTTGCAAGCCATTCAGGCCCCTATCAGTCCCGTGATGTCCTTTTTAACCGCACCAAGATCATCTTTTTGCACCATGCACTGCAACTCTGACTTAAGTTGCTGAACTACCTCCGAAATACACGGATCAAAAGTTCTGGACTTCATGTCGTCCTTGTGAGGAGTTTTAGGCATTTCTTGCCCTTTCTTGCATCCACGAGTGTTAGGCCCAACCATGCACAAACCCTAGGAGGTTTGCAACCCCGAAAAAAAGTTTATTAACAGATGATACTGTTGCGATCGCCTCGCCAAGACGAATCCAATGACTGCTAATGTGCACAAGGGTGAAATTTTTTTCAGATTTAAAAAAAAATAAAATAAAAAAATCCACGAACAAAATTGTGGTGACGAAAAAATACAATTCTTCTTGGATCAAAAGTTATGCTTTTTTGACCTTTTAGTGCTCAGGACGCTAGATTTAAAAAAATCTGCATCGCAAAAACTTGCTCAAATCGAAGCTTTGATACCACTTGTAATGAAATTACTTTGCTGATTCACAACAATAGAATAATATATCGTAGAATTAAGAACAAAATAAACAGATCCACAATAACAATTGGTGAAAGAGCAAAATATTTGAATATTATGACTGAGCCAATTTGAGGGGGCAACCTCCACAACAATGCAATAAGAATAGAATTCACAATATGATGATAAAAAACTAACCACTACCTCCTCTATATATTTTATTTAGCCATGGTTTTTCCATAGGGCGACCATACTAAGAACATTGAGAAATGCAGTAAGATAATATGAAGGTATGTAAGCAACAAGTCAGTCACACATATCCTTAAACACAGTATAGGTTAAGGGCGTAGCAAATTAAACATATTTTTCATGTGGAGCCCACTAGAATGGGAGTTGTTGCTATTTTGTTATGTTACTAGATACGCCTCCTAGGCCCTGGAGTGCGAGGGATATGCTCTAGGATATGGGAGCATGGGGGAGATGCCTAGGGAGCATGCCTGGGCTGCGGAAATGCACGGGTACGTTTGGGCGACGTACTTAGGCATTTTCACAGCCCAGGTAGGCTCCTTGGGCGTCTCAACGTGCTCTTGAATGCCAAACATTTTTTTTAAATTTTTTTTCAATTTTGCCCACTGAAAAGTCAAACATGGACTTCAAAATTCAATTCAAAACAAAAGAAAGTCGATTCCCAACCAGAAAAGCAACATTCACACTCATTTTATCACAAGATAACAACAAATTTCCCTTCCATTGCATTTTTAACTCATTGCACATTTGTTCACTCTTGTTAATTTTTTCAATCGCATAAGCTTGAAACTCCTTGTGCTAAACCTACACTATTACCTCAACTTATTTGGTGCCAAGGAGCTTGCAAGGAAGAGGATTTGCTGATTTAAGGTAAGTTTTTAAGATTTGTGGATTTTTTTTGGTTTTTGTTTATAACTAGTTTTAATTTTAATTTTTTTTGTTATTCTTTTAAGTTTTAACCATTATTTTCACAAATACCAAATGCAATGATTATGTTTTAAATTTAAATAGCAATTATTTTATTTTTTATCAGGGGCTAGATGGATTTGTCAGAATGTCTCATGGTGCAAGTGCTAGTTCGGTGGGTCAAGGGATAGCCCCCAAATTTGATCTGCGAACGTCCCTTTGGAAGTATGTGACTGTATTAGAATAGATATTTGGTGGAGGGTGTTTTCATTGGCTTTGCTCATAGTGTAATTGTAAATACAAGAGCTCGTATAGTTGAGTGAAAGCTCATTTGTGTGCGATTTTTGGCATTGGAATCAGAGTTTGTGGTGGGCCAAGCATAAATGGAAGGCTAGGAAAGGGCTTGCCACGGGGAAAGATCCTTGCATATGTCAAAGAGCAAGAAGAGGCAGGTGCCGTTGTGGGATAAAGATCGAAGCATCCTTTGAAAAATAAAGGATCACCACCTATTGATCCATCTCGTGTTAATGTGGTGACCCTATCACACCCCTTGCTACACCCATTGCGGCCGAAGAGGAAGATGATTCACCTTTTGGTCGAAAGAGAACAAAAGAAGCAGGCCTATTGGACACGGCCTTCCATAATGAATCCAGGGACATAGCGGAGCAGAACATCGTGTGTTGTCTTCAAGCATGTGGGTTGCCATTTAATGTTGTTAGATCACCATACTGGTAGGATATTGTTAGATCTATCAATGCTGCACCTAAAGGGTTCATTGGCCCAGGTTATGAAAAGGTGTGCACCACCTTATTAACAAAAGAAAGAAAACACGTTGAATATGTATTGAAGCCCATCAGGGATTCGTGGATCACAATAGGGTTGTCCATTATTTCCGATGGATAAAAAGATACGACAAATTGGCCATTGATTAATGTGATCGCAACGAGCCTTAAAGGGGCAATGTTTTTGAGGGCCGTTGATTGTAAGGGGCAAGTGAAAGATGCACAATTCATTGCTAACACTCTGATGGAGTCCATTGAGGCAGTGGGGCCTCAAAATGTTGTCAAAGTTGTAACAGACAACATTAAAAATTGCAAAGTTGCAGGCATGTTGGTTGAGGCAAGGTATGGGCACATATTTTGGACACCTTGTGTTGTTCATTCCCCCAACTTTATGTTGCAAAAATTGAGTACAAAAATTACAAAAATTGACTGGATCAAACAAGTCTATGAGGAGGCGAGCGAGATCCAAATGTTCATAACTAGCCATCACATGTCCCAAAACATCTTCAGGGCCCTTTCGAAATTGTAGTTGTTGAAGGTAACTCTTAATTTTATCATTCATGAATTATGTATCATTGTATATTTTTAACTTAATTTTATAAGTTTGTAATTTGTAATGTTTTTTTTTTTGAACATTTTTTTTAAATTTTATTTGTTTTAATTTTGTATTAGGTTGTTGAGACTCGATTTGCCTCACACACCCTCATCTTAAGACGACTTGTTAAGGTGCGTGAGGCATTGAGTAGCATGGTCATCAACAACCTTTGGGTTGTATGGAGGCAGACAAACAATGAGAGGGCCACAAAAGTGAAATGGTGGATTCTTGATGTTGTGTGGTGGGAATGTGTGGAATATTTGCTCAGTTTTACTAAGCCCATTGTTAGCATGTTGAGATATGTGGATATGGATCATCCATGTTTGGGTGATCTTTATGATAGAATCGACTCAATGATTTAGAGCATTAGATCCATCATAAATGCCAAAGAGTAGGATCCGACAAAGAGGTTCTTCAAGGAAGTGCAGTCGCATCTCCTTAAAAGGTGGAACAAAAAGACCACCCCATTGCATCTTCTTGCTTTTGCCTTGACACCCAAATACTAAAGTGCAAAGATTATTTCTTTGCCCAGGAGGGTTGCACTATATAGGAATGTTGAGGTTGCCGAGGGATATAAGGAAACATTCTCTAGAATCTTTCCTGATTTAGAAGTAGAAGACCAAGTTAGGGAAGAGTTTGTGCATTTCATATTCTCGGTGGGTCACTCTCTTAGTGCTATTCTGACAAGTACAAGATGGATGCTCACTTTTGGTGGTACCTCCATGGGCAAGCATCCACCCACCTCCAACCACTTACAATAAAAATTCTATCACAAATAAGATTTTTTTTTTTTACTCTATTCTTCTTTTGACCTTTTCAATGTTTTGTTTTAAGTTTTAGCTTTTAATATTTATAAATTCTAATTGAATTTGTGGCTTCAATAGGTTGCAAGTTCCTCTTCAGCTGAGTGGAATTGGGGTACCTATGGCTTTATCCATGACTCAGGTAAACGCAACAAGTTGGCAGCAAAAAAGGCGGAGGATTTGGTTTATGTGCATTCCAACTTGTGTCTTCTTTCACACAAACAACCTCATTACAAGGAAGGGCCAACAAAGTTGTGAGATCTGAACCCAAAGACTACTGATTTAGATGCCTCTGTTGCCTACTTTTTATTTCTTGACACGGAGCTAGATAGTGCTTCACACTAGTGTATTAAAAAATGCGAGTACCCTCTGGGTACCAAAGAAAAAACATTTTTCACAGTATGCAGGGTATACGGCTGGTTACCCACCGAAAACTGTGGTTTTTGACCTCGTAACCAGCCAAAAATCGAGAACCAAAAAAACACAAGTTAAACCATGAAAAACAAATCGCGATCCATGGGTTTTTATTCTGCCATTGTCGTTTTTCCCCTTTGTTGCTTTGCTAGATGCATTTTGCTTGTGCATGACTGTGATTGACTGCGTCGGCCGTCGAATGTGAGCTCCATTTAATGGTCTTTGCCATGTTTCATCTTCAGGTTGATCTTAGTTGGATTCCTTGCTTCTTGGAAATTGTTGCAATGCATTCGAAGCTCATTCTGGCTCCTTCAAGTCCCATTGCACCCTTCTGTGCAATCTTCCTTCAAATCACAGATCTCTTTGAGGCTATATTCCTTTACAAAATTCAAGACACGTCTTATCTGGATCTAGTGAATTCCATTGCTTGATAGTGTGGTAGCACTTTTACTTCCACCTTACAAAATTTAGGTTTTACCTTTACAAACAAATATTCACAAAATTTAAGATTTAGATGTAAACCTTGGATGCAAGATCAAAACTGGGCAGTTACACTTAGAAACTTGTTTCATTGGTTGTCTGGGTTTCATATTGTGTTTTACAGGGTTAATCACAACTTCAGATATTAAGTGAAGTTTTGAAGTTGTAAATGAAAATTGATTACAATCTCAATTTGGTTCACTTAATAAGTTAGTTGCATTTGCATGCTTTGTAAGAGTGCAACGTTAGATTGCACAGAAGGGTGCAATGGGACTTAAATGATTCTCCACCTGAACTTGATAATACAAAGTTATTGAGTATAAGCTATTAAGCAATAATAACTATATGGACTCCTGCAATAATAACTATCTAGACTCCTGCAATAATAATTGTTTATGACTTTGAGTTATGTGTTCTCTGAATCTCTACAATCATTTCTTGAAATTCATTTCATTTTTTTATGTATTTAATTGTATTTTATGAATTTATATATATTTTTAAAGTAGCAATAAAAGTGGTGAGTAATTGCCATGTAATTATTCAGTCCTGAGTACAGGTCACAATTTTTGGTTGCCGAGTAACCGCGGTTCCCCTTTTTTTCTACTATGCTTCACACGACTTGCATAGTGGAGCTTGTGGGAGTGGCATTGCTGCTGCTTGTGGTTCTAATGAACCACATGATGATGAAGACATCGCAGCTGAAGATGAAAATGAATATAGTGAATCATGAAAATGCTGATTTGTCTTTATTTTTGTCCATACATTGTAACATTTGCACCATGTACATGCTATAAAACTAATATAAGTTCGACCATTAAATATTATGATATTTGGCATTGAATTATGAGTATATATTTTGTGGTTATTTAACTTATTTGAAGTTATTTTATATGTGGTTAATTTTGCTTACATGGCTATATTTTTAATTTTTTATGTATATTTTTGTACGGCCGTATCCAAACATATCCAAACCCCCCAAAAAAATTCGTTGTATCCCCGTATCCAATTCTTGTACTTGCATCTGTACCCATATTGGTAACGTAGCTATTTTGTCACACATTGCTAGGTAATTTTAGTGTCATTCACAACATTAAATCACTTTTTTTTCGGGTTAACTTTAATAAGGCATATAAAAAAGTATTTTGTCATAGTTTTTAAACTACTACATGGGGAGATTGGTAAGCTTTCTTTTCCAAAGCATTCAATATAGATGTTCTAAGTTCAAATCCCTCCCCTCTCGTCTTTTGCTTGAAGTGCAATATTTTGGAGGCTAAGCACATACATGGTATACAAAAGTTTTAGAATTTATGTTTCATAGCGTTGAACAAGGGAGCCGGTGATATTATTTTGCAAGGCATTGCACCTTTAAGAGGTCTCAAGTTCCAATTTCCCCTTCTCTACTTAGCTCAAAAATGTAATTTCTTAAGGGAGTATATGCATTTTTGGAGATATAAATATTTTTTTGGAGTGATAAGGATTGTAAACCAAGGGTCTACTTGAGGGTAAAGTAAATAACACAGTAGAATACCTTTTCTTTGCGTGTCTTAGTTTTTCCTTTTCAGTTTGAATATAGCTAAGGTAATTAGCCTAATTTTAGCAGCAGGAAGATTAACACCCAAGAATTATAAAGATTGGAGTCTTAAATATGGTAAATACTTCTGTTTTCAATGACCCTTGGGAATTGATTGAGAAACAACCTAGACTACCTTCTGAAGTTGCTAAATTGGACGAGTTCCAAAAGCAGGATAAAAAATATCTGGTCCCATTAAAATCTTCTTGCTTTTCACAGGTTATCGTTCACAGAGGCCATTAAATCAGATGCTTGGAGAACACTTGAGGAATTATATGATAAACAACCTGCCTATAAACTGATTGATCTTTTGATGCAATTGCTTAACACTAAGCTTTATGATGATGAGGACATTTCAGAGTACATCTCTAGGTTGAAGAATTTAAAGCAGGAATATGTTACAACAGGAGGGAAAATCGATAATGACATGATTTCTATAGTTTTGAATGGGGGGCTTAATTCCACTTACAAAAATATCTTGAAGTGTTGCAACTTGGTCGAAAAATTAACAAGACAACATTTGATTCCATTTGTGAATTGCTTACACAATGTGAACATCAATTCGCAAAGAAGAAAAGCTTTAGTGTGAAGCCTTCTGAGGATGTCTATTTTACAAAGACAGGGGAACACCAGGGGAAAACAAAACGAGTGGAAAAGAAGCGTTCCTCACAAAGATTTAAACATAAGCACCTTCTCGGTGTCATTCCAAGGATGACACTGGTGATACTTCTTCATATGCCAATACTAGTAGCAACAAATCATCTCATAGATTCAAGAAAAAGGTGTGATGTTACAAATGTGGTCCATTGGGAAACTATACTACTGAATGCCCTTCTAGGCAAAAGTCATCCAAAGACAGAAAGAAGCCTGCCGCACATTATGTTGCTGATTCTATTGGATATTCTTCTTTTGACTAGAAGCATCTTGTTTCGCGGAAACTTTTAGTTCAGGTGGACAAGACCACAACTGTGTCTTTTGAAAGACCTGCAGAAACCCATCTTAAGTTTGCTATTCGCTTGAGAATTGGCATGGTCCAGATTTAGAGGCAGTGTTGATTTTCAGTTTTGGCTTTATTGATTATATTCCAGTTGTTGCTAACTGATAGTTTCATTGTTGCTTCAGTTTTAGATGGTTACGATGTGGAGCAGGTTGAGGATATGAAGCTGCATGGACTTCCTATCTCTCGTTTGTCAGGGAAGAAGGTATTGTAGATCAGCCTTCGAGATGTTAGTATTGATGGTCCTTCATGGAGGACTAATCAGGTCCTTTTGTACAGGCAGTAGTGATCATTGTTGTTGGTGCATTCTAAAGATGTTCCATACTACGGGTACATGTACAACAATCAGAGGACACTGATGTTTGTTTCAACATTCATCATCATGTTTTGGTCAAATAGTGCTAGGAGGATGTACAATTGCAGTAGGCACATGGCACATAAGGTTAGGCTGCGAGGAAAGCAGTAGACTTGCCGACATAGGTTGATCAGAGCACATGGTATAGTTTGCAGGTTGCAGTGATTTTTGCTCCAGCATTTATCTTTTGTTCCCTTTTGGATCCAGGGTTTTTTTTTTAGGTTTGATCCAAAATAAATATTTGTTAGATCTATTGTTAGATATTGTTAGTATGTTGTTAGATGGGTGTACTTGTATTACAACCCATAGATCATTTTTAGGAGTTTGTTTATTCTTGTTCTTTTGCTATCTTCCTGTTTAAATACAGGCTCTATGGCAATGTGAAGGGTGCGTGTTTCAATGATTTAAACTAATTTTCAAATCAATAAAATAATATCACATTGAACCATTTTTTTCTTGTAGGAGTTTCTTTAGTTTAGTTTCATCAGAAATCAAGTATGTGCACACCAATGTGTTTCTTTTATATCTAGTGACACTTTTTTATAAAGCAAGATAATGAAAATTCTAGACCATGCAATACAATATCATTTTAATATATCCTAAATTTGTTGATGCTTAGAGTCTCAATCTTGTCTTATAACTAAATAGTCACACGATAAGCCTTGCATGGTTTGCAAGACATATATCATGTATATTTTGCTAGATATCATATATCTTTTGTTATCTCCATGTGGGGTGCATTGTTCATGATAATTTGGAAAAAAGAACTACACATGCCCATCTCTTTAATCTTTCATTCTAAAGAGACATGACAAATAAGGGTTTTATGTGTAATTTATGACGTTCCCATGACATTTCAAGAATTTAACTGCCTTGGCACGAGGCCAAATGTTAATAAGAGGACTTCTTGTTGTATCCATCTCATTTGTAATAATCTGAACCTCAACATTTGTGCAGCTATCCTTAATATACGAATTGTTTTACTTCCTAACAAAGAAGAAGCCTTAATTTCCCATAACTGACAGGAAATGTACCTTCAATATTTTGTTTTTATCTTGTCACTACCTCTTCCCAATAAAAAAAGCTCTCAGAGTTGAATGTTACATCAGAGACATAACAATTTGGCAAATAGACATGCTAATTCTTCCTTTCTATCATTTATATTATACATTTAACAAATTAGGGGTGGAAGTATGGGTATAAATTATAAGCTCTACAAGGATGACGGGGCACAAATGTTGGTGTTCAATGACTTGCAGGGCAGTGGCGAAAATTCTTGTGTAATTCCCTTGGTCAAATAAAAGTATATAGCCTCTCTACTTAATTTTTTCCTAGTATTTCTCTTTCTTTGTCATCATGGTAGGTTTAATTTGTAAATGTGTTTGAGGATGTGATAAGAATCAAAGGATTGGCATTTACAGTGTTTCTGAGTAGAATTTGAATATCTTATGTAAATTTATGGAAATGCAGAGAAAATTCTAGACACTTAATGTGGAATTAATGGTAGGTTTATTTCTTAACTGATGAATATAAGCAAATATTTATGAGCAAATAGCATATTAGTGCCATGAAATAACTTAAGCATTTAACAAAAGAGAGTGGAAGCTTAGTGCTATCTTCGGCCCCTTTTACGTGATAATTAGCTGTCCTTTGTGTTGGATGAAGAATGGCTAGCTTTCCATTATAACTTGGTATTTGATATCATACTTTGTGATTTGATACCATATGCATCATTTGCATCACTTCCAACAATATTTCTATGGTTTGTGTGGCTTCTTATTTCCTGACTTTTTTTTTGGTTTGATATCTAGGGAACTCAAACTATGAACTAGGGAGAGGCAATAAAGGCAATGATTGGAGACCGAGACCTATACCAAACCTTGAAGGTGTTCGCATCATTCAGATAGCAAGTGGAGGCTATCATTCCTTGGCTCTCACAGGTATTGTTACCATTTAATTATTTCTATTTAATATATAATATGCCACATTAAAATATAAATTAAAAGTGATGCAATGTGAAATAGTACTTGCAATTGCCTGAAACACATATATACATTGTTATCAATTCTGATTCATGGTGTAGAGAGGATTACATAACACGATTAGCCAAACGTTAGTCCAATAAATCAAAGGAAGAATGCATAAGAACAAACCGAATTAAGCCTATCTATTCATGTGGGAATTACAAAAGATAGCAAGAAACAACTGAAAGAAAGCAACATCATATTACCTTACCAAATGGATTCACCATACCAATGCGGCTCAAAAGCATGTTCTCCCTTGATCAAGAGCTCTTGTTTTCAACAACAATGGTGGCCAACTCCTCCAATATCTCAAGCACTCCTTGCAAAACCTAGGCTCATGATATGGAATCACTAAACTAGCCTATCAATCAAGCTTGCAACTAAAATCAATAGTCAAATGCAAAGGATTGTAGAAACAATTCAACATAATAATTTTGCACAAATCAAGCTTGAAAATGATGTTCATGGCCTCTTTATTTATAAATTTTTGAGATTGATTAGAATCAACATGAACTGTCCATCTCAAGATGAAGATGTGTGGCTAAGGATTAATTCAGTTATGTAATTAAAATTCATAAATAGACTCATCAATATTTGGGATAGAGGAGCATTTAAGAGGTATAGAGGTTCATAATGAGGCATGAAAGACCCATAATCCTGATATTTTTGGCATTTATGGCTTATGGATGCCACTCCATATGATGATGTCATTAGGTGATACAGTTAATAGAAATCAATTTCTAAAAAGAAATATTCAACAACTCTCATGGAAAATCCACTTAAGCTTTTGATTTGGATCAATTAGCTTTAAACAAAGTTAATCAACACTTTGTGCAATTATTTAAAAATTGGCCCTCAATTAATCAAAATGGTCAGAAAATCATATTACTGGATCGTAATTTGACTCGAGAAGAACTGGAAGGTGATGTTAGATGCGTTGGATCCGCCATCCCATTTAGGATGTTGCCGACACAAAATAACAAGGGCACATGTCTTGTGCAAGAGATTTGACAAAAAATAGCAATCCAGGGCACTCAGGTGCAAAATTGGCATTCTAACTCGAAATGATTTGATCAAAGTTAGTTGGCCCATAAAATGCATTGTCCCATTTAGGGATACTTTGACTTAAATCGGCACTTGTGAATGACAAGTTCGAACTATTTAGGGTGTTTTATGGATTTTAGCACAAATGGTGTTAGGAATTGGCTGTCTACATTTTGCCCCTATTTGAGAAGGTGTAGCGAAACATTCAGACGAAGCAACGTCTTTTTAAAAAAAAAAGTTGTTAAGAAGAAATTGGAACAAATCCATGATGCCCCTTCGAGAGGACATACTACGATGAAAGAGGATGGACTCTCGAAAAGAGAGAGAAAGTGAGAGATTAACTCATGGAATAGATTACATCCAAATGAGCTAATGCTTGCACACGTGATTCCCATCAATGATCAAAATATAATTAGATGTATAAAAGGCCCTAGGAGATGGAGGGAATGGAAAAGATACAATCCATAAATGTAAGGGACACACTTTAAACATATCCAATTTGAGAGTACAAGCTGTGCACTTATGATATTGATCAATCCCGAGACAAGTTGCACACTAAATATTGCCATCGTGGGCAGTAGTGTGGAGAGCTTGTAATTAGAGGAAAAGAGAGAACGTTCTGCTTCAGGAAGGGAAGCACCACTAAAATGGGGTCTCCAAAGTTAAGATAATAAGAGGTGCCCTAGTAGAGCAAATGTGATCGTGATAAAACAATTTGCTCTAGTAGGGCTAATTTTGATCATTGATAAAGAATAAATAATGTTTTGCCCCTATAGAGCTGATTTGATTTTGACGTTGTTCAGATGTTGCATCCCAGCATGGGCAATTGGCAAGCAAAATAGCTCAAGGATATAACCCAAAAGATAGGTTAAAGCGAGCGTGCGCAAACATGCATGCGATGGTGTAATGGTTTAGAAAGCCACATAAAACTAAGCATATGAGAATGCACAAAGTGATGAAAGAGAAAAAAAGAAGAATGAAAGATAGTTGAGTTGACTCCAAATGTGCTAGACAAGTCGCTGTTGCTTATATAGTTCCATGGACTTGTGTTTCAACCTGAACTTCAGGCTAATGTAGTTCACCCAAGTTTGGGAGAGAATGGAATGAGAAATGATGAAAACTAACCAAGAATTGACTAGACTCACAATGTATGCAAAGAGATGCACGTCTAAGCATAAAATTGAGTGCCAAAATGCATGTTACCTAAATGCCTAATTCCATATCATGAGCCTAGATTATGCAAAGTGTTCTTGAGAATTGTTCATCGGAGTGATGTTGACGTTAAGACTTTGAGACTTGAGCACAAAGTGCTTGCTATAGCAAAAGAAATTAGGCATCATAAGTATGAATGACTTAGAATGACAGAATATTCCAATTGTGTTGAGCCGGTTCAAATGTGAATACCTATAATTAAGGATAATGGTAAAACAATGGGCAAACCAGAGTTGTAGCTATTTACATTTAAACAAAAAAGCAAAGACAAAGAAAAAGAAAACAAGACATCTTAACAACTGAGATCAAGATACGAATAATCGAGATCTATGTGGACCATCAAGATGTACTGCGAAAATAAAACAAAGAAGCAAGACCAAACAGGGAAACAAAAGACCAACATGACAAACAACAATCAAATAAACACACACAAAATTGTTTTTGAATGTTTTACGAATGTTTTTAGAATTTTCTAAGTATCTCAACTCAATTGAGGATTAAGAGATACAAAACGGTCCAGCTCATGAAACGGCAAGAGCACACCAACTTAAAATGCTTGCAAGACGGCGAGAGCGTATGATAAGAGGGACTGAGTTGATCTTGACATGAATCGAGCACGGCCTAAATAACCCCAAGTCATAGTAATTCTGCCCACACAAAAGGTGATGAAAAACCGACTAGGTCACAACAAGTTCACAACAAAGGCGAACGATAAGACAAATGATAATAGTAATGACCAGATGATGTGGCAATGCATGATAGAAAAGGCATCGTACCTAATTTGCCCATAGGCGGTTATAATTAGGAAACATCAAAACTTCTGATTTGCCTAAAGGCGGTTATAATCAAAGGTACTAAAACAATACTGATTTGCCCATAGGCAATTATAATCAACGATACCAAATAAGATGATAGATGAAAGATAACTTGCTAGATCAAATGCCATACTACTTCCATAGACTGTCATTCAACATAGAATTTAAAAACTCCTGAAACCATTTTGGAATCCCCCTGTAGAAAGTACAGGACGAACCAAAGGAGCCAAGATCAAAATGGGACGAGATAGGACGACTAAGAACAGGGTTTGGTCAATATTAAAGAAATGGTATAATGAAATGATTAGAAGAAAATTGGCTATAGTGGCAACAAAGTTGCCCCCAAGCAATGATTGGCTTAAATTGCTCGCAAAACGGCAAGAGCGTAGGCTTAGGTTGCTCGCAAAACGGCGAGAGCATTCAAACTTAGAAGAATTGCTCACAAAACGGCGAGAGCATAAAGGAGACCGAGCAAACCTCAATAGAAATTGAGTGTTGCCTACATAGTCCCGAAGGACCTCAAGTCAATGTAGTTCAAACGGCATGGTTCATGGATTACAATGGTATAATAATACCTAAAAAAGGTCTATAGGGTTGCTCCCATGAGATGAGGCATGGTAATGGCAAATGGTAATTGAAAAAGTGAAAAATGGTTCTATTGCTCTTGTTGACAGGAAGATGCACGTCCTAGTCAATATGTGAGACAACAAAAATGATCAGTTATAAAAGTTGCTATCCAATTCCCTTTTGGAATAGTTGCTCTATCAAGAATTGGTCGCAGATCTGGATCTCCATAATGTGTTTGTGATTTTCGTTGTCAATCGAATCTGCTTCCTTCAAATGTTGAGACAAGCTAACTTCATAGCCTCTATAAAGGAAAGTGCTGCCAGTGATAAATGATATAAGTGGGTAATAAATGGGTGGGTGATAATGGAATGTATAATGAATGGAAAACAAATGAAGATCAGGACTTTCAGTCACACGTAATGTTGCTGATGTCAGATTCGACATAATTTTGGTTGTGGTGGGGTCAAAGACCTCTGAAGATGCTCTCGATAGGACCACCAGATTGTTTTGTTGCATGACTTTGAGAGTAGCTACCATCTGATTATGCTGTAGATTGGAAGCTATTTTGATTTGATATTAAATAATATCTTCAGTAAACAGTGAAGAACTTTTGTGCTCAGCTATTGGTGCCTCGATGAGGTTTTCGCCAATGAATTTGTACTGATCATCCCATAGCACCTCCGAAAAGGTTTCACAAAGAGATGTTAACATTTGACTTTGATTGTCTTCTAGTGCTTTCGAAAAGGTTTCACTAAAAGATGTTGAGTCTGATCTTTGCTCGTCTCCTAGCACCTCCGAAAAGGTTTCACTATGATATTGTTCTTTTTCTACATGAATTTGGTCTTGACCCCAATGACATTCTGCAAATGATATGTTGCCATGGATGCAGTTAAACAAAGTGTGATTCTGTCAGTCCCAATCGACGTTTGTGGGAGGTGGAATGTTAATATAATGGCTATGTTGGGCGGTAATAATGGGATGGTGAAAGACAACACAATCCTCGTAGAAAATACTAGGAGAACTTGTGTCGATGCTGAAGTAATCATCCTCAAAAACTGTAGAAGGATCATAAATATATTCAAATTGATCCGCAAGGCAATTGTAACCAATGTTGTAACAACTATGACTATAATCTGTTTCTGAATCTGATTCTGAAGCAAGGGACTCTGAATCCAATGTTGCAACTGATGTTGATTCTATTTCTGATGCTAAATCCAATGTTGGTTCAAAAATAGAACTTGACTCTAATTTTGATTCTTCATCTGATATGGTTGTTTTGATAATGTTCTGTTGAATGCTGAATGTTTGACAAGTAATGGCCTGTGATGGCATAATGGGCTCAATAAAGACTGAATCATCTTAGAAGGGTTCAACATAGATTGGCTCGTCTAAGTGAAGCCCTTCAAAGAGAGGGAACCGCTCAAGGGACGTCTCAACAAAATCGTGTCTGTCAAAGTGAGACTCCTCAATGAGTGGGAAAAGATCAAGAGATAACTCTATCGAGACTGGCTTGTCAAGGAGATGAGGCTCTTTAAAGATAGGTAACATATGAATAGGTAACTCATCACAGGGTGACTTGTCACAGATGGGTGTTTCAATAATAACATCATGGTTTTGGTTTACAATTGGTTGCAAGAAATCAATTTTGAACACATTTTGATTCTCATAAGATGGCTCTTGAAGAGGTAATGGTTCTTGTTTTGGCTCGAAGATAGCCACATAATTTCTAAAGTGGGGAAGATTTAGTTTAGCGGGAACAATGATTTGCGGTTCAATAATGGAGTCTCCAAAAATTAGACTATTGAAGAAGGGATTAAAAACAAGTGGTTCATCAAATGGAGGTTCTTTCACAATAGGTTCATCAAAAATTGGTGATGGGCCAAGAATGGTAATAATTGGATGCTTCTTAGTTTGTTTGCCTGTGCAAACCAAAGGAGGAGGTTCTAAAATGGTAACGATCGGACGCTTCTTAGTTTGGTTGCTCGTGTGAACCAAAGGAGGAGGTCCTAAAATGGTAACGACTGAACGCTTCTTAGTTTGGTTGCTTGTGCGAACCAAAGGAGGAGGTCCTAATATGGTGATCTTGGCACGTTGTGGAGCTTGACTGCTTGCACAAGCCAAAGCATCCAAGTCTCCTAAATAAACCCAATCATTCCAGCCTTGAGTTGGATCATAAGTTGGATCTTGACTATGTTCCCATGATTGATTCTTGTGAGGTGGATAGAAATCTCTCACAAACCATATTGTCACCATAGGGGTCTTGACTAAAGTCATAAAAGTCATTTTGTGCGGCCATTCTATCGTAAGTTGGATTATCCATGACTCCACCATAAGTGTAACTAGCCATATCTGCATTTAATGAAGAAAACTCCAAAAACAAAAATACTTAAGAGTTTTGCAAACTCTGAAAAGCGATGTCCAAAAAGACAAAAGGTTCAACCTTAGTCGAAAAAGGGGGGGAGTTGTATCTCCAAAATGGTTTGTGCCAAGATTTGGCATAAAACAACCCAACGTCAAATGTCTAACGTCAAAGGCTTTTGGAGAACGGTTGTTTTCTCCAAAATAAAGGCACAAACAATGATGAGGATAAGTGCTCGAACAAACAAACAATCAATAGTGTTCAAAATTGGGTAATCATTTAACCGAAGTTATGCAATCGGAAAGAAAAAGATCTATGTACCAGCCCCACGAATTTGAGGCCTAAACAGAAATCAATCAATGTTTGGATCCAAACTTGACAAGGTTAATTGAAAATGCAATGTTGAAGACTAGGATTGGACCAAAGAAGCTAGATAGAGCAGACATCATGACGGCACATAAACGAGGTCCAAATGGCACACACACAAACATGTTTAGCAAGAAGTTCGAGGCACAAGTGTGGTGTAAAACGGTCAACATAATGCTTCTTTAAACAAAAGGGCGGCGTATAAACAAGTTGGTTTTGACATGGTTTATAAACTACGTTGTTTGGATACGAGTACGGGTATAGGTACGATTCGGGTACGTGGGTACGCCATTTTTCTAAAACCTTGATTTGGATATGCCATGGGTACATCTCTCTCTCTCTCTCTCTATATATATATATATATAAATGCATATTACTCAATTTTTTTGTAAAATACTTGAAAATAGTAAATACATAGTGTTTGTTCATTCATCGCTTCAAATTTCAAAATGTTCAAAGTATACACTGTAAATACATTCAAATTTTTAAAATGCAAATGTAGAATAAATCATAGATTCATAATTCATCTAGATTGTCCTCATATTCATAATTAATAATCATGAATGTTACTCCCACTAGCTCCACTCTCCACCTCTGGTGTTGAATCCTCTTCATTGTCATCGACATCATCCACACCAAGTAATGAAACTTGGGCAAATGTAGATGTGGAGGCATCCAAGTCTATATTCTCTGGAAGGATATCCCAAAGTTTGTTAGGCCCTCGCATATAGTCCTCAGATTTGTGTGAAAGGAGGCGCAAATTGGAATGTACAAATACCAAATCCTCAGCTTTCTTAGATGCCAACTTGTTTCTTTTAGCAGAATGGATAAATCCATATGTATTCCAATTCCGCTCTGTTGAAAAATTACTAGCCACCTATCACACAAAAAGGTTGTTAATTAGAATTTTTGAATTTAAAATTTGTAACAATGTAAAAAAAAATGTCAATAACTTAATAATTTAAAAAAAAAAAAAATTCAAATTGAATACCTGTGACAGAATCTTGATTGCAATAGGTCGTAGGTACTTGGCATCATGGCCATGTACATACCACCACTTGATTGGAGACAAGCTAGATTGGTCAAAAAGAGCCTCAATTTCTCCCATGCTGCCCTCTGAAGCTACATACATGGCCATTTTATTGCGGACCGCACTAGCTATAGATGGATCAGGAAAAAGCCTTCTGAATGCTTGCCTAGTTCCATTTGCAACCTCTACATCATCATATGGTGGTTGCCTATTGGGTAGCCGAAGTATTTCATTGCTATAATACTTCGGATTGAGAGCATAAGCAAGGAGATGTAATGGGGTGGTCATTTTATTCCACCTCTTCATGACCAAAGACTTGATTTCATTATAAAACATTTCTTTTGGGTCTTGCTTTTTCTTTTGTATGATCTCTCTCATACTTCCAAGCATGGAATCAATCCCATCATAAACTTCTCCCATGCAAACTGCATCTGAATCCGTAAATCGGATCATAGATAGAATAGGCTCTATAAAATTGAGCACATATTCAATCTTGGTCCACCAGTTATCATCAAGGACCAATGCTTTGATCTTATTGGCTTTTTCAATGCCAGTGGTGCTTGCTTGCCTCCACACACCCCAAACATTGCTTATCACCATATTGCTTAGTGCCTCTTTCACCTTCACAAGTCATCTCAAAACGAGCATGTGAGAAGCAAATCTAGTTTCAACAATTTACAAAAAAAAAATAAGACCAAATTTAATTGTCCAAACTGTAAACGTTGATAAACAACTAGAATTAAATTATTAATTATTAAAAAGTTATAACTTCAAAATTAAAAACTTCAAAAGTAAGACTAAGATTTTGTTCTCGAATTTCTTACCTTCAACAACTCCAACTTTGAGAATTCCCTGAAGATGGCCTGAGACAGGTGATGATTTGTGACAAATGTTTGAATGTCACTGGCCTCTGCATAAACTTGCTCTATCCATTGAATTTTACCAATGTTTTGCAGCACCACGTTGAGGGAGTGGACAACACAAGGTGTCCAAAATATGTGCTCATATCTGCCCTCTATAATCAACCCAGCTGCTTGACAATTCTTTGTGTTGTCTGTGATGACTTGGACAACATGTTGGGGGCCCACAGACTCTATAACTTCTATCAAAATGTTTACAATGAATTGAGCATTTTTCCCTTCACCCTCACAATCCACTGCCTTCAGGGACATTGCCCCTTTAGGGCATATTGCAATAACATTGATCAAAGGCCTATTTCGAGCATTTTTCCATCCATCTGAGATAATGGACACCCCTGAATCTTTCCACGAATCTCTAATTGGCTGCAAAGAAGTGTGAATATGTTCTACTTCTTTGGCCAAGAGTGTGGTGCGAACTTTTTCATAGTTAGGGCCTTTGTAACCTTGTGGAGCTTCATTGACCGCTTTCAACATTTGTTGCTAATAAGGCGATCTCAAAACATTGAATGGCAGCCCACATGCATAAATGCAGTTAGCAATCAACTCATCAACAATGTCTCTCTGTGCGACATTGAAAGCTTTTTGCAATAGTCCTTTTGGTTTTTTTCGTGAAGTGGCATATGCATCATCATCAGAGGGTATTGCAACTTAATGAGATCGAGTTTGACTTTCAATGAAATGATGACTCGTAGCTGCAGGTGTTATGGGTAGTCTCCTTGATCTACCTCTTTGGAGAGGTATTGTTTTAGAACGGTTTTTTGAAGCAACTTTTGCATCTGCTTGTTCTTGCTCTTTCATGAACTCAACTATTTTTGGCTTGAGAATTTTATCACACTTTTTGATACCCGACGGCCCATACCCAGTCAAATGAGTTTTGACCCGAGTATACAAGGATTTGTATGTGACATGACAATCATTGCATATCCACACATGAGTTCCACCACCAGCAATGATCTCAAGTATCGTCACATGATTTCAAAGAGGGGAGGTAGGGTCATATTTCACTTGAAGCGAAGTTTCAGCCCGATTTGCTTCATCATGCCCTGCCCCTGACATTGAACTGGATGCCATAGATATCCTAATTATGAATTATCAAATTATAAATTAGATTCTAGAACCAAGCAAAAAAATAAAAAGTTAAAATTAATAAGTATAACTAACTCTGTTTCTGATTCTCACGATCGCAATTACGCGCGAGAGAAGAGCATACTCAGAAGTTAGGGTTAGAAACATAAAAAATATACATTTGATTTTTTAAAATATTTAAACTTAAAAAAATAAAAAATAAAGGTAATGCAACTAACTCTGTTTTTGATTTTCACAGTCGCAATTACGCGCGAGAGAAGAACATATGCAGAATTTAGGGTTAGAAACTTAAAAAAATTTAAACATTTGATTTTTTTAAATATTTAAACTTGAAAAAATAAAAAATAAATGTACTGTAGCTAACTGTATCTGATTCTCAATATTGCAATTATGCGTGAGAGAAGAGCATACACAGAAGTTAGGGTTAGAACTTAGAAACCTATATAAAAAAATATACTTTTGATAATGATTTTTTTAAATAATAAATATTTATGGAAACGAGAAAAATAAAAAAGTTAAATTTTAATACGATTACAACTTTTAATTTTAATTTTTAAATTTTAAACAAAGAAAATAAACATTTGATTTTTTTTAATAATTACTAATTTACTAATTAGTATTATTTACGAAAAAAATTAATATTTAATCTTAATATTATTTAATATTTACAGAAATTTAAAATAAATAAGGAAGATTTTAGTGTTAAAATCAAATTATATATATATATATATATATATATATATATATTTACAAAAAATGAAAATAAATAAATAAACTTAAAATAATTTTAAAATTAAAAATATTTAAAATAAAATTTAAATACTATACTATATAGTATATAGTAAATTTAAAATAAAATATAATATTAAAAATTTTAAACTAAATAGTATTTAGTATTTACTAATTTAGTTTTAAATTTTTAATATTATATTTTATTTTAATAGTTATACTAAATGAAAAATTTAAAACTAAATACAACTTAAAAGTTTTAAAATTAAAACTAAATACTAAATAAAAAATTTAACATCCCTACAAACTCCTCCTTGGCGGCGGCAGTGCTTTGCTCCGGCTCGGCTTCACTCCAGAATCCACTCTTCTCCTGGCAAATTCCCTCTCTTCTCAACCTGAAAAATTCGCTCTCTTCTCTTCATTGTCTTCAGGGTTCAGCAAACCCTGCGGCTGCAAACAATGGTCGCTTGGTGTGGTTTGAGGAAGAGGGAAGGGTTGCTTTTATAAGCCATCAGTGGCGTTTAGGGTTTGCTTTTAGTTTTTAAGGTTTTTTTTAATGTATTTTTTGAGTTTTTTTTAAAAAGTTTTTCGGCATTTTTCGCCGAAATCCATCGGGCACGCTCGGAAACGTCCCTGGCACTCCCGGAGGTGTCCGTGGCCGCGTCGGAAGTTTCCCTGCAAGAGGTGCCGAGGCGGGGGGCGTATCTCTGCAACGCAGTTTATAAACGAACAAACAAGTTTAGTCTCAAAACATACCAAGCAAAAATGACTAAAATACACTAAGTATAATTGTCCAAATCCTAGCAAGTGTATGGCAATGTCGGGTTGACTAACACTAATTGGTTTTCGCTCGTTTCTAGGGGGATCAATTACACAATGACTTTCACGTCATGATGCAAAAGAAAAACATGTAATTGGGTGTCCGCGGCACCTGACTTGTTGCAAAAAGGTCTTG
This sequence comes from Torreya grandis, assembly GCA_037957365.1. NCBI lineage: Eukaryota > Viridiplantae > Streptophyta > Pinopsida > Cupressales > Taxaceae > Torreya > Torreya grandis. Next base: position 1,234,289 of record JARHVA010001540.1, on the reverse strand, counting down.
CCCTTTTTGCAACCACTACAGTCCGATGTTCGCTCAGTGTAGTGCAATGTCCAAAGTACAGATACATCCCTTGTGCAACTCCATCACTAGAAAGTGATTTAACTGTTCAAACCTCCGATCCTAGTGGGAGTGGATGAAGTTAGTGCCGGGAGATGAAACCTCGGGTCAAAGCTTCCCTATAGAATTTGCGGGAGGTAATGAAGTCCCCCTTGCAAGCCGAGATGCAATAAAATAAAAGACATAAAATAGAAAGACTTTAGGGTCGTTTTCAAGATCACCTAAACTATTGCGAGTTTTTGGGGAGTGCTTTAGATGACATTTTTTCTAAGCCTTGGACTGGGCTTTTTGCAATAAGGATGGGCGCTTTTGATTCCAAAGGTTCCCTAAAGGGGACAAGTGGAAGAGCATACACGCGACATCCCTCTCTTTGCCAAAGAAAAACTAGTTCAAACAACTATTGAATGCAAAAACTTGGAAAGATGAGTTCATTTTTAAGCACCAATTTGAAAGATTGAGTGGTGTTTTTTTGACCCCTTGGTCTTAAGTTGTAATTTTGAAAGCCTAACTATCAAACATTCATCTTAAGCACCTAAATGTTTCATTAAGTACTAAAACAAAGTTCCTAGTTCATTTTAAAAGCATGCAAAAGATGGTCTAAAACATGTTTTATCAAATTCCCAAGCTTGAACCTGTAATAAAAATGTTAGAGTATTCTTTAGCTTTGAAGCTAATTTGCAAATGGAATGAGCAACTTTGAAATTTGGGGTCTCTGTTATAAAATCGAAATTACCCAGTCAATATCGTTGTTTCTTGCAAAATCACCACTGATAGATTAAAAAACACAGAAAAATGCAATATCGCTGTTTCAAACAAAATTGCTGGACCAGATGATGATATCGCTGTTTTCAGGCGATACAATATCGATGTTTGCAGAAAAAAAACACAAAAAATACAAAATCACCTTGCCGATGACATAATCGCTGCTCAATATGACGAAATCACTGCCCAAAAGAGCGATATCGCTGCCCAAAAGAACGATATCATTGCCTAGAAGGACGATATCACTGCTCTGGACGACAATATCGTTGCTCAAGTCCACAAAATCGTTGTTTAGCGAATAGCGATTTCGTTTACACAAAATCGCAACTGCATAATAGTGATATTGTTCCAGAGAGCAAAACCGAGGTTTCTAGAAACAAAAACGCGATTATCAGAAAAATGAAATTTTAAGCTAAATTTTCACTCTTTTGGGCCTCTAACTCCAAGATTCTGCATGGAAAAGATTAGTGAGTTGCTTGTAGAGGCTTTGTGAGCAAATTTGTGGGTTGCGGTCCCACCAAGCGTGTCAAAATGTAGATAGGATTACATAACACGATTAGTCAAACATTTGTCCAATAAATCAAAGGAAGAATGCATAAGAACAAACCAAATTAAGCCTATCTATTCATGTGGAAATTACAAAGGATAGCAAGAAACAATTGAAAGAAAACATCATATTACCATCCCAAATGGATTCACCATACCAATGCGGCTCAAAAGCATGTTCTCCCTTGATCAAGAGCTATTGTCTTCAACAACAATGGTGGCCAACTCCTCCAATGTCTCAAGAACTCCTTGCAAAACCTAAGCTCATGATATGGAATCAGTAAACTAGCCTATCAATGAAGCTTGCAACTAAAATCAATGGTCAAATGCAAAGGATTGTAGAAACAATTCAGTATAATAAATTTGCACAAATTAAGCTTGAAAATGATGTTCATGGTCTCTTTATTTATAGAATTTTGAGATTGATCAGAATCACCCTGAACCATCCATCTCAAGATGAAGATGTGTGGCTAAGGATTAATTCAATTACGTAATTAAAATCCATAAATAGACTCATCAATATTTGGGATAGAGGAGCATTTAAGAGGTATGGAGGGTCATAATGAGGTATGAGAGACCCATAATTTTAATATTTTTGGCATTTATGGCCTATGGATGCCACCTCATATGATGATGTCATTAGGTGATGCAGTTAATAGAAATCAATTTCAAAAAAAAATAAATTTAACAACTCTCATGTTAAATCCACTTAAGCTCTTGATTTGGATCAATTAGCCTTAAACAAGGTTAATCAACACTTTGTGCAATTATTTGAAAATTGGCCCTCAATTAATTAAAATGGTCAAAAAGTCATATTATTGGGTTGTAATTTGACTCGAGAAGAATTGGAAGGTGATGTTAAATGTGTTGGATCCGCCATTCCATTTAGGATGTTGCTGACACAAAATAACAAGGGCACATGTCTCGTGCAAGAGATTTGACAGAAAAGAGCAATCTAGGGCACCCAGGTGCAAAATTGGTATTTTAACTCGAAATGATTTGATCAAAGTTAGCTGGCTCATAAAATGCATTGCCCCATTTAGGGATACTTTGATCTAAATCGACACTTGTAAATGACAGGTTCAAACTATTTAGGGTGTTTTATGGATTTTAGACTAAAATGTGCATTTGAGTGCAATTCGAGTAAGATTGACGATGTCAACACAAATGGTGTTAGGAATTGGATGTCTACACATGGATCATTAACAAGCAAATGAGAACATGGATAATAACAAGTATAGATTTTTTCGCGATTTATAAACCAGATTCTTGTATCTTTGTTTGTAGTATGTTTGAGAAGTGTTTCATGCTATGGTTCAAATTCTAATTGTACTAAATTTAATTTGCTTTGTTATGATATCCAGATGATGGTAAAGTTCTTACTTGGGGGCATGGTGGACATGGCGAATTGGGTCACGGTTCCTTGGAATATGGGTCAGTTCCACAAGTTGTTCAGGGTTTAGCAGATGAGCGAGTTGTTTATGTTGCGTGTGGAAGTTTATCATCTGCTGCTGTCACTGGTTGGTAAAGATTGCAATTATATTCTTTTACAGTTTTTTAGTTTCCTGGGCTCTGCTACATTGTTGACGGTTTTCTCCTCAAAATTTCAAATATATGAGAAAAGATTTGAATTTATTCTTATGCATGTGTATGTGCATGAATGTGCGTTGCTATTATTATCTCTAGTAAACAAGCTAGAGTTAGAATGTTTATGTTAATTATGTCTTTTAAAATTAATATTTAGCATTTTAGAAGTTTTGTCTTGTAGCATTTTATCTCCAGTGAAATTTTCTTCATTATAGTTACATTTAGTGTTGAAATTTTGTACCATTTTTGTTAGTAAATAACTGGCCCACTAGGGGTCATTTCCAATATGTAATGGCCTAAGAGATAACTTTTAAATAATGTAAGGTGGTAACTCTTCAGAGAGAGCCCTTATTATAAATGATTACCTTTTTTTCTCATGTACATACACACATTAATTGAGGGTTTTATGAGCACAATTTGCAGCAAGTTTTGTGTCCGTGTTGGCATTACAGAAATCCTATTTACCTTGCTCCACTTTTTGGCATATAAGTTTGTCTCAAAGTAGGTTTTCAGGTTTGTGGATGTCCATCTCTGCTCATTTATTCTATTTTCATTATGCATATTGCATTCATTTAAAATTATTGTTATTTGTTGCATAACCATTTCCCTTATTCATAATATTTGAAAAACCTATGTTTGAATTTTGGACTCGTGGTTATCCGGTATCCCAATACTATGCTAATTTGATTAATTTCATAAGATAAATGTTTCCTCAAAGTGCATCTTAAACTACAAAGGCTGCTAAGCAAATGTAGTTGTAGATCTTTGTTTGTGACTGTTTGTGCCAAGTGTTCATTAGCGACCTTATGAAGCAATTTTGGTGGTGGCATGCAAAGAAATATGCATAGAGAAAGACCATGTTAAAGGCTTATTTAAAGAACTACGACCTATGCATTGCCTTAGATTAATTGGAAAGAGAAAAAAGTCAGATTAATTGCACTCTTCACCAACTTGGCAAAGCAAATGAGTAAGTATATGCCTTTTAGTAGGCCAAAACTTAGCAAAAATCTGACAAATAAAAAAGAAATTATTCAAATTTCTATCAAAAAGTTTATTTCTGATTCTAGGACAAATCCACTTCATAGCAATCAAAAGGAACATAATAACTTGTATTGAATTAAAATAAAAAAATACACTCTACATTCTTATTATTTTGTATTGCTAAGGGTAAATGCTTTTGACTACTGCTATGAACTGTTATTACAATCAGCCACAATCCACCGCACATCCACATATTCATAATACCTGATGACTGCAAGAGTTGAACTTGGGTGAGGGCCTATCTACAGTAGCCCTTGGCCTCCCTATACCAATCGGGGTCAGATCGAGGGACTCTATATCAATTTGATCTAGAGGGGAGGAGCACTTGAGTGCTGAGTCCAGAGTCTACATAGCCTAGTCGCTCTCTACTTAATGTTTTATTGGATTTGTCCAAGCCGCTATCAAATACTAATTGGATACTAGGCCAAGTTGCTATCACTTCACTATCACCCTGTCTTGTTGTTGCACTGCAAATAGGATAAGCCATTGGCCAATCGCTATGGTCCTCTACTTCATGGGTCACCCGCACATTTATCTATTACATAGATGGCTCTATCATATATGCTGCATGATGGTCCTCCATTATGTCATTCTCCGTTCACCACTTTCATGTGCTCTTGCATTCTGGCATTTGGAACAAACATATGCCGTTCACCATTAGCGGAGGGAACACATAGTCCACACACATGGGTGATTAAGTAGTTGATCGAGTAGTTCATTATTGTTTGAATCTGGGCTTTTCCTCTCATTCTATCTCCCCTGCCCACCCCCAAAAAAAGCCGCCTCTACTTTCGCTACTAATAAACAAGAGCAAGGGAGCTATATATATATATATATATATATATATAGTCATAGTCAGGGCCAACCCATGTATATATATATATATATATATATATATATATATGGAGGGTGCCACTGGAACTCTATATTTAAGGTTCTAGTTCTCCTTGAGGCCAAGGGAAAGGGTAGCTATAGGCTATAGGGCCCCACTGTATATAGAGACTCTATATATAGGGCTTTGCTTGAAAAACGAGAGAGCACCAAACCCACCCCTCTACTAGAGGGAGGGCAAGGAGGGGGTGGCCCTCAATCGATTGAGAGAAACTGTCTATAGTTGACACTCCTCTCATGACCTACCATATATAACTGGGTTCAACCATCGGGAGAGAATTATATACGTAGGGGACCACCCGCCGACCTGTTGATGGAGGCTTGGGGGGTTGGGGTTGAGGAGGCACTCAATAACAAATCAAGCCCTCCCACAAAATAGGAGGGGGAGCAACCCCCACCCCTTGACGAAGGCTGGAAACAACCCACCCATTTAACCAATCAAATTACATCTCATTGGATTTACATTCTCATTATTAACCTATATGTTGTCATGCTTTTTTTTATGCTCAAAAAATGTATTTGTCATGGAATGAGAAGTATCTTCTTTCATGAAATTTGAATATTTTGTTTATTTATTTATTTTATTTGGTGAGTATTTGCAAGTTTCTGCTGAGTATTTTCCAAATATTAGCGTACTCATCAAATATCGGTTTGCATTCATCATACTTGAAGAATATTGGCTATAGTCGCCTAATCAAGCTTTACTTGCCTTTATATGCTATATCTCAGCATGATTGGCTTGTTGCTGAGTGAATAATGCTTGCCAAGTGCTCTTTATGATTGGTGGCATCTATGGCTTTTAGAGAGAATCCATGATTTTTTGAGTGCCTAGAAGGATTGTTGTTTGTATTACCACCTTGTAGCCAAGTGCTCATCATAGTTGGTGGCATCTGTGACTTTGAGAGAAAATCCATGATTTTTTGACTGCCTAGAAGGACCATTGTGCGCATTACCACCTTCTAGCTACCTTTGCCACTCTTTTAAAACCAATTGAATTGGTTGCTTGCAACAATTCATCAAGTTGCCAAACAGTGTTGCCATGTGAAAGAAAGAAGCCGCTCTCATAGGCCACTATCAAGAAACCAACTTTATGTAGAGACTTACAGCGTAAATTGATTTTCTTTTGCCTCATGTTCTTCTCTTTGCCATCATTCAAAAATCAATGTTATTTTCAATACATAGTATGGAGCTTCTAATATAAATGCATATATATATATGTATACAGTCTAAGTCTTCATGGATGCCATTTAATTGTAATTCATTTCACAATGTCTTAGCTCTTTTAAGTGTCAAAGGTGGTTTTTAATGTATTTTTAGAAGTCATTATTTTCTAAATTAGTCACGCCCACTAAAGAGTAGTTTGTATCAAGGTGCTTTTAAAGTTATCAAAGCATAAACAAAAGGCTTCTTAGAGGTTATTATTCCGGGTCATTTAAAATTTAAAAGCTACTGACTTGGAGAATACAGCACTAATTTTCTAAGAAAGTTCAATGTCTTCTTATCACTCTTAAAGTTCTATTTAGTTGTCTACCCTTGCCCCACTAGAGAGTATTTATTTACCGAATTATATACCATGGTCATAAAGCAGTAAGACTTGCTATGGCAGGCATGTCCCTTTGAATCTTATGATTATCTAAGCCTAGGATGGCAACTACAACAACAAAAAAGGCTTATGTCTATAAATCGGAATGTTATTTTGTTTAGGAAAATTTCCGTCATCAATAGATACTAATCATGCCTTTATGCTTCACCATATAACTTGATCATGCCTTTGATTGCTTTTCACCATCTGTAAACCCTTTTTATGACTTAAAGAGGGCAATTTTTGAATTATGACTACTTCTAAAGGCTCTCATTATTAGTATATACTAGTCGTTCCTCTTTTCGTCAATTTCATGATTCTGAAAGCATCTTATTATCACAAAACATTGATCACACCTTTCAATTGATGGCAACTACAACAACAAAAAAGGCTTATGTCTATAAATCGGAATGTTATTTTGTTTAGAAAATTTTCCATCATCAATAGATAGTAATCATGCCTTTATGCTTCACCATATAACTTGATCATGCCTTTGATTGCTTTTCACCAACCGTAAACCCTTTTTATGACTTAAAGAGGGCAATTTTTGAATTATGACTACTTCTAAAGGCTCTCATTATTAGTATATACTAGTCGTTCCTCTTTTCGTCAATTTCATGATTCTGAAAGCATCTTATTATCACAAAACATTGATCACATCTTTCAATTCCATCATTCAAGTGAACTTGTAAAATTAGATTTATACTTCATTTATTTGTTGATAGTTTTTATAAATATGAGAACTCTAGCTTCTTTGACAAGAAATTCAAGACTTCTTGGTCAACATGGTGGCCATGTTCTAGCACATGATATAACAATATGCAACAATTAGACAAGAGGATAATCCTTATTTCTCTTAAAGGGTCACGTGGCACTCTTACTTCACAATAGGATGCACTTTAGGAACCCAAGGGTTTTCCCCCACTCAAGCACACACACCATTCAATGTTACCATAGAATTGTGTTTAGGATTATGATAATAAATTCTTTGTCCAATAGGCTTAAATGCTAATAATTTTTCTCGTAGGCTTGTTTGTCAGTGACTTGTGCGTATGGGCATATATCAATAGTGAGCTCCTATCCCTCCCCATAGGCTTGTATATCACTCATTGTCCCATAGTTTTATGTATGAGCAATATATTCCAAGATTTATGTTTAATAAATATGCTCAATATATGTGTCCACAGGCTTATGTATCATAAATGTGCTGGTAGGTTTAATAAATGTGCCCATAGATTTATATACTGGTAGTTGAGGAAAAAAGAGAGAATTCATACTTAGATTCCAGTTTGGGTACGGGTTTGGGTATTGTGATTTGCTTATTCTTTTGGTTCCAAGTTCAATACAGTTTGGGCATGACAATAATATGCATAAAACAAACAAAATCAACCAAAAAACATCAGTAATAATTGATAATTCAAAGCCAAATGTCTAATGATAAACAAAACGGTTTATAGTATCTAATCAAAATGGGCTGATAGTTAGTGTTAAACTACATAGTGCATAGACAAACCCAAATTAAATCTTCATATTTCTCTTCATAGAGAACATCGACATCATCATTTGGTTCATTAGAACCACAATCAATGTTAGTGCCACTCCCACCATATGGGTCCTGCGTAGAAGTCTCATGCCCCTCTTTATTGATGTCGACCAATGAAAGATGGGCAATGGAAGCATCCAAGTTGAGATGCTCTTGCTCTACATTCCAATGCCTCATCACCCCTTCTTTGTAGTCAGCTTTGCTTGTGTGATAAGAGGTGCAAGTTGGAACATACATAGACCAATTCCTTTTTGGTTCCCAACGAATTGCACTTAACTAAGTGGTTAAAGGAGTATGCACACTAGTTCCTCTCATCTGAATAAAAACTTGCAACCTATTGAGGCAAAATCAATGCAAAATGTAAAAAAGAAATTAATTTATAAAAGTAAAAAGTAAAAATAAAAGAAAGTTGGAGAGTTAAAAAAATATACATGTGAAATGGAGGAGCGAAATTCAGATGAAGTGCAAATCCCAAAAGAGGAGCAAAGCCTGAATAAGGCGAGGGTAAGTGAAAATTATTGAAAGGTAGAGAAAAAGGTAAGGGTGTTAAAAATGATAGCACCGTAAAAAATTGTGTTCCAGGTGCAAAAGAAGTTGAAGATCGCAATACACAGAGGATTGATAAAACAAATGAAAATAAGAATGAAGGAAATGATCGGAAAGTGAATAAGTTAGACAACAAATGAGCCAGAGAAAGGAGGAAGGAAAAGGGATAAATGAGATCTGTATGAAAAATGCGTGCATAATGGACAGATGGGTCGGGAAACCCTATAATTAATCAAGGAGATAGAGGAGTTTGGAATCAAACATAGTACATAGTTTCTCAGTAAAACAACACTCAGCCAATTACAGGTTGCAAAGGAAGCCCTTGAGTTAGAGCTATCCGGCACAAGAAAAGATATTACAGGTGAGCAAGGTCATGATATTTAGGAGTAGGATGATATAGTGTGATTGGAAAAGGATTGGGACAAGACAAAGCATATATCCATTGCCCTAGATAAAGGTATTAGCTTTCAAGTGGCTCAGGAAATCCCCTTGATATGTATCTAGGATAAGATAGTTGACAGGATAACCCAGGATTACCTTGGTAGAGCTCTTATTTGTAGATTCATTGGTGCTTGTCTGATTGTTGAGACTCTTAAGCAATGGATGGGTTCTAACTGGAAATTCTTTGCTCGCCTGGAGATTCAATTTTTAGCTATAGGCTTCTTTCAAGTTATTTTTCAAAAAACTGAAGATGAAGACAAATTGTTCAAAGGACGGCCCTGGTTTTTCAAGAATGCTGGTTTGTATCTAAGGAATTGGACACCCAATTTCAACTTGGTAGACGAATTAATCAATGAAGTGCCACTATGGGTGCAAATGTATAAACTGCCACCAGAATACTGGGATGAAGAAGTTGATGGAATTCTAGCAAGCAAAATCAGTAAGTTTCTTTGTCTCTCTAAGTCTACAAAAAATACAGAATTGTGTATATATGCTAAGGTTTGTGTATTAGTAAATTTGGCTAAGCCAATCCTGATTGCCATAAGAATATCCTCTGCCAATGGAGTATGGAGACACGAGATTGACTATGAGTGTCTGCCCTTTAGATGTTTCCATTGCAAATAAATTTGTCATATAAGAAAGAATTGCCCTGTTATAAGCAAGGTCAAGACTATTGACCGAATCAATTCAAACCTTGAAAGATCCACAATTTCAACAAGGAGAAAGAAATCCCCAACTGTTAAATATGGCAAGAAATCTGCACGACTGAAGGAACCCTTGAGCAAGGGGTTATCTATTCTGAAATGACAACCAAAAGTAACATCAGAAAATACGAAAGCAATGTTCAAGTGGAGAAATCATGATCAGTTTTTTCACTCTGGGTAAATACCTTTAGGATTTAATGAGAAGAACTCGAAAGTATAAAAGAATCAGAAATGATAAATCCCTAGGCAAGCAACAGGATCAGGGGAACTTCAACACTGAAAACGAGTCCTCAAAGGATGATCATGATGAAGTGTCAAAAGAAAAAGAGGCTGGTAATTTTTCTCCAAACCGAGAAAAGAAGTTGGAGCTCACTTATGATGAAAAAGGTAGCATTATGAAGGCAAAATCAATGCTCTTGCAAGAAGAGAAATAAAACCCAAAAATTGAGGAGAGATGCGAAATTGAATCAAATAGGAATTTGGGCTTGGCACTGGAGGCCAAGCTTGAGAATCTGGAAGCAGCAATGAAGATGCAGGTTTTTAGAGATAACTTACAATTGGGCAAGAAGAAGGCTGCTAATCACAAGGATAATCAGAAAGAGGCTCTTGGGGAAGGAGGGAAAGCACCTAGATATTCACTTAGGCTCTTAGGATCTCTGATAGTTAGGTCCCCACCATCATCTAGTCCAATAGGAACTCGAGGTAGAAAACCAAGAAGGGAAAAGATTAAGAAGGATACTCAATTAAACTTAGCTAACGGGGGAGAGGAAAACAATCATTGATATGATGGTGGGTGGAAGAAGAAACCTTCAACCGAGCTGCAATGAAACTTATAAGTTGGATTTTCCTTGATCATGAGACTGATTGGGGAGAATAAACCGTATCTCCTTATGTTGCAAGAAACTAAAATAAGTGAAGAGAAATTTGTATCTTCTGTGAAATGTATGTGTGTGTGTGTGTGTGTGTCTGTATGTGTCTGTATGTAACTTTCTCTTATCCAGTGTATGGACCCATTGTTGTAGAAGGGGAAAAACATGCTAGAAAGACCTCAATAGGTTTAATGGCAGAATTGGATCAGTTGAATGGGTCTTGCGTGGAGACTTCAATGCAATTTTGGATGTTTCAGAAAAACAAGGTGGTTCCAGTCACATATCCCAGACAATGTTTGACTTAAATGATTTTTGCTGGAGGGAAGAAATGACTGACTTTGAACCCCAAGGAACTTGGTTTACATGGAATAATAAAAGGACAGGAGGTCAAATAATTCAAGAAAGGTTTGGCAGATTCTTGATCAATGCCGAGTTAATAGCCAAACAATGGAATTTATCACAAAACTCAATTCATTTTAAGGGATCTGATCACTGGCTAATCACAATATGGAAGGAGACAAAAAAAACCCAGAGTAATACCTCTCAAATTTGAATTGATGTGGTTGTAAGACCCATCATTTAAATGAAACCTGGAAATTGGTGGAAAACTCATGTCAAACTATCCAAATGCTTCATTCTATCACAAAAACTAAAGGCTGTCAAATGCGGGGGGCATGGGTGCAGAGGAGAAAGAATGGAACAAAAAAAAAATTGGAAACATTTTTCAGAAAAAAGACTGCATTGTAGCTGAGCTACATGGTCTTCAAAAATCAATTGACCAGGGGGAATGGAATGATGAATTGGCAGATATGAAAAAATGTCTCATAATAGAGCAACAAAAGATCCTTAGAAAAGAAGAGACCTATTGGAAGCAAAAATGACTGCAAGGAGATAGGAATACCAATTTTTTCCATCTTTCCACAATTGTCAGAAGAAATAGAAAAAAATTTGACAAGATCATAAGTTGAAGAGGACATAAGGGAGGAAAACAATGAAATCAGAAATGATGCTGAAAAATACAAGGATCTCCTAACATAAGGACATAGATAGGAAGATGGATCAAAAATGGTTGGCGGAGAAAATTTCATTGCTAATATCAGAAGCAATGAATCAGATATTAATGGCCTAAGTAACACCAACACAAGTAAAAAAAGCTGTTTTTAGTTGGGTGCCAACAAAGCCCTAGGGCGAGATGGATTCTAGGCTAGGTTCTTTCAAAAGTGCTGGTATATTGTATCTAGAGATGTAATTGAGGCAGTTGAAGAATGCAGAAAGAGGAATGTCTTAAGAGAATGGAACAATACTTTATTGTTTTTGATCCCAATGGAGGAGGATTGTCCCTATGTCAACTCCTTCAGGCCTATCTCTCTATGCAACTAATAGAAATTCCCTGTTGCATGAAATGCGATGGCTGAGTGTCATTGCGTGTTTTAATGGCCTGAAATGCGGATGCGATGGAAACGGCATTTCGGGGGCCTTTTTTTTGGAGTTTATAACTGATATTACATTTCAGAGACTGCTGCCAGTTTCAGATACATCATCTTCTTCTTTCAGGAGGTACACATTATTCTTCTTCTTCCAGGAGGTTCAGCTTCTGCAATTTTCAAAATTTTAGGCGTTGGGCTTTGGGAATTGCGAAGAAGTATAAGGCTTAACCAATATCGCAAGCTCTGATTTTGTTCACTGTATTTTGTTGCTGCTCATTTTAACACGGCAACGATTTGAGGATTTAAATGAATTGATTTAAATTCATGCTATAAAACATAAGGATAATGCGTTTAGGGCCTTTCCAGATTTATAATGATTATTATTATTATTAATTTTTTTAATGTTTAAAAATTTTATATTAAAAATTTTAATAATAAAAAATTAAATATTTTAAATTTAAATATTTCAAATTAAAATAGAATTAGATTTAGGAAAAAATAAAATATAATATATGTATATGTACAAAACCATTTCTCATATGCAACATATTTTTATCTCGTTTCTCATTAGGTTTCCGTTGCGGTCACGTTTCACATTTTCTCATTTCTTGCAACATAGTATAAATTTGTCACGAAGGTAATGGAAAATAGACTTAAGGACTGTTTGGAAGGAATCAGTTTATAAGAGCAAGGTGGATTTGTAGTTGGAAGACAAATTCGCGATGGAATCCTCAACACACATGAGGCTCTACATTCTCTCACTCATAGCAAAAGAGTAGGTATGCATATCAAACTAGATATGGTTAAGACATGTGACAAGGTTAATTGGGATTTCTTGGATTTATTCTTGGAAATATTTGGCTTCAATGAGGATTGGAGGCATTGCGTTTGGAGTTATATTGCCACTCGTGGATTCCTCGCCCTCGCCCCCCTGCCCCACCCGCCCCAGCTCTTTATCATCATGGTAGAGGCCTTGGGAAGAGCCATTAAATCCACCATTTATGGTGGGGATCTAAAAGGTATTCAATTCAGCACAATTATAGTAAAATTTCACTTTTACATGCTGTGGATGACATGATGCTATTAGGAGAACCATTAGAAAAAGTGGCAAATCAACCGAAGACACTTCTAGATATTCCCAATCAATACTTGGTAATGTGAAATGCCATTAATAGCAGGAAAATGCACAATAGATTATTGGAAACCAATAATAGAAAGGATGCAAAAGTTCTCTACTTGGAAAGGTAAATGGCTATCCCTGGCTGGCAGAGTTCAACTGATACAATTTTCCCTGCAATCCATGCTCACTTACTCTCTTAATTCAAAGCTTTTAGGAAAATCATGGAAGGGATTATGTGGATGCAAAGAATTTTCCGTGGTGTGGATTAGAGGAAAAAAGGAAAATGAACCTAGTAGCTTGGGACAAAGTATGCACTCACAAAGCTTGGGGGGGCGGGGGGGGCGGAAGGGGAATAAGGATAGACAGGATGAACAAGGTCCTCTAGATCAAAGCTCTTTTGGAGAATGTGCAAAGAGAAGGAAAGGTTGTGTATCAGAATTGCCCAATGTAAGTATTTAGATACACAAGTGGTGATAAACCTATTCACTCAATTTCCTCTCCCAAGAGAATCTTCCATATGGAACTTTGTGAGGTGCTACAAAGATTACATTCTGCCTTTACTAAGATGGAAAATTATAAATGAGAAATTTGTCTTATTTTGGGAGGATGCATGGTTTGAGAGAATATGCGTTAGCAGAGCAGGGTTTTATTAGATAAATTATGGAATACGCAATTGACCAATGGGGTCATAATTTATCTGATTATATGACACAATATGAAGGATGGATCACATTGGAAACAATTAACATGGCTGGATAGCTTGGACTCTAGAGAGATTCAAAAATTGACTACTTCAATGGAAACCTACCTTTTCCTCTCTGAAGGGGTTGAAGATAAGTTAATTTGGGAAGGATATCCCACTGGGGAGGTAATTGTCAAATCTGCTTAAGATTGGATTTTACAATAAAGCTCACCTTTTCATCAATGTTTCCCAGTAAGTATGGTTTGGAGCAATGAAGGAATTCCCAAGGCCAATATTTTCCTATGGGTAGCAGCAAATAAGAAAATTTTGACTTGTGGCCAAATTATGAAGAGGGTTTGTTGGATCTCCTATCTGCATCTTTTGCTAAAAACATGAATAAACAAGGAATCATATTCTGCTTCACTGCAATTTTGCTTGCAAAGTCTGGGGGCTTTTCTTAGAAAATTTCCAACAACGTTGGTACCTCAGGAGACGGTGATGGGAGTAATCAGGGATTGGAAATCCAGGTACAAATTCCCTCCTGGCTATGATATGGGAAGTTGGACCCTCAATCATACGTTGGAATTTATGGTTGGAAAGAAACATGAGAATATTTTAAGGGGCCTGCCAATCAGAAGTGTGGGTCTGGAACAAAATTGAGGCAACACTTTCTGAATTAGCAGCAATGAGAATCAAGAAAAATATGTGAATTGGATCAGGGGAGGTTATGTTATGTAAGAATTGGGGTGGAATTGCTTGGGCAGTTGATTTGGGCTCTCCCGATAAAGGGGTGTGTTGCAATAAGAATAAGAAGAAGAATGGGGGATGGTCTCCCCTAGAGCAAGGCTTGATAAAATAGAACTTTTCTGGGGTGGCCAACGGAAATCCTGGTCCAGCTGGAAGCAGGGGAATCTTCCGAGACTTCCATTGGCAGCCAATACTAATATTTTCATTAGACATTGGAAAGGATACTAACAACATAGCAAAGGCAATGGCGCTGCTCAAAGTGGTTCAATTGGTAGTTATCAAGGGTTGGAAAGAGTTAATTATAGGAGACTCGCAGATTATTGCCAATGCTTTGAATGGGGGAGTAATTTAAGCATGAAAAATAAATGAAATTATGAATGAGATAGAGTAGCTGTGCTCCAAAATGAATTATGTCATATTCAAGCATATAAGATCAGGAAACCAAGCTGCTGACTGGGCTGCAAATGAAGGGGTTGGCCTAAGAAATCATAGTGCTGTTCTAGATGGAATCTGGTAACTGCCCTTTCCTAATGAATTGCAAAATATATTAGTCAATGACATCTCCTGTTGCAGGGGAGGGGGGAGGTGGGGTGTTAATGATTTCAGGGTATACCTCAAATAGAAAAAAATAAATGATGTGACATTGATATAAGAGGAAAGCCTATGCACCATATTTTCACCACCCCCTCTCGCTTTGATAAATGCCATATCAAGGGGATGCATTACCAAGACAATATAAGGCATTAATGTTTGACGTAATGCGAGCTGGACCCTATCTTTATAATGATGAAGGGCTACATTTATATTATAAACAACATAATTTTCATGGAAATAAACATTCAAAATATGGTATAGAAAGGTGGAGAAGCTGGGGATGGCGAAGGAAAGTTGAAGTGTTGGTCTGCATTCACCCTAGATACACTAAGAGATGGTGTCCTCTACAGAAAAACAAAGCATTGCATTGAAAAGATGGAAGGCCCATCTTTGGCCTTTGAGATACATGCAGAGATGAGAAGGGGGAGCGGGTGACAGGCAGATATCTTGGTGAGCGATTCGCAAATTATGTGGATCAGGAAATCAGGAATCCGTATATGAGATTGTGGATTCATCGCATGTGGTGGGCAGTTAAAGAAATAAATGATGCTGAAATTACTAACATTGGAAATCTTATGAAAGAAATGATTCTGGACCCTCGTCAATCTATTGGTAGAAACTAGAAAGAATGTATTTGATATCACCTTGTGTCTCAGTTGTGCAAATATGATGTCAAATACTGCTGGCACATTTATCTTGATGACGATCATGAAGACATTGAATGCTCTGTTCAGGCAGTAGGGTAGGAGATTATACACCATCAGCCCCTCATCTTGGAAGGATTGAAGGCCCTCAATATTGAGCAATCTCTGTTAGTGAATAGGATGAAGGCAGAGCTTTCTCTTGAAGCTACCTTCTACTTTCCCACCTACTGTCCTCTTGAGGATAAGGATTAAGCCCCGGTGGATATAAATGTCGAGAATGTTGTGAAAGTTGATTAAATCAGGCAATCTGACTATATGATGATGTATAATCCTTTTTGACATTTTAGACGACCTCGTAATTTGCCCCCAGACAACAAACTTTAAGGTTGCTTTTTGATAATACTGTCTCCTGGGTGCTCTATGTGAGATAACGACGACTGCTAATATAAATAACCATATATATAGATATCCAGACATATGTGGTTTCCAGTGGAAGACTTGAGTTAACGGGAATATGATGAGTGAAAGATGCTTTGAATATTTTTGATTCGTATTAAAAGAACACCCACTACACCGAATTTTCCTCTTTTTAACATTATGTGGACTTTTCATGGTGCAAATCAGTGTGTTGAAACAGTTAAAATGAACTTTCTTGTAAAAAGTTTGTACTCTTTATGAAAGCGTTAGTCATAAAAGATTGTGTAAGAACTTATGATTTCATGAACAGTTCGCTATTTCTAATCTACAATGTTGTGAGAGATGATAAAATCCAGTTTGAACTCTCTGAGGAAGGGTCTGTCTGGATGCAAATGTAATGCGAGAGAGGCAATATTGTGATGCTGCTCTACTGTTTCTTTTTTCTTTCTTGTAAGCAAACCTTTTCCAAATATCGGGCTCATGATAGAGGGTAGCCATATACTCGGGGCAGCTATCACTCTGGAGATTTTATGAGATCAGAACAAACACTACTTCAGTTGCTGAGATAGAAGATGATAGTATATGGGATCCATGATCAAAGGACCCTAATGCTGCAAGGTTTGATGTTTGATGTTATAGGTTGTACCATAGTTACCATGTTTGGTCACATGAGGGCAATGTTTGGTCCAGGCTGAACTTTTTGGATCCACTGAACATGTCCGGTTTGGTCTGCATGTTTTTATCTTTTATTTGTTAACTTAAAAAATATTATTAAATATTAAAGAAAAAAAACTTAAAGCCCTAGAATGGTAGTTACTATTGTCTTCCCTCGAAAATGTTGAAGTAGCAGTGGAAGCACATGGCGGATGATTTTCTTGTTGTTGGATTTGTTGCTTCAGATGTATATTTATTTTTGTTCTAGATGCTGGATTTGCTGTTGTAAACGGTATATTTTCTTTTTCTCTTTTTGTATGGCCATGTCCAGTGGTTTTATTACAGCCTCATATGTATGTGAGTGTTGCATAACTGTCATGCCTTACTGCCTGTTCAAGCTGCATCAGCATGGTATTGGGTGCCTTGGCATTAGACGCTTCATATCTCACTAACCTTTTACAATTGATCGATAAATTTAGTATATTAATGTATGTTGGCTTAGCTAAGTCGATTTTTTACATATCAATCCGCACGATACAAAGCATAATTATTTAAGTTTATATTATCAAATATTAAAACCTTCACTTTACATCCTGGAACTAGGAGCGGCCTTGGACCCCCAAGCTGAGCGTTTGAGTCTGACCGGGCTGCTTCTATAACCCCCAGCTTCACTTAGATGCACCACTCCAGTGTTTTAATTTAAATTGGGATTCAAACCCATGACTACAGGGTCGGGTGACTTTAACATCCCACCTCCCAACTGGTTGGGCCAATCCCTGAGGGCATATGTCATGAACTTTTAAATATATATAAAATTTTTAATATAAAGAAAAGATTTCATGTATGATATATTTATTTATAATAAATTTGAATTTTGCATTTTTTTATATTCATATATTGTAAGTATTTTTATTTTTTTTGAAATATGTATATTTATTTTTTTTAATTTTCCAGACCGAACCAAACTTTTTTCAAAATTCCAAACCTCTTAACTTTTTAATTTTCCAGAACAAACCAAACTTCTTGAACATGGTAATAATGGTTTGTATGCACATTGAAAAAGGAGGCTAAAATCTCATTATCGTCATTTGATAAGTTGAGTCACAACCGATATTGGGTTTAGGTAGTCCATGTGGTTTCTGAATGCTAACATGTTTATCTAATTTTTGGACACAATGTCCATTTGGCTTTTCGAGTCTAGAATTGTAACTCTTTTTTGCATGCCTATTGCCCTTTCTCTTGTTATCTTAAGAAGAATAGAAACATACCTATGGTAAAACTTTGATGGTAAGAGTTTGAAAGTACATGGATCCTTGGCCATGGAGTGAGAGTCTTTATTAAACTTGTCCCGAAGAGTGCTAAGGTTGTGACCTGTCAAGCCTATGAACTTCCCAAACTCACACAAAATTGTGCCTTCTACATCTGGATGAGGAAAGATTTTAGTCAATGTTGCCTTATATCCATCACTAACCTCAACATCCATGTATGGTGGCACCATCCTGTCAAAACCGGGTATTATATTGATGTATTTTGGAGTTAAGGTAAAGGCAAGTAGATGTAGTGGGGAGGTCTTTTTGTTCCACCATTCAATAATATTTTTTTCCACTTGTTTGAAAAATATTTTTGAAGGATCTTGCACTTTTGTTGCTACAATACCCCTTATTTTTTTGAATCACTGAGTTGATGTCATCATATATTCTAGCCAAAAATGGCTAATTTGTACCAAATCTGATCTAATTCATGATGGGCTTGGTATAAATAAGCAAATATTTCATACATCGAATTGTCATCTAGGATCAGCCCTTTCACTCTTTGGGCCCTCTTTGTATTCAACTGCCTATAGCCCAAAAGTTACTAATAACCATGTTGTACAATGCTTCTCACACATTCACAAGTCATTTCAAGACGATTGTGTGTGGGGCGAATCTAGCCTCAGGGACCTAATAATAAATTTTATTTTTTAGAAAAAATAAAAGAAATTTCAATTTTACAATAGAATGAAAATGTGAAATTGAAAAGAACGTTTAAAAATCGACAAGTTACAACATCATCTACTTTGTTTTGTAAATGCTGAATTTAAAAAAACAAAGTTAATAATGTAAAATTTAAATTAAAAATCAAAATTATTGACGAAAATCAAAAATATAAAATCATTGAGTTTCCTTCAACAACTCCAACTTTGAGAACAACATGAAGATGGATCGTGACGCGATGAGTGGTCACAAACATTTGAATCTCGTTGGCCTTTGTATAAATTTGTTTAATCCACTCAATTGGGCTACCCAACTTTTGCATCATCGAGTGGAGTGAATGAACGACACAAGTTGTCCAAAATATATGCCTATATTTCACCTCAATCAATAACCCTGTGACTCTAGAATTTTTAGTATTGTTTGTTATGACTTGGATGGCATTTTAAGGCCCCATTGACTCGATGGATGCTATGAGGATGTTGGCAATGAATTGTGCATCCTTGACCCACCCCTCACAATCAACTACCTTAAAAAACATAATCTTTTTAGGGCACACTACAATTACATTAATTAAGGGCCTACTTTTGCAATCTTTCCATCCATCAAAAATGATGGACAATGATTGTATCCAAAATATTTAATGGGTTGCAATGAATTATCCTTTTTCCTTTGCCGACAATGTGGCGTGTACCTTTTCATAGCCAAGGTTTGTGATTCCCTTCAATATTTCCCTCTAGTATGGTGACCAAACAATGTTAAATGGAAGCTCATTGGTTTAAATACACCACCTAATGAGCTCGTTGACGATATCCCTCAACTCATTTTAAAAAAACATTTCTTTTTGTTCTTTTGAGGTAAGAGGAGTATCTTCATCTTTTGATGATGTTATTGCCAAAAGTGGATTTGAGGTGGCCCTGATTGTGGTAAGAGCTGGACCTATAGGTGGCTTGCTTGATGGGAATCCTTTCTTTGATAGGGATGAGACTTCGATTGGAATCTCTCAGCCGATTTATATGCTTAATCTTGTGTTTTTATATACCCAAGAATTTGTTGCCAAACAGGGGTTGCCACCAAAAAGCAAGAACTTGTTGCCAAATAGGGGTTACCAACAACACAAATTCACAAGAATTTGTTGCCAAACAAGGGTTGCCAACAGCCATATTTTTCACACAAATGAAATTTCACCACTCTATATTTCCTCTTGTATTTGATATGGCTTTCGTTACAGCACCAAACATAACCCCCTCCACCTAGAATCTTCTTTGTGATCATCACGTCTCCAAAGTGGCAAAAAAGGGTTGATTTTGAAGTTGTTTTTTTTCTCCTTGGCCCACAGAGCTAGAGTTTGCTGCTATTGTAGCCTTTTAAATGTCTGTAGCTGCAAGTTTCAAAACAAACACACTATTAGGGAATAAAGACCCTAGGCTACCATCAATTCTTGAAAATAAATGATAAAAACATTAGCTAAAAAAAGAAAAGAAAAATCCATGTGAAGATTGAAAACAAAATTTAAAAAACTTCAAAAAAAAAAAAAAAAAAAAACTTGCCTTCAATGAAAGATTCTTCCTTGTTGCAAGTTCCTCAATCTCCTTGGCAGCAGACGAGCACTCGTAGTGTCATAGGAATAACAAAACAACGAAGTTGGAACACTCGCTTGATGAGGTTTCAGCCCTGAGCATCAATGAAAGGTGAGTGTGAAATGTGAGAGATTTTATTTTTTTCTTTATCTTTTTCTGTTTGGTTTTGTCCCCTTAGTGTCACTTTGGGGTTCAGGGTTATTACTTTATGTTTTTAGAGTTTACTGTTTACTTTTATGTTTTTTTTCACTAAATAAAAAAATTGTTTCTTTAAAACTGGGAACCCTGCACTCCCACCCTGGATTTGCCTCTGGTACAGCCTGGGTTCGACCAGGGCATGAGGTACTATGTCTGGGTATGTCTTGGGTTTGTTTCAGATGAATCCGGGCCATACCCAAGAGTGGTGCAGTTATCAGAGTGAACCCAGGCTGATTCCAGTATCAAACCGACCTGTGATCAAGACCCAGTTCAAACTGGGTTTGGGTTCAGGTTCGAGGGTTCTGGGGGTAGAATCTGATAACTTAGGCTATATAGATTCTAGCTATAAAAAAACACGAATGAAACATGTGTTATGCATTGCTACATCAACAGCATTAATTTCGCCACCATACACCCTTCAACATGGATGCCTGTCACTTTACAGTTCTGAATGAAATACTTGTTTGATGACTCTTTGGATTCTCTAGACGAATCAGGTCTTATTCTATGATTCACTTCCTTTACATCATGCATGGTTATACATATATCTTCCATGGAGCAGAGCAGAGAGGGCTTATTATAGCAGTTCCCCCATCACATCTGCTTACAACGCTGAGATATGAGGGCACAAATTGGCACTATGCCTTCATAGATGCAGCCTACTTCTGCATACAGGGATTCTCTACACATGTTGGAGTGCATGAATTCCACATCCATAGGTGCCACTAGACTTATATATTACAAACATTCTGTCCCATTACACAGCTGAGATAGCACACAATTCTTTACACCAAGTTCTAACATTACGTGCTTTGCTCATATACAAAGTTTATGTTTATAGGAATACAATTTTTACATACATCCTCTGCACTGTTCTTGTGCACTCTGTTACAACTCTTTTCTAAATTGGTAAAAGTTTGCTGTTAAGTCATCTGAAAATTATTTCTACAATTATCTCTGCACCTCAACTGTTGTTTTTTATTATGCTGTTGTGATGCTATAACATATTAATCCTGCTATTGATTTTCTGAAATGTGGATTTTCCTGGTATCCAGATCAATGATTTCTACAATTATCTCTGCACCTCAACTGTTGTTTTTTATTATGCTGTTGTGATGCTATAACATTTTAATCCTGCTATTGATTTTCTGAAATGTGGATTTTCCTGGTATCCAGATCAATGAAAACTAAGAAACTTGTATGGCAACTTGTAAGACTGATATTCCAAGTACAAGGGCATTAAATACAGTAAAAAATTGTCAACATATATGTTTCTGTCAAAACAATCTAGCTGATGAAATCAGTCCTTAAACAAGCACAAAACCAATCTTCTAGGATGCTGACATCATGCAAATGTAATGTGCTGCACTTCGCAATAACTCGCTCACGTAGATCCCCAAAATAGTCTTAGTTATAGTTGGGTAGATGTAGGAGAGCTAAATTTCATTGAATTGCCTTGGGAAATGGTGTGATAATATATAATTGTAAATAAATCATTGCTTTTCATGACTAGCTGGCAGTCATCAGTAGGTTGGCGAGCAGACCATGAAAAATAAGAAAAGTTTAGTATATACTACATTTAATAATGTTGGGGTATTTTTTATGAATGATAATGTCATAATATATTTCAAATTATAAATATGATCTCATATTCTAGACAATTATGTCTTTATGACATCTGGAATTTTTGAAAAGATTCTTTTCTGTCTTGATTTTCTTTATGTTTTTTTACCTGTAAACTTCCTTTGTTTTGAAAATATGGTCAATGGCCTCTTGGTGAAGTGTAGCCTTCTCAGGGCCCTAACAATGATGAGATATTTTATTGAATGAAACTGTTTTTTGTTGATCAACTTACTTGGTGGTGCTATATCATAAACTGTTGTTTTTTATTTGGTGATAGTTATAGTATGGATCTCTATTCTAAGTAGCACAAGAAGATTCAAAACAAGATGAATAAGTATCAAGATCATTTATTTTCTGGTGATTTTGCGTTTTTACTCTTCAGATTGTGTATTTACATCGATTGGTTTCAATTCTTTTGTCTCTCTCAAATGTAGTGGTCAGAAACTGTGTGTTCTTTTTTTTTAAAAGAATCTATCTTATGTTACAAAAATGATCAAGAAGTTTACATCAATGGAGTTGAAGAGTTACATGGATAATATCTCCCTATAAAAGCAGGGAAAGAAAGCGCTTGGGCCTCTGTTCCGATATGGACAAAGGGTCAACTTTTTTATTAACAATCAGAGCTAATTCTTACTTGAAGAGTCTCAACTTCTTCATGGTGAGCGGAGAAGAATCATCCTAAAGGTAGATTTGCATCATGTTTTCCACAATAAACTCATAAAATCCAAATGCACAGTATGCCAAACACTTCTGTCACTGCACCCAATTGTCCAAGAGTCTCCTAGCGAAGCTCCATGATAGACACAGGAGCGATACAAAGGAAATGAAATTCAGCCTAAAACTGAGTCCAAAATGACAGTTGCGGAGCACCTCCAAAAGATGTGATCAGCTCGCCCCTCCGACATAAGATTCTAGAAGAGTCTATGATGCTTACCTTGCCCAATCTTGCTTTAACAGCCAGACTTTGATGAATCAAAAGCATCCCCAAAATTTTCTGCTCAAAATATGTTGCAGATTTGGCGTTGCCTGTGCCATCGAAGTTTTGGATCCTTGGTTTGCCATTGCTTATTTAAATGTGGGGTAAGAGTTGTTATATGCCTGATTTGATTAGATAAGGCTTTCGCATCATAGTTACAAAAGCTTTCCCATTGTTCCACTTACACTGTCTCCATTGTAACTGGAAAATACAGTTTTCAATAATTATTTTACAGAACCATTTGATAAGTAGTTTTATCAGCCAATGTTAACACTTAAGCCTTATTTAGATCATGCCAAGTATGCGAATGTTGGATTTATTTACTCCACATTTATCCCCAACAAACCAATCCTTTCTTGGCCAAATGTTAGCCTGTGAATGAGAGCAAAAGGCTAGGCTGTCCCTGTGAAGCTTGGAAGGTCCAAATAGGCTGCGAAGACAGGTCTTAAGCATCATGTGGGCCTTCAAATTGCCAAATTATCTCAATTGGTGCAAACCTTTAATCATAAATGCTCAGCATTACCAATCACATAACTGAAATGGGCCTTTGATTTTATGTACATGATGAGCAGTAAGAAGTGTATGTCTGAGAAGAATGTGTGGAGGGACCTCACTCACAACTGCTCTCAATCCACTTACCTGCAAGAGCCATCCCTTGTGCTCTGTTCATTTGGGCAATCCTTTCGATATTCAAGTTTCCATAGCTGATCAATGTTGATGGATGATTGAAATTTTGAAAAGAAGTTGCAAGTTTGGATTGGTTGTGGTCTTCCTCTTGTTGAAAAAATCCTAGTAGGAGGCCATATTCTATTCTTCTTGCCTGCTTCCCCAGTCAGCATATAGAATACTAGAAAAGACATCTGGTGTAAACAAGGAAGGAGGAATGGAATCCCCTAGGGAGCATGGGATGTCTGCACCCTTCCAATGGATTAAGGGGAATTGAGAAAAATTGTACTTGATTTCCCTAGGTTCTAGAATTATGATTTATGCTTGTATGATTCAGATGGTTGAATGCTCGTCAATTATCATGTTGTTTAGTTACATTTTAGGAATTGTAAGATGTTTAGGAAGTCCATATAGTGCATTTTTAATTAATGATGGGTACACTATCGAGATATCTCTTCAACAATCATCTTTTTTTTGATGAAGATACTTGTGCTTTTCTGAATTTTTCTTATGATTCGCTGATGATTGATGTAGTTACCACCAAGAGTTGTTTGGTATATATTATATACATTTATTTTTGCCATAGTCCGTTTGCATGTACTTTCTTAGATAGAATGATTATGTATGTTTGGTGTGTGTACTCCTCCATTTATGTATGATGGTAGGATGTGACTGCATACATTGTCTAGATAGATATATAGTGGTTGTTCTAATCACATTAGTTGTTTTGACATCAGGATGTTGGCCGATGTTGTTCTTCAAATAATGTTTATTTTTTGGGTTTATTTGTGGAATTTCCAAGTGTTGTGGGCATATTGGCTATATGGCTATTGCAATATAAATATGTTGATTGGCAAGATATTGATTTGTTGCTTTACAAACTAATAAGTCTAAAATTACAATTCATCAATAGGCTAAACTTAGATAGAGTGATTCTGTATGTTTGGTGTTTGTACTCCTCCATTTATGTATGATGGTAGGATATGACTGCATACATTGTCTAGATAGATGTATAGTGGTTGTTCTAATCACATTAATTGTTTTGACATCAGGATGTTGGCCAATGTTGTTCTTCAAATAATGTTTTTTTTCTGGGTTTATTTGTGGAATTTCCAAGTGTTGTGGGCATATTGGCTATATGGCTATTGCAATATAAATATGTTGATTGGAAAGTTATTGACTTGTTGCTTTACAAATTTTTAAGTCTAAAATTACAAGTCAACATCAGGCTAAACTTATTCCTAACTGTATTAGCAATCTAGTTAATTGGCAAAGAAAATAATGTATTATGTTATGGATTGCCCCAGATGGATACCTGCACACAATGACAAAATACAAACCAGCAACAATTTGACTATGATAGTACCTACACACAAACTGCACCATGTTATTAGTAAAATACCAACAGGCCTAGGTCGGATGAAGAGAATTATGAAACTAAATTCAAAGACGTGTGTTACTTGGTGTTATTACTTTTAAATGTTGCAAATTCATTAGTCGTGATATAAGTAGCTGCAGTATCAGCCATACTTGTAGTTGGAGAAGTGCCAATCTTGCCAATTACATTGTTTGTAGCTTGAAGCTGGTCAGTTATATCCTTGTGTAAGTCTAAATGACAGGAGTCTGGTATTCTTTTATTAAAAACTTCAAACATAGGTCTATT
Source organism: Torreya grandis (assembly GCA_037957365.1). NCBI lineage: Eukaryota > Viridiplantae > Streptophyta > Pinopsida > Cupressales > Taxaceae > Torreya > Torreya grandis. The sequence goes on along the minus strand of JARHVA010001540.1, from coordinate 1,208,759 downwards.
GAAGATGGTTGGCAGAAGTAGGAGAAAGTATTGCAGATGTGGTCTGCATACACATCATGATTACTGATTGGAGGAAATAAACAACGGAAAGTATAAATTGTAGGCCACACATCAAAGTATAACAACAATCTTCAAGTGTGGTGCGTTGCAATTAATTGGCGGAAAAAACTTGTTGACATGATGTGTGCTGTGAATTCAACGTTTTGGAAGATTACACCTCGGGAGTTGGAAGCAATAGTCATGAAGATTAATTGGATAGAAAGACAAACTACTATATGAGTTTATCAAGGCAACTAAAGAAAATGATCATGCACGTCTAAAGAATCTAATCATGTTACAAAAGCGTAAGAACTTGTCAATGGGAAGGAAGTGCATTCTATTTGTTATATTTGGATAGATTTGTAACGTCCCCAAATTGGGACAAATGACCAAAACAAGGGTTTTCCACAAATCCTAACAATTCTGCAATTTATTTCTGGATTCTAAGATTTAAAATCAGCAAACCCCAGCTCTTTTGGCAAGGTAGATATGGCGATATGACTGAATATCACCTTCGCAATAATCCTGATTTTTGCTTGGTGGTACAGCTGCATTTCCTTCTTCAATTCTGCTTTGTAACCCTCCAAATCCTAGAAGAGGGTTTCAAAGCAAGGCATCCCTCTAATGAGGGATCTTCAACCCTCTAACCAATTTGCCACCCTAGGAATGGCTCCCAAACCAGCAAACAACTTCCACGAGCAAGTCGCTCACCTCCTTAACTTGCAAAACGCAACTGCCAAGCTTTCCAAGGTGCTCCCCAATCTTCTGAATCAAGGTGGTGTTTCAGAACACCTTTGTAAGACCAATTGCATGCAACTATGCAAATCCGAAGCACAATTACAGCTATTGAATAGAGCTGCCCTTAATGAAGGAATGGAGGTTTTCGTCCCCACACCCTTGATGCTGTTGAAGGTTTTCATCTTCAAGTCACTTTGAACAAGCTTGACATACTTGATCATCAATTCAATATCACAAAAATGCATAACCCCTTCAAATGAACATTCAATTCTCTTTAATATCCATCCTCCAAAGTGGTGCCCAAATTGGAGGGAGATTACTTTTCAAATTTAAGGATAATTACTTTTTGAATTACCTCATTAAAGGGGTTGGGCTCCCATGACCCTTAAAGGTCCCCCATTTAAGTGAAAATAGACTAAATTCACTTTTTGCACAACTCAACTAAAAATTAGAACACTTAAAGTACCTTTTCACCTTTTTACCCTTTGAATGCTCCCCCCCAATGTTCCTTTTTCTTTGTTTCCCTTAACCTTGTGGGAACAAAACCAGGGTAAGGGTCTACAAGTGAGCTATGCTAAAAAGGGGGACATTACAAGATTACCCTAGAGCTGTCATCATCAAGTAATGAAAGATTGGCAAGGCTAGCTACAGAAGCATCCCAATCAGTTTGCTTTGGTTATATATCCCAAAGCATGGTCAACACTTGTGATCTTGGAAGATCTACTAACAACGGTTCCTGTGATACTGCCTAGCCCATTCTCATAGCTTGCGGTTATTGTGGTTCCTCTTCAATGGTCTACAGTACCACAAAACAACCTCCAAAGGTTTGTGGTACCTCTAAGATCATCAACCATCTCCAACAAATGCTCCATGCACCCCTGTAATGGCACAGTGCAATTTGTGTAGATAGGAACTGGCGTTAGCAATGCGTGCGCCTAACCTTCTATGGTACCTACCATCAACTTCAATAGGGACCGACACACCTCCAAGTCAAACTGTAAAGTCCAACTCACACCATGCAATATCGGGCTATTTTGAGTGTTACAATTTTGATGCTGACCAACACAGTCCTTGTGCCATGTTAGGTGGCACTCCAAAGGCTCGCATTATGTCAAAGCATCTATCACCATATCCCACACCTATCAGAAGATGAAGAGTCACACATGGAAACGGTTCAACTTCCATAATGGTTCTTCATGCTTTCTTGTCTTTGTAATATATGTATACACATTTGTAGCTTTAGTTAGCAATCAAAGTAGAAGATAGACAACCACACATCTTTCTCAAAAGTATGCCATGTACAGAACACACAGATTAATAAAAAATTTTGTTCTTGTTTTATTATCTCTTTTTCAAATTTGTGCATTATATCTCATGTAGCTTCCACACACTAGATTCTCATTTAGAGTCTTGTCGACTAGGTTCCTCTGGGCCCTAGATCAGTGTTATTAGAGCGGTTTGTCTCGTTCATTCATGTCCCATTGATTGAGGTTAGACTCTCTGAGCTTGGTGTCAAACCACGAGACCTATCAGATTATTTGTGTCGTTTCAAGAAAGTTTATATGGCAAGAGTCAACCACCAACAACTTACAATCCAAGAGATGATCAATAATAGCATTGCAAAAGCACTATGATTTAACTTTTAAGGGATTTATGGAATATAAACCCTAGGTTGTTAAAGGCTTGGAACAATAAATTAAGAAATAAATATGCAATAAATACAACCACTGATTTGTACAATAATTGATCTAATTTGATTATTTTAAAAATAGCAATGAACTATGCAAGTATGTACTTAGATAGAAACTGACTGAGACGAATGAATTAGAGGCTGAAAACTGGTGTAGAAGTTGATTAGATTGTCACAAATTGGAAATAGGTCTTAGAACTCCTCCCGAACAGTAGCTTACTGCGCTAGTGTCCTCCCTGCCGCGCTAGTGTCCTATTGAAAATTGTGTGATCTTCTCAGAATAGCCTCGCATGAGTATGAGACATCTGTCTGTGTGAATGAGCTCTGATTTGCTCCCTGTGCCCTATTTTTGACTGATTTGGGAGCAAACCCTAGACCTCCATGTTGTTAGGGTATTTGAGGAGTAGAAATAGCAAAAGTGTAATGTTAGATGGATAGGCTAGATGTGACCTTAGCACCCCACTGTGTTGAGAGTCGCCTACATACCAATACCTCGAGAGGGGATCAAGCCTGATGTAGTTCTCTTGCCTAAGTGCTTGGTGCAAGTGCAAGTGAATGCTAGTATGAGTGCCGGCTTGAGTGTTTTGAGTGTGCTTGAGACTAGAAATTTGAGTAATTTGAGCTTAGGAGTGCTATAGATGGCTATATGTAGAAGTAGGGCAAAATATGGATTAAAGACTTTGATTTGCACAATTGTTTTTGAGTTTGTTCACGAGTATTTGCATTTGATTTCCTTTTAATGGGTAAAGGGATAAAAGTGGTGTATATATATTGATCTGTTGCTTGTCGGGATGTGATTTAAGTCTAGGCGGACCCTAAGGTGCTTTGAGAACTGGAAATATGTTTGTTGGTGTTAAAAAGAGGTAAGGGACACTAGCGCGGTCCCTTGGTCACTAGCACAATACACTAGTGTCCAAAGGGGTGCGCTAGTGTCCAAGTGGCAGAACCTAGGCTACTAGGGGCCTAGATGGCTAGGGGAAGGTCTGTGATAGATTTTGGAATGTCTAGGGATGGGTTAGACCCGCTTGAAAGTTGGATAAGGATCAAAAGAGGCCTTAAAATAGGTCTAGGGCTAAGCTAGGGGTAGGGTGGTCTCAAGTAACACTCATTGCACTCAAGTGACATTTTATGTGACTACATTTGCCTCCCCTTTATTTTAGAAATGCAACAAAGCAAAATGACTAAGATAAAGGAAAAAAGAAGCGTTCCTGGACCTACTTAAGAGGTGAAGTCCTTGAATCTGGGTCTGAGTATGCGAAGCGTGCTCCATTGCATGTCTTGCAAATGAAACATGAATGAATCAGTCCTTGATTAAAAAATATCAAAAACAAAGGCAAAATTGAGTAAAGAGATAAGAGAAAGAGGAAAGGAATGAATACACCTTGTTGGGTACACGAACCAATGCAAAAACCTGGTGACATTTTGTGTGTGTAGGTGGTGATCAAGCGGTGAATAACTTGGACCGAGTTGATGGCTTGCTCAATCCTCATGTGGGGGTTGCTTAAAAACTCAATCCGGTTTTGACTCTATCATTGCCTACCACCACTTGGTGGATCATGAATTGTGAATTGCTTGGATTGGACTGATGGCTTGTCCAACCCTCATATGTAGGTGGCTCATGAACTCAAGGAGGCAATGATTCCATCATTGCCAACCCATGTGTAGTAGATGCATCTATAACTGAAACTGCACAATGTGATTGAAGTTGTGTGATATAATTGAAACTGTGTAGGATGGCTCTGGGGCCACTTAGAAGCTCTAAAATGAAAAACAGCTCAAGGGCCTCTTGGGCACTCAGGTATGTAGCTTAGGGACTACTCGGTAATGCCAATCGCTACAGACGGAGTAAGACATCAATCTGGTGCAAATGGTGTCTGGATTAACAATGTGGAGAATGACATGGACTTTGCCATTCCATCTGATCAATTGGTGAGAAAACAGAAACAATGTGCCGCATATATGCTCCCAATTTTGATATCTGTGGATATGGATTCTGGTCCGAGTTATAGTAATTTGTATCTGAGCATATCTTAAACTGAACAAAAATGATCATGATGCCCCCAATTGGAGCAAACTGGTATGACCTATGCAAAATTGAGAATAAACTAAGCATAACTAATACTCTGTGACTGATACTATGCAAACCTGAACTGTAAATGCTATACTTTTTTGGCCAATCTGGATTTTCTTGTTTTTAGGGCTACTGAACAGTAGTGTGGTCCCTTGGACAGTAGTGCACTGCATTAGTGTCCTTTTGTGCCAAACTATAAATGATCTATGTCTTATTGTTTTCCACTATGTTTTCTTGATTTGGAGCTTTGTATTGTGTGTTTGCATGTTGAAAACTGTATTTTGAGTGCATCCGGATGGTCTGATCTCTTTGGCAAACCTCTTTGAATGCCCCCTCTTTTGAGGGGAGTTGTTGAACCTGTGCAATAACAGTCCTCAAAAGAAAAACTATGCAACTTGTATGTTAGCATGAGCATATATGATATCTGTGTGATAAACCAATATAATGTGTATACATGACATCATAATGCAAAATAATCTAAGCATAAGTTGGTAATGTGCGATGTATGTTAGATCCAGCATTCACAAGGTTATCAAGATACATAGAACAATGTAAGCATGTATATGAACAACAAATCTAGGTATAATCTAAGTAACTACCTAGGGGGATGGGGCATGATGCCCTTTAAGGCTCCCAAGGAGGAAGGGGAGATGCATGAGGTCCCTCATGGCATCTAAAATTGAGTGTAAGTGTAACAAGCAAGAAACAAGTGTCATGGCCATGATGCATACATAGAAACATACATACAACATATATAAGACATGCAAAGTAAGGCATGGGGCCACAATACAAGGGGCATGGGCACATGTCACTAAATTTGAGAAAGCAATACATACAAGAACATGTTCAAATGTCTACATACGCATACAACAAGCAAGGTTGGCCTTAGAGCAACATGGAAGGACATGATCAAATGTTCGCATACACAATCAAGAAGGCACACACAAGGAATAGGCACATGTCCAAAACATACACAATCAAGAAGGCACACAGAAGGACATGGGCACACGTCCAAAGCATACACAATGAAAAGAAGTGGCATAGAGCCGTAGAACAATGACATATTCAAATGCCCTTGATTAGATGTAGAAGCAAAGAGACAATCAAATCTAAACTAGGAAAGCTAGAAATGAAAGTATGCATGAACATGTGGTACAAATTTGTATAAGAGCAAAGATGTACATACATGAGTCTATAGTAGTAGTAGTTGACAAAAAATGTTAGTAGAATAGGATGATTGATGTCAAGATATAAACAATGCTAAATTTGTGATATGGAGTATAGAAAGATGTAACCTAGCAAACTAAAATCTGTGTAGTATGATGCTCCAAATGGGCGATGTATCAATGCAAAAGCTATGTATGTGCCCCCAATGGGTAGATAGTAGCAATTTTGGATCTGTGTAGAGGACCCAAGTCCTATAATAATCTGTGAGCACTTGAAGAGAACAAGTGAAGCATGTGTATGATAAAATCAACTAGACTAGCATAGATAGCATATGTAGTGCCTAACAAATATAAGGAATATAAACATGGAAATGCATACAATCTAAAAATTTGTATTTTCTAAGCAATATTTGAATGTTTTTGTATTTTGAACACATTATGTTTTTGTGTTTTCTGAGTATAAGCTATGTACAAGCAATCATGAAAATGAAATTGTATACTAGTATCAAGAATAAAGTGAAGTATGTATAAGTAGGGAGGAACATGCTAACCGATGACTCTCGCAAGAGACTCACAATCAATGTGTTCTGTATCAAAGCGAGAAAGAGTGATCATGTGTGATGTGCGATGAGGTATATGAGATCGAAGAATCAGATGTATTGAGTGATCTGTAGATGAGACTAACTGTGGAGTGGGGTTATGAATCTGTGAAGTTGATTGAACTGGCCTGTGAGCTATGGGACTCTTTGAAACCCATGTGGTAGTAAAAGTTGTAACTGGAGTGGATGCTCTATGTTGTGACATTGATCTATGTGGTAATGGGGTAGAGAGAGGCTCTCTAGAATCCACAACATGTCTTTGATGCAGGGGTCTCTCTAATATAGGTCTCTGTGGGAGGGTATGTGTATGTGATAATGTCATAGGAGTAGACCCCACCTGCACTAGTTGCTCAACTAATATCGGACATGTGTTGATAGACTCTATGTGCTGAATTGTAATTGGTGTCTGTTGTATAACTGGTTGTGGAATAGGTAAAGGATACTCATATGGAAGGCTTTCAATTGTAACCCCCTGATTAACATGTATATATTTGAGACATCTGTGCACAGTAGATGGGATAGCCCAACACTGCTGTATCCAAGGCCTACCCAATAACATATCAAATATGTCGGCACGAGGTATGAATATGAATATGGTGGCCACATGTGCGGGCCCAAACAGTAATGGTAGTACTATTTCCTCGATGGAGCTTTGAATATGGCCACTAAAGCCATGAATAATTGTATTTGTCTGAGAAATGTCTTGCTTTGAATAACCCAAGTGCTGTAGTAGTGTAATAGTACACATGTTAACGCTTGACCCGTTGTCAACCATGACACTTTGAATAAGATGATGATCAATGTAGGCTCATACAAAGAGTGCATATAAATCTTAGTCATCATCAACTATCTCTTGCTCTGAGAAAGTGATGAGACATCTAGCTGGCATTGTAGTACGATACACACCAATGATATTACTGAGAGGGTGTGTGTCCATCGTATGTGTATGATAGGATGTTGGTGGTGGATGTGCCTGATAAGTATAGTGAACACTTGAAGTCCCTGTTGTCTCATTAGCTGTGTTTTGGAAATGGATTTGAAAATATTTTCAATGCTTTTGCTTTCGTTGTTTGTGGTCTAGGTGCCTCTATAAGAGTACTGACATCACTGATGTTAGCATCTAATTAAATCTTGTATCTTATGTCGTAGACCGATGCAGTTGTTGGTAGTATGACCTGGTGCCTTGTGATAGTTGCAGAATGCATTGGAATCATAACTCTTTGGAGGAGGCCTAGTTGTATCAACCTCTTTGATGGGAGGAAGAGATATGACATTGCATTCTAGGAATTGCTGAAGAAAACAAGTTGGTGATTTAGGAAGATTTGTGAAAAGTCTCCTTGGAGGAGCTGATAAAACCATGCGAGGGGGTCGCTCTGAAGTTGCATTAACTGTCGTCTTTTGATCGCTCTTGTTTTCAGTGGGCCTTACCTTGTATGGAGGCTTATTAGAACTCTTATTAGTTGAATCTGATCCAATTGTGTACTTTAATTTGCCCGTAGATGGAAGCTTGACTTCCCATTCCTTAACTGTGTGGCATAGATCTGTGAATGATGAGAACTTTTTGAATAGAATAACTTCATGTAATCCTAGTAATAAACTTTGTTTGAATGTCTTGGAGTTCTCTATTTGCCATGGGGCTAGTCATCTTTGCTAATATAGTTTTATATCGCAAGACATATTTAACTATTGGCTCATTAGATTTTTGTTTGAGTTGAGCAAGTTGAGTGTAGGAAACCTTATCACTGATGTTGATCGAAAAGTGTGGCAAAAACATATCTGCCAGTGGATTGAATGTTGTGATGGACTGATTAGGAAGATCATAGAACCATTGTAATGCATAGTCCTTTAAACTGTGAGGGAACAACTTAATGAGGAGTCAATCATTGGACACGTAGTCCAAACATGTTGCGTGGAAAGCTTGTAGATGATGCTCTGGGTCACCCTTACCATCATACAAAGTAAGCTTGGGTGCCACAAATTCGGATGGCAAAGGAGTTGTCGCTATACCCTGTGCTAAAGGTGTATGTATAAGAACATGATAATCCAAGGCATGAGATGGTCTAGTGGCACCTGGTTGAAAATGTAGCACTTGATTGAAAATGTATCACCTTGGCCTGTAGATCATGGATCTCATGCATATACATCTGGAGAGGAGGAATGCATACTAGCCATAGGAAGTGTTGCCACTGGTGAAGGTTGCCTAGTTATAGCAGTTGGTTGTAGAATCCGAGTTCCCCTCATAATAGGTGTAACAATATTAACATCCATGGGGTTAGAAGATTGACCAACAGTGGACTTTTGAAGCTCTTCGTGGACAATACGGATAAGGTCATCTTGCATAACTGAATGCTTGGATATGAAAATTTGAAATTCTCTTATCAATCTCATCAAATCTGTTATTGAATTACGCCATTGTAGGTTTGAAAGTAGGAAAACAAAATGTTGTATATTTTGAACCTTGTAAGAAATTTAATAAATGAAAGATTGCAAAAATGATAAATCAGATATGAGATTCTAGAATTAATTTCTGAAAATAGAAAACAAAAGGATACAAACCCTTAGAGCATCTAGGTTTAGGGTTTTGAGCAGTATTCGAAGTAAGTTGATTCACCAAATGATTTAACTTTTAAGGGATTTATGAAATGTAAACCCTAGGTTGTTAAAGGGTTGGAACAATCAATCAAGGAATAAATATTTAATAAATATACCACTGATTTGTACAATAATTGACCTAATCTGATTATTCTAAAAATAGCAATGAACTATGTAAGTATGTACTTAGCTAGAAAGTGACTAAGATGAATGAATTAGAGGCTAGAAACTGGTGCAAAAGCTGATTAGAGTGTCACAAATTGGAAATAGGTCTCTGAGCTCCTCCTGGACAGTAGAGCATTGCACTAGTGTCCTCCCTGTCGCGCTAGTGTCCTTTTGTTGAAAATTGTGTGATCTTCTGGGAATAGCCCCGCCCGAGTCTAAGATGCCTATGTCTGTGTGAACGAACCTTGATTCGCTCCCTATGACCTATTTTTCACTGATTTGGGAGCAAAACCTAGACCTCCATGTTGTTAGGGTATTTGAGGAGCACAAATAGCAAAAGTGTAATGTTCGCTGGGTAGTTTGGACGTAATCTCAACACCCCGCTGTGTTGAGAGTTGCCTACATACCAATACCTCGAGAGGGGATCAAGCCCGATGTAGTTCTACTGCCTAAGTGCTTGGTGCAAGTGCAAGTGCAAGTGAATGCTAGTATGAGTGTCAGCTTGATTGTTTTGAGTGTGCTTGAGACTAGAAATCTGAGCTTAGGAATGTTGTAGATGGATATATGTAGAAGTAGGGCAAAATATGGATTAATGACCTTGATTTGCACAATTGTTTCTGAGTTTTTTCATGAGTATTTGCATCTGATTTCCTTTTAGTGGGTAAAGGGATAAAAGCGGTGTATATATACCAATCTGGTGCTTGTCGGGATGTGATTTGAGTCTATGTCGACCCTAAGGTGCCTTGAGAACTTGAAATATGTTCGTTGGGGTTAAAAAGAGGTAAGGGACACTAGCGCGGTCCCTTGTTCACTAGCACAATGCACTAGTGTCCAAAGGGGCGTGCTAGTGTCTAGGAGGTAGAACTTGGGGCACCAGGGGCCTGGATGGCTAGGACAAGGTCTAGGACAACTTTTGAAATGTCTAGGGATAGGTTATTCTTGCACGAAAGCTGGATAAGGATCGAAAGAGGCCCTAAGATAGGTCTAGGGCTAAGCTAGGGGTAGGGTGGTCTCAATTAACATTACACTCAAGTGACATTCTATGTGACTACACACTATGAGAGCAAAAGACATTTCTGTTCAACCAATTCATTGAAATACTTGAATGGGTGGTTCCATCAATTCACAAATCAGGGAAAGCTTTTGGTGGTTGAGCCCCCGCCCGCACCTCCACCTCCGCGCAAGGGTTCAAGTAAATCTAGATGTTCCTATGTTTGAGGGAAAAATAAATGTAGATGTTGTAGATAATTGGTTAGATCAATTAGAGTCATATTTCTCTACAAATGACTTTTCTTATGAAGAGAAAATCAAGATTGCACTTTTGAAATTCCTTTAACTGTCAAGAAGTGGTGGCAAGCCCATTCTCTGTGGGAGAAAAATCAAGCAAAAGAAGAATTTGACCCCACTTGGGATAAATTTCTTAGAAACTTTCAAGGATGAACATTATCCTGAAGATGTATATGATGACGCTACATTCAGTGGCAACAACTGCAACAAGGACATGAATAGTGAGTCCAAGTCTACACCAATGCCTTCCATGCCCTATATGCAAGAATGGGCTCTTTCGAGTCAGAGCAACATAGAGTTCTCAAGTACCACTAGGGCCTACAACCATTCCTCTAGTCCAAATTGAAGTTGGCTAAGGTTAAGATGATGGGAGAAGACTAGTATGTGGCAACCATTGAGGAAAAGTTCAAGTTGAAGGGAAAGTGGGACACATTGTTTGAACCAAAGAAACTGCCTTCCTTAGACAAAAAATCACAACAATATAAGACATGTAGATGGTGTCACAAACACAACAACAATAGCCACTCCCAAGAGTGACATGCTCATAAGAGTTTGCTTACGTGGGCATAAACAAAGGATTATGAAGTCAAGCCCTCTAATGCAATCATCGAGGCAGATCCAAATGTTGTAGTAGCCACCACACAAGCAACACCCATGCACAAGATGCTGAAGCATAATGCCTATTCCATTTGCAAATGCAGGTCGAAGGGGGGGCACTGGATTTTCTAATTGACGACGATAGCACGAAGAACCTCATCTTTGAATCAATCGCCAATCCATTGAATTTTCCAACCATGCCTCATCTGCAACCTTACAAATTGGGATGGTTCAATTCCTTCAAAAACAAAGGTATACACGTCACTGTCCAATCCTGTGTCTCATATTCTATCAATCCTTTTAAAGAAGATTTAGTTTTTGGTGTAGCACCAATTGATGTTTGTGGTGTACTCTTTGGGCATCTATTCACGCATAGTTGCAAGTGTGTGTACAATGCCAATCCTTAGAGTGTAGCTATATCAATGGGCAGTAAGGGATATCGGATTGTTGAAGTGATTCCACACCCTAATCATGTTGTGCCAACTCCCAAGAAGATTGTGCCATACAACTATGCATATTCAACGTTCAAAACATCAATCCCATTAACGCGTGACTTCAACTAGTAAAGACAAATTAGATTTTGGAAACCATGTATACACAACTATTCTATGCCAACGTATAGAGTTGTCAGAGTAGGTTAACCCCCACAACAAGCCAATTGGTTCATGAGGTATTAGCCAAAAGCCAAGGTTCCACACTTGCTTCCTAAACTAAATGCAATAAAAATTGTTGCTCTACAACAAAGGTTGATTGATCCAGGAGGATCTACTGACAATGGTTCTTGTGATACAGCTAAGCCCATTCTCATAGCTTGCAGTTATTGCGGTTCCTCTTCAATGCTCTGCGGCGCCCTAAAACAACCTGTAGAAGTTTGCGATTAAATCATCAATCCGTCTTGAATAGATGCGACACACTCCTACAATGGCACATTACAATCTATGCAGATCGGACCTGGCACCACTTATGTGTGCACCCAACCTTTTGCAGTACCTACCATCGGCTTCCGCAGGGTCTAGCACACCACCAGGTCAAATCGCAAAGGTCAACTCACACTACACAACATTGCGTTGTTTCAAGGGTTACATTTTGGATGTCAACCATCATAGTCCCTATGCCATGCTAGGTGGCACTCCCATGGCTCAAGTTATGCCAAAGCATCTGTCAGTAAAGCCACATAACCATTGGAAGATGAAGTCACGCATGGAAATGGTTCAACTTCCATAACTTTTTTTCTTGCCTTCTCTGCTTTATAATATATGTATACCCTTTTGTAGCTTGAGTTAACAATCAGAGTAGAAGATACATCTTTCTCAAAAGTATACCTTGTACAAGACGCATAGATTAATAAAACTTTTTGTTCCAGTTCCTCTGCATTACATCTCTTATAGCTTCTGCACATGCATACAACACATCTAGATTCTCATTTAAGGTCTTGTCCATTGAGTTCCTCTTGGGCACTGGATCAACTTGCTTATAATCATCACTTTTGTGTAAGTTGGAATGCACATTTTGTGTTTATTTGAGTGGATAATGGAGTATATATTCTAGTTCCACTCAGCTTAAGAGGAATTAGCAACCTTTAGAGGCAAGTTTAAAGGGAATTTCAATTGACTTAACTCATATAGACAATTATAGATTTAAAGTTTAAAAAAAAAGTTTGTAGAGAATTACAAATACACATGATAGTATTCTAATGGTAATAGGCTGAAGGCATTGTATACTTTTTACCATGCTGCTACAAAGATCCCAAACTCAGTTTGGACTGTAAAAAATATTTTAGATCTAGGAAGAGTCTTCTAAATACTTTACTAAACCCATTTGCAACTTAGCTGTCCCTATAGGGTGCCTCCTTACCTGGGACCACAAGTAGTTTTGTGCTAGAATATTTAGGATTTAGAGCACATGCAAGGAGAAGCAATGAGGTTGTTTGTTCCTCACGACAATTTCTTTTATTTCTTCGTAAAATTGCTCCTGAGGATCTTGCTCTTTCTTGGATCTTGCTATTTCTTTTGTATGATAATTATGGGTTGAGGGATGTATTTACTTGCCACAAACTTCAAAGTTAAAATGCAAGTGTTAATGGTGAACCATGGCCCACCAACGTCTAGACATGTTGGTTTCTTTAGAATCAATTACAGTGTGCAATGGTCCTTTTATTGGAAAGGAGTGAGTCTTGATAGAAAGAAGCATGTTGTAGAATGTGACACTTACCAAAGAATGAAGAATGAGTTAGTACCATATCAAAGCTTATTACAACCATTAGGCATTCCCACCTAGAAGTGGGAAGATATTTATATGGACTTCATTGATGGGTTATCTACTTCGGAAAGCAATTTTATTTCTGTGCTAGATTGCCTAATTAAATACACTCAATGGCAATGAAGAAACCATGTGATGGGTCTGACATGGTGAATGGTTTAGTGGAAAATGTTTACAAGCTACATGGATTTCCCAAAGTAATAGCATGTGATCGAGATTCTCTTTTCGCAAGTAATTGCTAAAAGGAATTATGTTTACAAGTTGGCACATCCTTGGCAACGAGTTCTTTGTACCATGTGCAAATTGATGGTAAAAAAAAAAGTTATGAACAAGTGCTTGTTGAACACACCTATCTACTGAGAGGGGGGGTGAATCAGTAGATCTCAAAAATGAATTACTTACAACTTTCAAGATGCATTTTAAACACATGCAATCTTAAACAAATAAATGAAAGATATCACATGCACAAAAGCAGAACACAACACCAGATTTATACGTGGAAATCCAAAGGGAAAAACCACAATGAGAATGCTTCTAGAAGCTACTGTTCTAATCTAGCCTCACAAAGTTTGTCTCACTGACTGAACCTCACTGGTTACATTTAAGGACACCCATCCCAAGGAGACACCAATCCCCTGTTTTAAGAGCACCAACTCTAAGGAAGCACCCACTCTCTATATTGAGCACCAACCCAGCGTAATTTGATGGCACCAACCAATCAGATATTTACACTTAAAATTCACGAATCAGAGTCACAAAAGGATCCAAGTCTCTGTTCTTTGTTGCATGTCTAACCTGCAACTGCTCATTTCTCATTCAACACACTCCTGTGTGCTCTTCACTCTTCTTGCACCCTTTCTCTGTGTCTGAAATAAACTGTTTGACACTCTGGTATTCTTCAATTCGACCATTAGTCTATGCTCAGACGAGTCTCATATTTCTGCATCTACGGCTCGACTCCTCTCATTCCAAAAATGAAAAGATGACTGTTTTTCTTTCCTATTCTTCGTTTTGGAATTTTTCATCAATCAAACTTAAACAAGTCTCTTTAATTTATACGTTTTCATTCGTGGCTTGTCTCTTCTCATTCCAAGCAAATGACTATTTGACTTCCATTCTCTGAGCCTCTTCGAATTTTGCCCTTGTCGCATCAATTACCACACTCAAAAAATTAGAAAAAATCGTTTCAGTTCAACCGTCGCTGTTTATATCCTTCAACCGTCTCGCCATATTCTTGTAACTAACTCACTTCGTTCTTCGTTTATTTTCGTTCCAACTTTGAAATGTGTCCATCGATCTTTCCATTCGAACTCCGCGTGCCATTCGATCTCTGAAGATGCATGATCTTCATATTTTGGCTTAGTCGTTAAACTTCGGCATGCTGACCTCATCTCATTTTCTTTAGCATTCCTGTATTGCTTTTGCTCCTTTGATCTCTTCAGACTTGTTCGACCTTTAACTCGCCTTGATCCTTCGGCACTTTTGAAAATGCCCTACGAGACTCCACACTTATCCTTCAACAATGTTGTAAGTGACCTATATTTCTTCCGAAATATCCTTCGAAAACTTTGTAAGAGTCCATTCCATCCGAAAGTATCCGTCGGGAACTTTGTAAGTGTCATCTCCATCCGAAAGTATCCTTCGGGAATTTTGTAAGTGTCCCCCTGCCTTAGACAAATTCTCCGAAAGAATTCATTAATGTCCTTTCGAAAGTGTCCTTTGGGACTTCTATAAGTGACCTATTCGGAAATTTTGTTTGGATCACATGCCCTTCGGAGCTTTAGCAAAGTACCTTTCGGAATTTTTGTTTGGGTCACATGCCCTTTGGAACTTTGGCAAAGTACCCTTCGGGGTTTTTGTTTGGGTCACATGCTCTTCGGAACTTTGGCAAAAAGTACCCTTCGGAAACGTTGAACGGTTCACTTACCCTTCGGCATTTTGGAAAGATCCCTTCGGAACTTTTGTAAAGTACCCTTCAGAAACTTTGTTGTGGACATTTTGTCCGACAAGTCTAAACCATTTTCCCCGAAAGAATTTGCCGAACCACTTTCTCCTAAAGAATTCCAAATTGCACTCATTACCTTCAGAACTTTTGTTCGGAACATTTTTTCTAAAAGAATTCCCAAGCTTTGTAAAATCGTCCAAGTGTGGAGACCGAACATTTCCCCGAAAGAATTCCAAAGCTTCAGAACATTTGTTGTGGGCTTTTTGTCCGAAGAGTCTTCAACATTTCTCCGAAAGAATTGCCTGAGCTACTTCTTCCGAAAGAATTCTCAAACAAATGCAAAGGTGCAAAAACGACTAAGTGTAGAAACTTAGTAGGCTTTTAGCTGAGGGACAACATTATGCATTTGTAACATTTGCTCTACTCATTCTTATGACTTAGAACTTAGACCACAAAGAGATATATGCAAATTGTGTTAACATCCACCTGTGTACTTAGCCATATTTGTCAAGATAACCAAGTGAGCAAAGACATTCATATGACTGTTCTTGTATGTTCATAATCATTCAAAGTACACACACAACTCCATGGGGCTCTGCAACAAGTCTGTTCAACTCAACACCTTTGTCATTAATGCATAATAGCACTTGCTATTGACATCAATGACAATCCTTCATACATCAATGACTATGTCCAATAGTGCTTTGAAGGTATTTGTTGTGTTTTGGCTCCAATTAACAGAACAAATGGTTTAAGTGGTCAGAGCTCGTAGAATGGTGGTATAATACCACTTACTCTATGTCCTTAAAGATGACTCCAGTCACTGCCCTTTATGGGTACGAACCACCAAGGCTTAAGGATTTCATTGGTACTAGTATCAAATTACCAGCAATTAAAGCTATCGGGAAGAGGCTCAAAAGATAATCCACAAGGGAATTCTGAAACGTGATTGAAATCGCATGAAACAAGAAGTTGATTAGCACCAAACAGAGCGAGAATTTGAAGGAGACTGAATCTTTGTATGTTTTCAACCTTAACAAGAAAACTTCATTGAAACAAAGGCGTCAAACTTCAAGTTATCATGCAATTATTATGGACCATTTCAAATTAATAAGAAGCTTGGTCTTTTAGCTTACGCATTGGAATTACCAAAGACCAAGCTGCATGCACAATTGTTTTCATGTATTTTATCTCGAGAAGAAATTGAGTATGCAAGTTCGTGCTCAAATTGAATTACCAATCCTTGATGGAAGAGGAAAACTTATGCTTGAATACAAAGTTTTTCTTGAAACTCATACGAGGAAGTTGCATTCTAGACAAATCATTGAGTATCTAATCATTTGGAATAATTTACCACAAGACAAGGTGTCTTGGGAGAATCAAGCTTTCATGGACTCACATCCATCTCTCCCCTTGCTTTGAGGACAAAGCATCTCAAGCGGAGAGGATTTATATATAAAGTATTTGTTACTGAACTATCTTACTAATATTTAAAAGGTGAGTCCCATCACACTTAAACCTTTCTAACATCTATATAAGGATATCCTATGTGTTGTCTTCCGATAATATATATATATATATATATATATATATATATATATATATATCGAGAAATCAACTCATTAACTCTCTCCCTTAATTCATTGTTGAAATCCCTTTCCAAGGGGCCCATGTTTTATTATTCTCTTTCGTGAAAGTGGAGAGTTCTCTTCTTGTAAAGAGATCATGGCTGGTCGGAAAAAAGGATGTGAGGGATAAAGCTTGGGCTAGGAGCTGGATGCATAGGTGGGTTCCCTGAAGGTTTCTTTTGCAAAGGATGTGATTGGTCATGAGCTCTTTTAACCATTGCATATGCTACCTGTAATATGCAGCCCTGTTGTGTTTTGATTGAAATGATTTGAATATAACAACTACTTACAATAATTTTTGGCAACAGATATTAATTCTGAAAATACTGAAATTTCATGAAATACAATCGCAGAGAAATTTCAAATTTAAATGCTCATCAGAATATTTATTTTTCCTTCAAAACAATGACAACCTAGTATGTAAAATACCACCACCTATCTAAATCAAACATACCCAGAATTAGTTTTGGCCTTGAAACCACCCTTGTACTAAAAGTCAGGGGTGGGAATCCTCCAATCTGGTCGCCACTATTCAGAAATAATACCAAAGTGACAAAAGATTACTTGCATGCCTTAGGTGCCACCATGCCGCTGGGATATAAGTCTGAAATCTCAACGCCACCTCCAGAAAGGAACCAAATCAGCATACACAGCGAGCCACAAGAGGTACAACCAGTAGATGGAAAAGGTACGACCAACAAAGTGAAGGGTTCTACAACCAAAACTCAATATTCTCCTTCAGATCTGTCCAGATAGCTTTAAAAATCTGCATTAACCCTGAAAACTTAAATTATAAACTCCACAATAATCCCAACGATGGTCTCTGTATGAAATCACCAAGAATCTCCCAGAGTGTGTCTGTCAACAGCGTAGAAGATGCTCCCTGTAAAGGGTTTTGTCCTCACAAACTAGAGAGAAACAATCTCCTCCAAAGCCATAGCAATATCCAAACATCACATAACATAATGGCCAAAATGAGCTCCAAATGAAACTTATACTTCTTTACCAAATTGGGTGCCAGCTTTCAGCCCAAATTCTCACGCCCAAAAAGAAGAAAGAAAATTTTAATATTAATTTATCTATCCCTTATGTCTCCCTCAACTTAGGCGCCAACTTCTAGGAGTCCCCCTTTTTAAAACAACTTATGATCACTCATGGGCCTTTTTATAACTTAATAATTTTTAAATAACATAAGTTAATATTATATTTAACTTTAATACATTATGTTATTTAAAATAAAGCACCGGACCTTTATAATATATCGAAATATCGATTTCGAATGCTCCCACCGACACATCTAAAAATAACAAGACTGACCACAGGGACTATCGGTGATCTAACTTGACTTACTAAAAATAGTAAGTATTGGAACTCGCCCAATTACTCTCCAGAAAAGGGTGTTATGCACAATAAAACGATTGGAACTCGTCTCAATGAGAAGATACTGCCAACACAGTGGATAAACTGCTGCCAGAGCTCTCTAATCCCTACTCATTAGCCTACGGAAACTCAACTGAATAGGCTAATGGTCCATCCTACCAGTAGGTTAGGAAGGGGACATTACACTTCCTCTTGCTCCTTCATAAAAGCCAATATTTCAGCTTTATTTGGATCCTCTTTATAAGGTCCAGGGCAAAATTTATTCCCCTATCCAGTAATCCTAGGTAAATGGGATTTAGCCCGACTATCAGAACTCTTGAATGTAGTATTGCACTTCTTGCATATCCAAAATGAGCATTTCCACCTGAGATGTTCTCTATCATTTGCACAAGTTTCCAAAGAGGACAATGGGTGTCAAATTTGAAGGCAACCATGCAGCTTGGACTACAAAGCTTGAGCTTGATGCCATTCTAAAGAAAACCTTGCAACAAAGCAACTTAAAATTAAAAGACATGGAAAATGAAAATAATTTAATAATGCATAATGAAAGATTCATGAATGAATTGAGGAAAAATCCCAAATAAAAAATGGAAATAAAATACTGAAACTTGAAGTTTTAAAGACTTGAAAAAAAAAACCAAATTCAAAACCTTAAAAAAGCAAACCTTGATCAGATATTGTTAAAATATCCTTGCCGCACTCTTCTTGCAGTCTATTCACTATAGGGTAATGGAACTAGTGAGCAAAATTTGAGAAACTGTTGAAGAATCAACTTCAAACTTGCAAGTTGCAGAACTCTCTTTGCTGCAGTGAAATATTGCAGTGAGTGAGGGAGCAATGAGTTGGCACTTGCACATGCAATATATTTTCAGCAGCAATCTCTTGAATGGATACTTGCACTTTAAAGGTAGGTTGTAGCATGCAAGAATGAAAGTGTTTGTTTTTCTTTTTCTTTTTGTTATGTGTTTGTATTAGGTTTAGTGGATGAGCTGGGTCAGGGGTGGTTAGAGGTGGATTAGTTTAGAGTAAGCTAGGACTATTGTTTTCTTTTGTGTTTTTGTAAGTTTGCATCATGTGTCTCCATGGGCACATTCCAGAATTGGCCCAGAAGATTGGGGCTGTTCCTAGAAGCAACCGGAAAATGCACATTATGTTTCCAAACCATTTCCAGGAACAACCTAGCATTTTGGGCATTTCCAAAATGGATCCCCCATGCAACACGATCCATTTTAGTATCCGAAATAGTTCTGAGCCAAAACAGGCCGGTCCAACATGTTGTTTATTAAAACACTCTTCATAGTAGCCAACTTACTTTGATCACCACTTAGGGGCATCTATCTTAATGTTGTAGTCTCTTTCTTTGATGCTGTGGAAACCGATATCTAATTATGGCTTCTTAGGCCTTGTCATACATCTATGTGATTGAGAGCCAATACATAGCTAAGATGTATCTAACATATGAGAAGCTTAACATTTCACGTGTTGAAATACTTCTAAACAATCGTGAGGCAATCATTTGTATTGGAACTGTTACAAAACAGAAAAATGCAATTTTGATAATGTGGCAGTAAAAACCCTTTTTGTACAATACAAAGACTAAAGCTTAAACTTTGTAGATAAAAACTCAAAATTTAGTAACCCACCCGCTATTTCTTGCCATTATGGCTTAAGCTATTCAATGAGACACAAGCAAAGAGAATAGCCAAGTAAACACTCTCCTAATCTGACCCAAAGAAATAGAAAATGTCAAAATTTCAGATGCTCTTGTCCTTGTTTTGTATAGTTATATGCTAAGGCAAGATTTTATGTCCACAATGTTGTTAATATAATATTCTCTTTTCTTTACTTCAATTCTGTATTGGTGTCGACCATTCGCACAATATACCACAGTTGCACCTAGTAAACCTATATATGAAACATATTTTGGAAAAAGCTGTCTATAATTATTCAAATTGACATTTTAGATCACATCGCATGATTTATCATTAGGATGGATCATATGTTAGGATTGCGGACTAGATCGCCTTGTATTTGATAGCTCTAATCAAGTATATGATGCCCATTGGGCTCACCATAGGAGAAAATAATAAATACAAGCAAATTTTTAAAACTCGGTCTCGGCAGAAACTCGGCAGCTCAAAATTTTGACATGGACTTGGGACTTGGCATTTTAGAATAAATAAAAATTCATAAAACAAACTTAAATAACATGTAAAATACTATTAAAAAGCATAAGAAATCCGGAAGGTAGCGTCCCCTTTAATGTTCTTAATGCCATTTGTACTGAAGAATGCGGATTAAAAAATCATCTCTCTGCATGTGCATGACCTCACCTCGATGGAGCGGATCTCAATTAAGCTGATCCACAATCATTTCAAAAGAAGGGGTCTTAATTATTTTTACGAGGCTTCGGCGGGACTTCCCACCCATTTGTGCCTCACTCGTTTCTGCCCCATCCAGAAACTTCATCTCTCTTGTTTTGACTCTGTGCTTTCAGTCTCCATGGACGGCGACAGGGATCGACTGGAACCTACTTCCTGCAAGGAGGTCTGCGAACAAAAGAAAGTATGGAAGAAGCTCAAAATGGGGGGACTCACGGAATTTATGGAACGTGTCACTAAGCATAACGCTGAGATTGTCCGAGACTTCGTGGTAGCTTGGACAAAGCGGAAGGTAACCATGTGCGGCATCACCATTAATGTCTTGGAGGAGTTCATCGATGACGCCAATGGAATGTCATGCGTAGGTGCGAAGGAATTCAAGGACCAGTCAAAAAAGCAAGAGTCCCTGCAACGTTTTTCAGGACAAATGATTTTGTGCAGATGGACAAAAAAGGATTCCCATGGGCTGATCTCCCGCGCTATTGGCCCAACATTTGCCTTCAGATCATCGATACATGACGCTCGAAGGTAAATATACACTAATCTTTTCCCACCATTTTCTGCTTCTCAATCATTTCATTGGGTTCAAAATCAATGTTCCTTATTTCTTGCTAAAGCCTCTTGAGAGTATCGTCTTGCTTCACCAAGTGAATGATACCAATCCCATACTTCACCAAGGTCTGATTCTCCTTCTTAAGCATTACCAAGCCCTTTTAGGATGGGAGTTTCCCCATGTGGGTTCTTCTTCCGGGGAGGACTCTTATGAGGACTCCTCGACGGAGGATCCTACCGAGAGATCCCACCAACCTTCTGATGGCACCCCCCAGAACAACTTATCACAGTCCCCCCCAGATGACCTCCCTCTCAAATTGTTGTTTATCCCCAAACCGAAACCTATTGAAATAGGGACTCCTACGAAATCAACGTGGAAAGGGAAAGCCATTGTTATGGAGTTGTAAAGAAACAAATAGCCGTTGGAAAACTTTAACTCGAAGGTGCAACAAGTAGGGTTTGGCCTGGCCAAACTCATCTAGGACTGTAATGCATTACACAGACAAGCTGAATCAATAGTTCAGGGTTTTGTTCACTCTGCTCAGCGCCCACAGTCCCCTACTGTGAAATCACCAAAGGTTTTAGACACCCCCCCTCAGGGCTCCCCTAGGCCCCCCCTAAACAGTCTCCCATGTAGAGAGGAAAAAAGCGCCCCAGAATGAACTTTCCCAGTGAAGCGGTTGAAGGCCCCGAGAACCGCACTCAGGCTAAAGTTTCAAAGGACAAACCGACCATCCCGACGGACACTACTGACGCTGATGACTCTTAGGAGGGACCTTCCTCCTAGTTCTGTTATGGTTTCCTGTTTTTTGCTTCCGTTCTAAGTACGTTACTTTTTGTTTTTTGACTTCTCGGCCCTGGGTGGCCTATTAAAACTTCTGTAATGCACTCTTGTGGTTCTAGGTCTCTGTAAAACTTGGCTTTTACTGTATCAAATAAAAAAAAGCATAAGAAATGAATATAAAGAATGCCCAAGTATATTTTCTGAGTGTTAGACCAAAAACGTGGAATGCTCATCAATGCACCTTAATATCATAGATTGATCATCAACATAGAAAATTATAAATCCATAAAATATTTTACAAATTTCTCTAACACCTCCAGCTCCTCATAGTCATTGACTGCGATTTGGAAATGGAAGGTAAAGATTCCTCCTTTGGAACAATATCATCCTCTAACATGACATCATCTCGACTAACCCTCCTAATGTTTCAACTTGATCTTGTGCCTCTGTTGCTACTACCCCTTCTATTGCTTCCCTTTCAAAGTGTGTGATCTTCTCAATAAACATGGGCTCCACATCCTCAACAATCTAGTATGAGTATGGATCGATGTCGTCCAAGTCAATCGCATCAATTTAATGTGAAGGCAAAGATTGTATTACACAAAAAGGTCATTGAGGTTGTTTTGTCAACTTGTTATGCATTTTCATGTGAATGGCTTCAAACATGCTCCAATTGTGTTGACACCCAAAAGAGATACAACGTCGACCCAAAATATGGATGGCTTGCCTTAGAATATTTGGTGTTTTTGCGCCATAATCTTCCCACCACAAATCTACAAATAATATATTTATAACTTTGTAAGTAAACTAGAATTGTATTTATTAAAAAATGCATGTATCTATGAGTAACGAAACTACAATCAATTCACTTAATTTGTTTCTACCTGGTTGTTGGTTTATTCCCCTTCAAATTCATAGAGCCAAAGAAAAGAGGCTTCCTCCTACAACCTTGTAAATATGCAACTCATCAAACATTGTGTTTCTAAGGGTTTGTCGGGCATCTTCCTCTCTATGCGTGTGCTGAGGCCATCCATAACCTCATTACCTCATTAGCTTTGAAGAAATTGAAAAGAAAAATTTGGGGTTCAAATAGTAAGTTGCATCTATGTGTTGGTGGCGCTGCCTATTCCATTTTTTATCATTTATGTGTCAAATATGAGATTTTCTATAATTTATTTCCATAATAATGCACTATGGCCTCCTTGACCTTGTCCATGCCCTCATACAAATAACCCATTAGATTTTTTTTCGCTATCCACCAATTGTAGAAGCTTGACCAAAGGGTCCATTATTAAAAACAAAATTGTATGGAATTTTAAAATTTAAGACTTGAGATTTGAACTAAAAAATAAATGATAAATAGGAAATCTTACTTCTATGAATTAAAAATTTATAAGTTTTACAAACTATTAATGTATTGGATTTTATCTAAGATCTGATTCATCCAAATATGTAGAAGAACCTTTTCCCGATATGTACTCGGTTCGGTACGTGTCCAGTTTTGCTGTGAAATGGCTTGGGTTCGTTTGGGTTCTTCTGCAGAAGAACTCAGGTGAACCCGTGTTGCCCAGGATGAATCGGAGCAAGACTCGAGCATAACTCGGGTAGAATTTGAGGCAAAAATGATTTTTTATTTTATTTTCTTATTTTTTTTCTCAAAATTAGACATAAAGCAACAATAAAAAATATATTGCAAACCCTAATGTTAAGTAAAACACAAAAAAATAAGATAAAAGAACACAAACGATAAAAGCATAACAAAAAAGCAAAAGCACTTACCTTTCATTGATTTTGATGTAATTAATTTTGATGACTATGAATATCAATTTTGATGCAATTAATTATTATTGATATTAATGATTTTCATGACATTTGGCATTCGATTAGTATTTTGTGGGTATTTTATTTTTTATATACATACTTTGTGGTTAATGTAACTAATTTCCTATTTATTAGGCTAGAATTTCTATATGTTTTAAATTGCTAAACCCAAGCCATACCAAAAGCAAAAAACAAATCACCGTACTAGCACCCGAACTCGAACCAAAACGAAACCCGAAATGACAACTTAGGATTTTATTACTTTGTAAGTTCGTAATTGTTAAATTTAAAACTACCTTAAGGATCTCGTTTGTTCTCTTCCTAAGCACACCATCAAAATTGGCTTTTATGACTATTTCCCCTTTGTCCTTCCCACAATATGGAAACACCAATCACCGAGTGCTAACAAACAACTATTTAAGAGGTGGTAGTGATGCTGCAATGTGATGAAGTTTATGGTGAATCATGTGACACTAATCGGACAAGCTCCTTTCCATTAGTGTGCTCTCATCAAGCTTAGCACCTAGGGGTGATTGTAGATGTATTTGGTAATGTTTTTGGCTTCTTTAACTACAATTTTCACTCATCCAATTTTTCCTGTGTCTTCAAGTAAGAGATCAATGCAATGGGATGCCCAAGGGCTCCAAAATAGGGTAAGGTGTCTCTCTTTAAGAATTATCCTTGCTGCTATATTGTCAATTACAACTTGGACCATATTCTCTACACCCACTTCCATGACCATGCCCTCCAACATATCACATGAAGTCTATGCATTATTCACTTGGAAGGAGGCATCAATGGACGTCAAGAACACCAACAACCCACTTGAAGTTGCTAGAAAGTTTATCAAAGTGTGATTCCTCCTATTCGTTCACCCATTAAATAGAATACTGTAGCCCTTTTTGCGCCAAATTATTTTATGCTCCTCTACTATCACCTGCATATTTTTTATCGCTTCCTTCACCAAGGGAGTCACAAATCATGAGTAGGTGCCTTCAACTCTTTCTCGACAACAATCAATGTAGTTACATGTGTCTCTTAATATGGGCTACTTGCTACATTGAATGGTTTCGTGTT
This sequence comes from Torreya grandis, assembly GCA_037957365.1. Classification (NCBI taxonomy): domain Eukaryota; kingdom Viridiplantae; phylum Streptophyta; class Pinopsida; order Cupressales; family Taxaceae; genus Torreya; species Torreya grandis. The sequence goes on along the minus strand of JARHVA010001540.1, from coordinate 1,183,988 downwards.
ATTATACAAAGAATTTGCAGCAACCATCTGTGCTCAATTTGGTTCTTTTGGTTCCAAGTTGTCCCTGTTGACAATTTTGCCCCCACAGAGCAAATTGTCACCCCTACCATTCGGAACTTTGTTATGGTGCCAAGTTTGTCTTGTGAATCAATTTTGGGGTCCTTAAATGAGCATTTACAGCCACCCAAGTGGCCATCTACAGCAGGGGAATTTGTCATTCAGAGATTTCCAAGGAGCTTGCTTGATTACAGCCAAATGTGCAAATACAGCCAAGACATACAAGCTGTAAATTTTTTTATTTTGTCTTCCTGAGGATTTTTTCGGGCTATAAGAGGTGGACTATTTCTTCGGACATTTTGTTCGAGAGAAAGAGCTCTCAAAGGACTGTAAAAGTCCGAAAAAATGACTAAGTGGTAGTCGTTCAAAGTTTATTTTCTTTAGACTTTTTGTTCGAAAGAAAAAGGGAAAAGCACAGTTGAGAAACCTCGAAGGGCTCCTGCCCTTCGGGAAGGTCCAATTCAAAAGTCCCAAAGGGTATGTACCCTTCAGGTTGGTTCACTTTATGGTTTTCAAGTCAAGACAATTCATCCGAAGGACAATTTCAAAAATCCCGAGTGGCCTTCAAAAAGCTCGAAGGGCAACTGCCCTTGCGGGGGGAACTTATGCAACGAGGTGGCCTTTACAATTCTTCCAAAATGAATGTTTTAAGGAGAATAGCCCTTGCGGAGGACATTTGGGCGTTGCGTAGGGACGTTTATAATTTCCCCAAAGGGTATGTGCCCTTGCGGGGGACACTTCAAGCACGAAGACCTTTTCAAAAGTTTCGAAGGACAAAATCCATTTTTCCAAAAGACACCTACCCTTGCGGAGGGCACTTGGTCGGTGAAGCGGACCTTTTCCATTCTTTCGAAGGGCACTTTTGGAAGGACCTTACCCTTGTGGAGGGCACTTAGTCGGCGAAGTGGACCTTTACAATTCTTTCGAAGGGCACTTCTGGAAGAACACACCCTTGTGGGGGGCACCAAAGCCAAATATAGGGCCAAATCAAAAACCCTGAAGGGCATTTTTGGGAAGCAAAAGACCTTGCGGAGGGCATCTTCATAAACGAAGGACAAAAACAAAGTTCCTAAAGGGCACTTGCCCTTTGGGGAAAGATAGCCAAAGGAGACGAACTCCTTTGGACAAAAAGTCCGAAGGAATTCAAGGAAAAGATCCGACGGAGGATATACTCGGGGAAAAGCCCGATAGAAATAAAGCAAAGGCACAAACTGAAAAGAATTTCCTTCGGACTTTTTGTCCGAAGGAATTCGGGAGGGACAAAAGCTCGATAGAAAACACAGAGGCCCGACCAAAATAAACCTGAATCCCGAATTAAAAGCAGAACATGAGAAAAGCCAGAGAAAACACGAAGTGAACTGAGCATGATCAATAGCATGAAAAGAGACGTAAGCACACGCAGGACTGAACCAATTTTGAACAAGAAGTAAGACAACACAGAAATAGAGGCATGAGCAAAAATTGAAGAAGAACTGAACATGGACATAAGCATGAACAAGAAGTAAAACAAATGTAGAATAAAGACAAAGGCAGGATGAACAAAGATCATGCATAGACTAACGTGAGTGACTCCAATGAAGTGAATGCATTTAAGAAAACAAGCATGCTTTAGTTCTGAAAATAGAGTTGTCTTGCATAATGAATGGGCAAAGTGTTGAACATTTCAAAGAAAAGAAATTCCATGCACGCACCCTCGTTTGTCTCAAAGCCCGAAACGTTCCAACAGTTCAAACATAATTCTTAATTTGGCATTTGCATTAATTTCATGCAAAGGGAAGACTTTAAAACATTCCAGCAGTCCGAGTAGATTTGACTACTCTTGTTTTGAAGTTGACTGGTTTTCAAGTCAAGACATCTATTCGTAATTTTCATGCATCCAAAGCTTGTCTTCTTTTTTTTCTTTTCCAACGCAAGGAATTATCATGCAAGACAAAATAGACCTTTGTAAAGGCCGAGTTAGTTTGAGTTTACTCCCTCTCTATTTTTCACATTAATTTTTTGGTTTTTTGTAATTTTTTAAATTAATGGCTTTTTGGCTTTGTAAAAAAGATCTCTCTTGGTAAGACCAGACTTTGCCATTGGTGAGTTGTGTAACCTTTTTAATCAATAGAAGAACCGTACTTTCAGATTTCAAGTGCTGGCATAATGTACATTCATTTAACAATTTGCATACGGTGTAGATTTCTCTTCCTTCCCAAATTATGATTCGTATCTAGTTGCTAACTCATCATGTTATGTAGGTCATGTTCAATGTTCATATATCTTTTGTTGAAGCTGTAAGTGGATGTTAGGTGGTTGCAAAGTGTCTTGTATCAGACCTCTCTCAATCGTTTTCCCTCACGTTTTTGTCATTGGATCGAACCTTCTCATGAAATACTTATGCATAGTGATCAATTGAAAATCAAAGGTCTTCTTTTTCCCTTGTTTGTTCAGTGTTCAAGGTTCCAAGTAGAGTGGATCAAACATTCTGGTGTATCACCGTCATTAGGTAGGATTTCCCCTTCAAGTTTCTTTCTCCCTTTTCCATGGTAGTCTGCAGCACAGAGTAGAGATCCGCATTGATACATCTTACAGAAACCAGCCTTCTTTGGAGGTTCTTCTCACCATTGAGGCACCCACCCTCGTGTGAAGATCCCATTGTTTCAACTGGAGAGAGAATTAGCCATTTCAGCACGTCTTTGTTTTAGGGTGCAACTCTAGGTTGACAACAGTACCTTTGAGCAAAGGTTGTGCATCGGGAGTATTGCAAGGAACACAAAAACCATGTGAAACTGAAGGCATTTGTGATGTAGTGTAGGCCAAAGGCCAAATAAATGGAAATTGTGTCCTAGTAGTACAAACTAAATGCTTTCCAACTGTTTTTCTACCCAACTATGCTATTCCAACTCCTTTGGTGGTCACTTACACGAAATTCAGAAAATCCATCAATTAACGATTTTTTTAAACTAGTAAGCTTGCCAATTGCAACAAATTTTAAAAGAGAGAAATACGCTGTATGAGTACTCAAAATACCTCTCTTGCTACGTGTAGGAATATCACAAACATTCATATAAACTTATGAACAACCCAGTTGAAGGCAATGAGTATTCATGCTACAAAACTATGTTTTTAGCCTCCAGAAAGCATACAAAAATCTTGAAAACACACCAAATGTTCTTTAATCAGATTCCATCCTCCTACACCAACATTCTCAGGCCAAAAACACCCCAAATCAATCTACAATTGTCCTTGACACGCTTTCATTTAATTATGACATCGGAAATTTGAATTTATGCATGTTTACAAACACTTAGCCTTGGATAGAACCATTAAAATTCCACACAAAACAAATTGTTGTTCTAAAATCGAAGGTGCATTTTTATTTCAATGAAACGAAAAACCCGGAAGGAATGTACCCTTCATTTCTTCAGATGCCTTACCAATCTTGTAACTTTCATGGTGCAAGAATACCTCTGTTTTGCTAAAAGCAGCCTACACGTAGAGGAGAAGAGGCCAAACTCAAAAATTTCCAACTCTACACATTCTCTCTGCTGAGAACGTTCTACTGGTTACTTGTGCATCCTTTGAAGCACTCCCAATCTCTCTAACCTTCATGCCTCTTCCCCTTCACATCAAAAACGTTTTTGTAAACTTTTCTATGTAATTTTTTTTTTATGTTGTTTGAATAGGAGCTGCATTTTGGGCATTTGAATATCATCCTTACGGCTTAGAGGGCATTTTACATCTTTCTTTGGCCCCCTCACTCCATTTCCATCCTTTTCTCTTTACCTTTTTGCCCAAAAATGGCTTGCACATGCTCAAGACACGTCTTACACAACCTGAATGATGCCAACACGGATTGCTGCCTGTGAACATGTGTTGGACAGTTCATGTGTCATTGTTGATGGTCCAATATTTGTCAAGATGTGATTCCGTGCTCCAAATGAGCACGAATCTTCAAAACAATGCTTTTGATCAAAAAGACTCTAAAACTGGCTGGGCATGAAATGAATTTGAGTTTTATGATTGACACATGCCCCTGATGAAAAACCCCCTTGGAATATGCTCATGAATGATTTGGAAATGGTCCATGTCTCTCCAACCTTGACTTGGCTGTGCAAAGTGTTTGACAACATGCCAACACAAGGTTCCCGTTCATGGATTCATTGATCCATGCGTAGCTTCCGTGCAAGTCTGTGCACTCCTCAAGAAAGGACGTTAAGTCTCCCACACGTGCAGTATCTTGCAGAATGTGCACAACTTGGGCAACTCCCAAAGTTTCCACAATGCATTGCTTCTTTGCTGCGCCAAAGTCTAATGCCGCGCATGCACATATGAACTCTGCACGCAACCCATCTTTTTATGGCACACACACATCACTTGGCTTGCTTTGTAGTATGTCCCAGAGTTTCTGCAACACCTTGCTACTTACTTGTAAGTCTTTGTGGTGTCGCATAGGAACATTCACTTAGTATCCACGTGTCATAGCCCTTCTACTAGGCAACATGTCGTCTAACACTTTTGGGGTATGTGGCAATGTCGTCAATTGGAAGTCCAACCATGCATCTACAAGAAGACCAACTATTACTCGGCTAGAAGATGAACCACCACCCTTCTATAATTGTCATCGGTTGTAACTGTGTCTTGTAATGATGTTTATAATGTAATTGTCCCCTCAAAGATGAGAGAGAGATCACACATAGACCAGATAGGAGATTGTTAGCATGCTTTGCATATCTAGCATTCACACACGTGTAGTTTTGCATCCTTCTCAGCCTAGACAAATCAACAAGGAAGCATTTCCCCTTTTGATCACAAGAACTTGCATTCCTAGTCTTACTGAATCTTGTACACATCTGTACTTTTCCCCATTTTGCATATTGAATAGAAGTTGCATCATTTGGCAAATACTTCTGCATTCGAATGTGTTTGGTTTTTGTTGTTAGATTACCTTATGTGCATTCTACAATACACAACTTGCTGCCAAGCATGACATTGCCCACCAAATTGACATCTTGGGCCTCATGGTGTGGATCATTGGTATCAGAGCAAGAACTCTCATATGCTTGTAAACATGCAAGCGCAACGTGAGAAAAGACTACCAATTGGTTCTTTTTCAGACTATTCAGAAGAATGTCGTAGCATGAGCAAGATAGCTAACACCTAGATAAACATTGAGGCATCTTTGAATGCCTAGAAACTCCTTTTGGATGACCTTGAGGAACAATGCAATGAACTCTTTGGCTAGTTTCGCAACTCATGATGCGACTTGGGCCACAATCTAATCCCTCTTATGCGCAGTTTGCACAGTGATCGTTTCAGCAGAAATCCCCCTTCAAAGTGCAAGTCAACCTTGACGTCCCAGTTTTAGAAGGCAAATTCAATGTCGCAACATTGGATACTTGGATTCGACAACTTAAGGCATACATCTTGGTCAATCATTTCACCAATGTGGAGAAGATCAGCTTCGTGGTTTTGAAGATGTCCATTTCAATGTCCCATTGGTGGGAAACCTTCATCGCAAATGTGAGAAGGATTGCGAGCCCATTGAGTCTTGGAAGTCCTTTTTCAATGCCTTGAAGGATGAGTATTACCCCCCTCAAGTAATATGAAGATGAGTACATCAAGTTCCAGCAATTGCGCCAATGTAAGGAGTAGTCAATTGAATATTATATTAACGAGTGCCATGATTACACTGCATGCTTTCACAAGGATTTGCTAGAGCAACACAATGTGCTGAAATATATTAATAGACCCTCGCCTTACATTCGCACAGATGGAGTTCTTGAATTATGACACATTGGGGCAAACATACTGCAACGTTGCCAAGATTGAAGCCAAGACAAAGATTAAGCATAAGTTCTCTTCATCTAGTGTTGTGCACAAGTGGCAACTTTCACATAGTTCACCATGCAACCTTGCCACACATTAGCAAAAAAATGACGTGCAAGGGAGAGTAGCATAAGAAGGCCGCAAAACACGAAGACTTCAACATCTTTTATGCTAGCCAAAGACAAGAACCAAGGTGACAAATGGTGCCATCGACACTACACAAGCTCACACAATGTTTTTGAATGTCGTGTACAACAATCCTTGATTGTGTAGTTTGCATCAGGTTTCGTGCCAATGCGTGACATTGATCCAAGCACCACTTGTCTGAGTGCCAGTGTCATTGCCATTGAGGAATGAGAGTGTTTCTTCCACATTAAAGTTCTTGGTGAAGGGTTAGACTCTTCATGTCATCATTGATAGCGGGAGCTAGAAGATCATCATTGCACAAAGTACAACCCAACGCCTAGGCCTTACGACTGAACTCTTTGGGTTGGCATCAACAAGGGAAGTATATACATGTTTGACGACAGTGAACTTTTGAGTACAAAGTGAAACCCATGGAGGACAAAGTCACTAGTGATGTTGCGCCACTTGAGGTTTGTGATATTTTACTTGGAAGGATATATTTGTATGACCGCAATGCTACATATCGAGCCGAGTTGTAGTGGTGGATTGTTCATGTCAAAGATTGCTTCTTCAACCTTTTTGAGTCCCCCTCCAACTACCAAAATCACTTTGGTCTCTACCAAACAATGTCACAAGTTCATCTCACACACGAAGAAGTTTGAGCTACTCGTGGTCCGCCTAAAAGCATTTGTGCAAGGGAGAAAGTGTGCATGGCAACATGCCAAGACACACAAACACTGACATAACAACAACATATTGGTAAGATATTGCAACAATTTGGAGATGTATGTGAAGAGCTAAAGGGTTTGTTGACACATTGCGTGGTAAAGCATCACATCGTTTTGGTTCTTGGATCCCCTCTGCCAAACTATTTGATGTATTGCAGGTCCATGTGAGAGAATAATGAAGTTTGATGCCAAATCCAAGAGCTTATTGATGTTTGGCTCCTCCTTGTGGGAGTTGATAGTCCTTGTGCCAAAGGAAGATGGTACTTGGTGTTTGTGCATTGACTACCACACACTCAACAAGATAACAGTGAAGAATCGGTACCCAATACACGGATTGATGACCTCTTGGACCATCTCTGAGGTGCACAATACTTCACCAAGATCGATGTGAAGTCAAGTAATCATCAAGTAGTAGTCCATCTCAAGGATGTTTGGAAAACAACCTTCAAAAATGCGGGAAGGATTGTATGAGTGGTTGGTTATGCCTTTGAGCTTGACCAATATGCCAACAACATTCTAGTGCTTGATGGATGATCTACTTAGGCACTTTCTCAACTCCTTCGTCATCATTTACTCAGATGGCATCCTCATCTTCAGCAAGACATGGGGAGCACATCTCGCGCATTGTAGACAAGTTATAATCCAACTTAGCAATGTGTACATTTGGGGTCATGTAGAGTCAATAGTTGGGTTGCATCATTGGCTATGCAAGCATCCATGTAGATCTAGAGAAGTTTAAGGCAATCCAAGATTGGCTAACTTAGTGCATTCTCATTGAATTGCGGAGTTTGCTTGGATTTGCTAACTTCTACTGTAGTTTTGTTCTTGATTTCTCGTACATAGCATTTTTTGTCAGTTGGATCATGAACACCAAAGCCACATTCCAATGGACGCTTGCACAATAGTGTGCTTTTGAGGAGCTCAAGCAACACCTTTGTGCAACACCTATTTTGGCAATGGCCAACATTTTTTACTCCTTGAGTTCACACCAATGCATTTGACTATGCACTAGGTGCGATACTCACACATGGACATCCAGTGACCTATCACTTAGAGACATTCAATGACACGGCTCAGCAGTACTCCACCTATGAGAAAGAGTTGTATGCTACTGTGTAAGTAAGAAAACAATGGCACCTCTACATCTTGGGTAAGGAGAGAGTTATTCTTTACAATCAAAAGATACTATAGTTCTTGCATACATAGAGCTAGCTAGTGGATGACTTGTAGCAGCTCTATTTGGTGTTAAAGCACAAGAAGAGAAAGCAAAATAAGCTTGAAAATTGCCTTAGCCAACCATCACGTTCATCACAGTGCTATACATGCGTGGCTACAACTTCATTGATAAAGTTACTCTCTACTTAACAGACAAGGACTTCGTGAAAACCTATAACGCTTTTGCATAGAGTGAACAAGTTTGGGAGTTCTACATGTTTGACAAGTCTTTCTACAAGCTTGGACATCTCTGTGTTCTTGATGGCGCACCTCACTAAATACTCATCTGGGAGGTGCATTATGCCAAGAGAAAAGGATAGTTCGGCGTTACCAAGACACTAGCAACATTACAACACTTCTACTGGATGCACATGCGTATAGGTGTCAAGCACCACATCAAATCTTGCATTCCTTGTTGTATCGCCAAACCCATGAACAGGGAGCTAGGACTTTACACACCTTTGTTGGTTCCATCCCAAGCATGGGAATCCATCAACATGTATTTCATGATTGGATTTCCCATTAAAAAGGAAAAAATTACTTTGTAGTGGATAGGTTCTCTAAAACGATCATCATGATCACGTGCAAGAAGAGTATCAACTTGTAGGAAATCGCGTGCTCTTTCTTTAGTCATGTTTGGGTTCATTTTGGTTTACCTACATCCGTTGTGTCTGACGGTGACTAGTGGTTTGTTGGTCACTTTTGGCAGCTTTGTGGGACATGATGGATACACAATTGGACTAATCTACAACATTTCATCCCTTGACAAATGGACGAATGAAAGTTGTCAATTGCACTCTTGTTCATCTACTATGCATGTACAAAAATGCACATCCATGCGCTTGGAATGATAATTTGCTATACATTCAACATGCCTATAACAGAGATTTGCACAACTCTAGGGGGCATAGTCCATTTCAAACATGTCGGGTTCCAACTAGCGGCTCCTCTAGACATATCCTATTGTGCACCATCTAACATGAAGCCACACTCATAGGAAAAGGAAGTGGATAAAGCATAAACATTTTTGCAACACATTCAAAACACTCATAAGCATGTTCAACAAATACTCTTGCGCCGACAATTGAAGTGCAAAAAGCGCCATGACACACACTGCACATCTCATGAGTTCAAGGTGGGCAATAAGGTTTGGTTGCATCTTTAGAAGAAACACTTCAAGGGCCATACTGCAAAATCAAGCCTATGCGTTATGGTCCATAACCATCTTCCGCACAACCATAGAGCATGCTTTTGTTCTTGACCTACTACAACACTTGGGTTTGCATCCAATCATCAATGTGGATCTCCTTAAGCCTTACATCCTACCTTTGTTTGAGCCATCAACAACACAACTTCCCTTTAGATTTGGATCCTTAACACTTGCATCCAACACCAAAGGCTTATATCATATTAACATTACACTTACACGACAACAAAAAGACAAACTAAAAGTGTAAATGGAATTCAATTACACGGGTTTAAAATGGGAAAAACATGATTAATAAAAAGATGTTAAAATAACCACAAAAACACCGAAAAAAAGCTACAAATGTTATTTTATGCCAAATAGACTGCGTAGAAAGAAAACAAAGTCCAAACATCAATTATAAGACAAAAATAAAGATTCAATGTTGTCATGGTCCACATCAGTTGTTTTGAGTAGTCAAGGTAGGGCAATACATTGATCAGGTTAAGTGGTACAACCTTCAACAACTTCAGTTTCAGTTTCCGTAGTTGACCGAAGAAGGATTGGGGATCATTGCCCCCCAAGAAAGGGCGAATAATCTATGTGAAGCTTCTGTGTGGGTCTGTGCACTCTTCAACTCTTCAAGAAACGAATTTGAGTCTCTCACATGCATGGTATCTCTTGACACATGCACAACCTCGTGGTACCTCTTGAGTTGCCGTAACACCTTGCTCCTTGCCGCTCTGAAACCTAACAACAAACATGCACATTTGAAATCAACAAATCCCCTTGCAGCAGACATTCATCACTTGGCTCACCTCATGGTACCTCCCCTAGTTGCTGCAACACCTTGATACTTACCTTGTAGGAGTTTGTGTTGTTATGCAAGAACATCCACATGTTAGATTCCTTCTGCCATGTGGCATGCAATTTTGCACTTTGTGGATCTGCAACATGTTAGAGAATTTGTTAGCAATGACGCTTAGCTGGAATTCCAACTGTGCACCTACAAGAAGACCAATCGTCAAACCACCCAACTTCTGTAATCTTCGTCTATTATAACTAATAATGATGTATATATTGTAACCATTCGACCCATAAGGGATCAAAGACGAGAGAGATAACACACAGACTAGATAGGAGATTGTTAGCTTGCTTTGCATATATAGCATTCACACACATTTGTAGTTTTGCATCCTTTTAAGCCTAGACAAATCAGCGAGGAAGTATTTTCCTATTTGATCACAAGAACTTGCATTCCTAGACTTATTGAATCTTGTACACATCTGTACTTTTACCTATTCTGCATAGTGAATAGAGGTTGCATCATTTTGGAAAATACTTTTGTATTCAAATGTGTGTTTGGCATTGTCCACTACACTGACATCCTGGGCCTCGTGATGCGGATCATTCATGGAGTGACCTAAGTGATTACAAGTTTTTTTTTGGTGATGCAAGATTTCTGTTACTACCAAGGATGTTCCTATGTCTATTGGGCTTGAGTTTTATTTAGTGGATGAGCCTGAAATCTGTGGGCCATAATTAATTTGAATCATGGGGGGAATTCATCACAGATGCAACTACTGGAACTGCCCTCGTTTATATTTTTTTCTCACATACCTAGCAAGGAGAGCATTCATGTTGTGTATCTTTAGATTCTACTTTGAGGCACACACTCACATATCTCAGCTAGGGATTTGTGGAAGGTGGTATTTGATGCAATTGACATCTCCTCTCATTAGAAAACCACAACAATTGCACATCACAGTTTTGGGATTCTGAACCCTCTATGCATTGCTTCCAAGGAGGGTAATCGGACTTTGGCTTCCTATTACCGCTACCTAAAGCTGAGCATGCCATTCTTGTATATCACTCTAAGTGCGAGCTGAAAACCCTACCAAACAAATTAAAAACAAGTGAAGATTAAAACCCTAGCTTCCTAATCAAGCACAACTGATGTCTTTAACAAGGAATTAAGTTTTGAGAGTTTGGGGACGACGAGCGCAAAAGGCAAAAATGGAGCAAAGGGTGGTAGGGAAGAAGCGAGGGAAAATAGTGGCAACGAGTGGAAGAGAAGCAACATCGCGAGGAAGGAGAAAGGAGAATGGGATCATGCCCATTTGAGTGGATCTTACCCTCTTACAGGGGGTAAAGTCGTTCTCTATTTGGGACCTTTTGCAAGCAAGGAAATGATAGTTGCATTGACTTGTGGACAATCGGAAGGGTCAGGTGGTTTTCAAGGGGTGTAAAAATGCCTTGAACCCCTACAATGAATGTAGTGACTACTGTCGTAGTCTAATCTCTTGTCATTCTCCCTTATTTGGGATGCTTTGGGGATGCTTTTGATGCTAGGGTTCGTTCCTATTAACCCCAATCAGCCATTGAAACCCACTTTGCATCCCTGCAAAATCAGCTCCCAGATAAAAGGGCTCCTCATAAACTGGATGGCTTTGGACATATTATTCCAGAAGACGTGGGTGTCTGTGGCCTTGAAGTCATTGAGATTTGTGATATTCATCTCAAAATTTCCACAGAACTGACATTCAGATCTTTAATTCCACACTTGGTTTGATTTTAGAGGATTTTGTTTCTAGGGGATTGATTTGCAGATTTGTTGGAAGGAGGCCGGATTTGGAAGAGCTCCAGTAGTGGATGGCGGATTCTTGGTCTGATCGCTCTCTCCTAGTATTCAGGTCCTCTCCAATGGTTTCTTTCAGGTTTTGTTTTCAAACGAGGACATTTTTTTTGTTCTTCATCAGGGTCCATGGTTTTGAGGCTATAGGGGCTTGCGTGTGCTTCCTTGAACTCCCCTTTTTATCCCTGATGTTGTGAAGATCTCTGAAATCCCCTTGTGTGTTCGGATTTATAGGCTGCTAGCTGAGTTGGACAACCTGGAAATGCTGAAGTTAATCGTTGGAGCCATGGGAGTGCTCATTTGGGTAGATTTGGCTGTTGACAAGGGTTAGAGGACTATATGCAGAAGTGTGTTAAAATTTATCCTACAAAAACACTTATTCATGTTGTATGCATCATTTTTTCTGCTCATTCTTGGACTCAACATTGATTATGAAGGTCTGCCCTTAAGATGCTTTCGGTACCAAAAACTCGGCTATAAGGTGGTTGTGTGCCTTATAGCATAACCATTCAAAGTGGGGAAACTCTCAAATTTGGAAGAGGAGGAATGACAAGTCTAGCTTGGATTTCACATGGAGAAATCACAAGAACTGTTTTGACCAAATGCACTTAGACAAAGGTGTATCGGGACCTGAACTTAGGGGCCAACCGAGTCCTCCTCTGAGCAGTGGTGTTTTAGATGACTCTACCATTAATCAAAGGGTGGACAGTCTTGGTCCGGGCTTTACTACTGAGGATGACACGAGCTCTCCTGCTAATTTACCATTGACCTTTTTGGTGCAGCTAGAGTATTTGATTATCACAGACACGGAATTAGGTGAATCATTACAGCAGGATGACCTTGATATTTTGAGTCCAGGAAGAATTTTGTAAATTCTTATGTTGCCTTCTTCCTCTCAAAAGAAAAGGTGGAGAAGGGGAACTCAGCTGGAAAGGTTGTAGAAGGCTTGGAAACCATTGGTGAAGGCACTCAGCTAGCCATAGAAGCTTTATTTTCTCAGTAGAGAAGGAGGGTCCTCACCATTTCTTCTTGACCCCTAGTTTATGCTTTTGAAGTTTTAGCTCTTCAAAGGTTTTGTTTAGGGATTATTGTTTACGAGTTGCTCTTGTGGGATTAGAAGTCTTAGTTTTCCAATTTTGACTTTGGGGGAGTGACCTGTTGAAATAAGGACTCTTTTTCCTTCTTTGTATGGGTCCGATCATGTAAGTTCTCTTGATTTTTTATTGGGTGAGCGATCCTTCAACTCTCATGTTATTGATTAAAAAACCAAGCATTCTAGCAAAAAAGCAGAAAATGGGAAAAAAAGAGAACAGAAAAAGAGTTTTCAAACCCTTCAACATATTTAAAATGGAAGAATCAAACTTCAAAAACCTAAAAGAAAGAACCAAAACACTGAGCTCTTATGTCTCAAATCAAACTCCACCCGTCAGAATCCTTCCAATCTGATTGAAAGCACTGCATGACAATTGACAAATGATCAAATGTGTTTTAGCATATAAGAGTAGAGGAAAAAACATCATGAAAGTTGAGGTAAAAGTAAAAAATGACTTTTTGTTTAGTGGCTGTTATAATGCATCTGTTGGTGTGTTTTAAGTACAGACTCACGAGTATTGGCTGTTATTATGCAACAGTTGGCGAGTTTTTTGTATGGACTCGCGAGTCTGTACTCAAAACTCACCCCCTGAGTTGAGGGCGAGTTACTCTCTGAGGATTGTAACTCACCAGTCATGTGATTTTCCTTTTTGAACTATGATTAAACTAGCTATTACAAACATTAAAGAACTGTAACCACTAATTCAAAAACATTAAATGCCACATCTCGTAAGGTGGGGTGTTTTAATTTGATATAGGTTGCCATGAGTGGCTCAAACCCAAGCCCTTATCCATATTCAAATTATGCACATGCTTACCAATATCTACAACCTCTCTTAGGTGATGTTTGAATTAGTGATCATCCATTCCGATTACTTTGGCATTGTCAATGCAAATATGGTGTTTTGTTGAATAAAAATTGCTCTGCTAAAGCTGACCTTCCTTTCCTATTGACATGGATGTCTGCACCATGCTATTTTAACCTAATATGAATGGACATTCCCATTTCACCAATGTAAGGTACGTCACAAGAGCATTCAATGTGATAAACACCACTTGTTTGTCTTGGTCCCATCTGATCTTTTGAGGACCTTACAACTTTCTTAGCTTGTATTGTGGCAAAATGTGGTCTGGATCCTTTGGTGCCCTAGAATTTATGAAATATTGTTGGAGATATCCTCAATATAAGGAAGGAACGCCACTGGGACCTTTGTTGAGTCCTTTAAACTTTACCGTCATTCTTGACAAATTCTCCTTGCTTGTTTGAAACCCCTATCTATTTGATTACCCTTGTAGCCATTCCTCTTAAAAACTATAGTCAAGTGCTTAATTTCTTGTTCCAAAATGCGCTTCATTAGAAACCTTGAGAGCCTTCGTAGCAAGGGTCTTGAGAACCCTTGCTTTTTGTGTTGGATGATGATGAAATGCTTCGTGCAAATAAAGATCCATATGAGTCCCTTTCCTATAAACTTGATGAGCAAGGGAAGTGTCCGCTTTTTATGTGAGGTTGACATCCAAGAAGGGTGAAGTGCCACCTATCTCCAATGCCATCAACCTATAGGTTGTAAGGCCATGATTTTTTCATGTTTGGAGGCATAAGCAATAAAGTTGTGACTGCTACTGGCTTGACAATCCATTGGTGAAGTTATGCCTACCATTCAATGGCAATCTTTGATATTGAGGCAAGATGAACCACCCTTGACTAGAAATGTATATTTTGCTAATTTTCTTCCATATGAGACAATTTAACAATAGATGAAATTCCTCTATAAGTTGTGGCAATGTTGAATCGTTATGTCATCGTTGACATCATGCATATATACTATATATGTACCAAATGGTGAACCAGACCATCAATCTAGAAAGAAAAGAATAGATGGTGGTCTTTATGAACCATATTCGCATAACTGGTTGGGGAGAGTACTCGCCAAGGGCCCAAAATGGGTAACCGACAGTTATTTGGCCTGTTCGGTCGAATAACCAACAAAGGCAAAAAATACTTGAATTTATAAAAATAACATTTTTTTTAGAAATTACAGAAGCAAAATAGATGAAATGAGTATAAAACATAGGAAAAGTGTTTTCTATTAGATTTGAATACATAGAAAGTATAAAATCGCATAATCATGTGAATACAACAAAGTCACAAGGTACAAACTACAATGATACTTATAGACTTATAATCTTATACAAGAATCTACAAGACTACAAGTACAAATTACAGTAATTTATAATTTTCTCTTCCTTGCTCTCTGTAAAAATAAGGGGGTCTGAGAAACTCTAGTCCTCCCACTCGATTGACCCGCCTCGCTCTATTTAGAAGGCTACACCTGCCCTTGTGGCTCCACCTCTGCCTCAGCCTCATCTCCAAGGATGTCCTCCAATCCAATCTCTCTTTATGCTTCAGCTGCACCCTCCATAGTTTGCCTCTCGAAATCAACAATCTCCTCTGTGAACATAGAGGCCTCCCCCTGTGCAATCCAATCGTTGTAGGGATCGATCTCATCTATATCGATAGGCTCCTCTGATGCATTCTCCAACTTCTTTGTGCGAAGTCGAAATTTGTATTGCATAAAAACCAAGTCGTTGAGACATTGTTGGCTCAACTTGTTGCACTTCTTCGTGTAAATGGAGTCAAATAAACTCCAATTGCGCCACATTTAGAAACGCTACAAAGTTGAGATAAAATCCGGAGGGCTAGCCTTTGAAGATTTGGGATATTTCCACCTTAATATTTCCAACATGACCTTGTAAACAAGATATTCAAAATATTGTAAGAAATTAATAATTGTAAATTAGTAAATATGTAATTGGTAAGGTACAAGTAAAGACTTCATTTTATATTACCTGGTGATTGCGTGGCTCTCCTTCAGATAGCTAGCGCTGAAGAAAAGAGCCTTCCTCTTGTTTGCTTGTAGTTTTGTAACTCTGCAATAATGAGGTCTTTCACCTTAACGTCAAGTGTCATACTCTCAATGCATGTTGAGAGCCCCTCCATAATCTCTCCATTAGCATCTGTGAAGCCATCGGAGTAGAAAAATTTGGGTTTAAGGTAGTACCCCGCAGCATGGATGGGTTGGTGGAGTTGATTGTTCCATCTTCGATCAATCAACTCCTAAATGGGATCAAATCTAGCACGATCCCCTCTATAATAATTTTGGACTGCCTCTTTGGCCTTATCCATGTCTTCATAAATATATCCCGTTGGATTTTGCTCTTCATCCACCAATCGCAAAACCCTCACCAAAGGTTCTGACAATTACAAAATTATAAACAAATTAAAGTTAGTGTTACAAACTTATGGATAAATTATAAAATAAATACTTTAAGTTTAAAAAATTGAAAACTGTTACTTTGACGATCTCTGTAGCTCTTGTTTTGAAGGCCTCACTAAAAACTGTCTTCGAAACCTTCACTCCATCAGCTTTCTTAAAATAAGATGACTCCATCCATGCTTGAGAGACAAACATCTACTTCAAAGGAGTCAACAAATTGCAAATACTTTGCAATGTAAGAAAGTTCATTGCTAACCTGGTGACCCTTGCTCAAACAAGCTATTTTCCCATGGTGTGCTCTGTCATCAAGCTGAGAACCCAAGGGTGATTGTAGATATATTTAGTTATTTCTCTAGTTGCTTTTACAACTAGTGACACCCAATCAAGTTTGCCTATGTCTTCCAAAAGAAGGTCAAGGCAATGGGCTGCACAAGGTGTATAAAAGAGAGATGGATGTCTATCCCTAAGAAGTCTCATAGTTGCCACATATGCTGTTGCATTGTCTGTGATAATTTGGACAACATTCTCGATGCCTATTTCATACAACCTCCTCTAACATCAAGCTCAAAGTTTTTGCATTTTTTATTTTACTTGATGTATCAATAGATTACAAAAAAACTAGCTCACCATTTGAAGATGCCAGAAAGTTGATGAGGGTGCGGTTTCTTTCATTCATCCATCCATCCATTAGAAAGAATGATGCATCCAAATTTACGCCACAACTTCTGATCTTTGACAATCATCTTTGCTTCTTCAACTGCGTTCTTAAGCAACTTCTCACTCAAGTCTTTTGGAGAGGGTACTTTGTAGCCTTTCTTTGCAATTGTCAAAGCTGTAACCAAATATTCCCAGTACGAGCTCCTCGACACGTTGAAGGGAAGGTTGTTGAAGTACCACAAATTTGCGTATGTTTTATCTGTTTTTGCATGCCCCTGCTTGTTCCATCTTATAGCTTGGAGTGAAGGTTGTGCCCCAAGTGTGTTTTTAGGTACAAAAATTTGTGTAACTGAGTCAAAGCCGCTGCAAATGTGCCATGATACTTGCGTGGACCACGACTAGAGTTCACAATTTTTGTCATCGTTGTCGCTTCTTTCTCTGCTGATGTGGCACCAATGGTCGCTGTTAGGGTTGCTTGCATCCTTGCCTTTTCTAGTTTTTTTTCGTCCAGTGATGCAAACTCCGCCATCATCTCTCGTTTTGCCTCTCCAGTGACATTGGGACAAGACGCAACGTCGCGACAAGGAATGCATGAAAAATGATACTTCATGCGATTGATGCCTCTTGACATCCTTTTCGAGCAAAAATTGCAAATTGAAATCGTTGAGGATGTTCCAACCCACGTGGCATACTTTCAATCATTGGTGCGAGCATTAGGGGGAGTTGATTGGCTGCCACTGACTGAATATTACCCTGATGCACTATTGGATGCCATTGTTTGCTAATAGATAACTTGCAAAGCGCAAACATGTTAAAAAAAACATAAAAAAAATTAAAAAATAAAAACACTCAATACAAATTATTAATTAAAATACGATAAATAAATGATAATTATAAACTATAAAATGGAAACTAAAATACATTTATGATTTACAATTTTAATGAACAAATTATAATCTATAACGGTTATTGTTAAAAACAACAATAAATAAATTGTAATGAAATATCATGAAAACTAAACATAACGCCAACGGTTAAAAAATATTTTTAATCAAAATTTAAAAAAATTTAATGGAATGCATGAAATTAAAACGGATTGCATCAAATTTGTATACTAAGCATCAAAAATATTTATCAAACATGTTTTTAATTAAATTACAATTCTTTTATATGCTTGGAAATTTAAAAAAATAAAAAATAAAAAAATTGCATGAAATTTGACAGAATGCATGAAATTAAAACAGAATGCATCAAATTTGTATACTAAGGCCCTGGTCCCATGGTATTGCAACTGCGAAAATATTTAGTGGGTGCTGCATAGATTATGTAGGAGAAATTATGCAGTAAAGCGGTCTTATGGATTTTTAAAACTACAAAAATTATCCATGCACATGAAATTTAGGAGGTTTGAATATAAAAAAAATTATAGCATAAATTTTTATTAGATATAAAGTATTTTTTTTGTGCCTAAATTTTCTTTGCGGGTGCTGCAAATTCTTGCCCCCAACGTCTACCCATCAATGAAAATCTCTTTCATTTGCAATCGTTGCTCCTATATTTCAGAAAAATATTCAATTTTTTGCTGTTGAAGAAATTTAAAATTGCATGGAACCACCTGCAACAACAAAATAATTGTAGTTTCCCCCTCCATGGGACCACCCTCTAAGCATCACAAATATTTATCAAACGTGTTATCAATTTAAATTACAATTCCTTTACATGCTTGGAAAATAAAAAAAACAAATACACTAACTCATAAATCTCTTTGCTCAATTCTCCTCAATCCGCTCTTGAATGCTCCAAATCTTGTGTGAATGAAATGTTAAGAGGTGTGTTGCATTTTATAACACTGGATTCCACATATTTTTCGTGTTTTTTGAGTGTTTAGAGAGAAATCCACGGTTTCCCAGTGGTTCTACATCGGTTTTCCGTGTAGGTTCTACAGGATGCAAAACCGGGGAGTAACCGGCGGTTACTCGTTCTTTTTTTATTTTTGCATTTGGCGGTTTCGATTGGCCGTTATTAACCGTGGGGAATTCCTAGCAACTAACCAACCGGCGGTTACTCGCCGGTTATTCCATCTATGCTATGAACTACTCAACATCCCTAATTTGGGAGATTTCTCCAATATCGGGAAACTAACACAAAATAGCATGATAATGAATCTATAAAGAAGAGGAGAGATAGAAACACAAATCTACAAATATGACGAGGAACCAATTTTCATTGTAATAAGGTCAATAGCAAGAGTCACCAATCAATTTGAAGTTCTAAAATACCCTAATATCGGAAAGGTCCTTAAAAACTAAAGCACCTGAGCATGGGAAGGAATATATTAGGGAGCTTCTAGACCAAGAGGATATACATGATTAGTAAATTGTGTTGCATTGGCACATAGTCCAGAACGTGATTCCGGTAGATCAGTCATGAGCGCTAAAGTTGTACACCTGAGTTGGCCTAATGATACACTTGAGTTGGCTTGTACACCTAAGTTGGCCTAATGATACCCCTGAGTTGGCCTAATGGTGAAAAACTTGTGCTCTTGAGAGGAAGGTTACAAGTTCAAATCCTTCACGGGGTAAGGTATGTGTGCCTCATATTTGAAACACGGTTAGGTGCCTCCTGCATACTGGGAGTCTGAGGTGGTCTCATATGCTGTAAGCTACCTTGCAGACCATAATCAAGGCCCCGGACATCCTGAACTTCAAAAAGATTCCATTCCATTCCATTCCATGATCTTGCTTTGTGTCTCATGTCAAGGTCTTACCATGTATAACGAGCCAAAAGAACATGGTAACTCGGGTATCCTTTGGGCTTCAACTCTTTTTTTAAATGGGATTTTAAGATAGATGTCCCAACTGTTGCAAAAGATATATAAAACATGTACAGGGAGAGTATGCCCACCTCCAGTTGTGTCTTATGTAATCCACATTCTGTTTAGCAGGATAGGCTATTATGCAGGCCCTGAGATCTACAACAGATAGATTTCTTAATCTCTCTAGACAAAGTTAAGGATAGAATTTCTTGCCATTTTCAATCTCTCTCCCTAAATCATTTTTGACAAAATTGCGATCAGTAAAAATTGGTAAGGGTCCAAATATATTAACTGGAAAATTCGCAAAATATCGATGATTTTTTTTAAAATCCCAGGAAAGAGAGAAAATGAAATGAAAAAGTCCACAAAATTAGCGATTTTACTTCAAAAAAATGCCAAGCTTATGGTGATTGTCCTCTTTTTTTAATTAACCTACTAGGCTAAACTATCATAATTAATCGTAAAATGGTAAATTAGTGATGTGCTAGATAGTGATTAATCTTTTGCTTTAACTTTTCACATTGTCTGAACCAAATCTCAGATTAGATGCCATTGTGAAATATTCGTCTCTTTTGGTCATGCCATCCATCTTACCAAAATTGTATCGTTGTGGGGTCATGAATCTCCAAGAATAATTCTGAAGATTAAAATAGAAGCCTATTCAAACCAGCTTCCAAATAGATTTCCCTGATGGTAAATAAGAAGCACATGGAAGATTTTTTAAAGGGATAAGATGTAAATATTTTGCCTGTATAGCGTGCTCATTCTATATTTCCTGCGTGATTCTCTCTCAGTTTTTAAAATTAAAGTTGCTAAATGACTATGAAATAGAAGATAGAGAATCTATCTCTTCTGACGGTTTACAATTTTAAGAGTATGTTAGTTATATTTTTCCTTTTCATTCTATCTTTCCTGATGCTACCCCTTCTGATGTTCCAGATTCCGGGAAGCTGTATATGTGGGGCAAAGGCAGAGACAATCAGTTGGGTGTTCCTGGTCTGCCAGATGTACAGTTGTTACCCATCTTGGTAAACTTTCTGGTAGAGGACGAGAAACTTGGCCCTGCTCATGTTTTTGCAGTTTCTGCGGGAGCTTCCCATGCAATGTGCCTTATCTCAAGGTCTGGAGTGTAATGTTTGGCATACAATCAAATGTTTGCCATGTCAAATATTGGCAGATTTTGCATCGTATTTTCAGACAGCATGCTTAATTGTACAGTTAGCAGTCAATTACATAATTTTTTTTTGTTTCTTACAGCATTTATTTGCAGTACGATCATTTTTTTGATATTCATTGCAAATCGGTTTAGATAAGATTTTGTAACGTGAATTCCTGTACGACATATCAAGATTGGAATTAAAATTTTGGTAGTTAGTTGATTCAGATAAAGAATATTCTTGAAAGATTTTCATGTTGTTTGAAAATTTCAGTTGTAGACTGCAACAATGATAAAAATAATGTTTCATAAATCTTAACATGGACTTTGGTGAGCTTCTTGGAGACAACTAGAGACATGGTCTAAAACACTAATGCCATCATGGTATGATGCATTTCTTAGTAAGTTGATTAGCATTGTTTTAATATGTGGCAGCATCATATCCTTTTGTTGAATGAAATCGATATTAAGTCTGGTATCACTGATACGTGCAGGCAACAGCAACATTACAATACTGAAATGACCAGGCACAGTTCTCAGTATGGTTAATGAGAGTTAACCTTAGACCAGAAACCTGTTGTAGTGAGCTTATGCTCAGGTGTATACAAAATGTTGGATGAGGGTTAATAAAGTTGGGTTAGGTTGCAAATGAGTAAAAAAGAATGGTATAAGCAGATATGAGAACGAGTTTGAGAATTGCAAAGATGAGCTTGTAATTTCTTCACATTAACTGAATGCATTGAGCTTCAAAAAGGAAATAAAGGACGATTTGTTGAATATATTTGCCAAATTCACATTTTTATGTCACATGCCAGTTTCTTCCAAGGTGAAGGGTTTATGACCATTTGACCATTTCAACAAACAGGCCATTAACTTTCTAAAGTTATCTTTCAGTAGCTGGTAGTGGGGGTCAAATTGGGATGTTATTTCTTTTTCCTTTTTGTCCAGAAGCTATTTAATATATTCATTCCCATGCTCTCAAGCTTCAGTTTTATATTATTGGAGCAACTTATCCGTATTAGGAATACTTCAAAATTTAAATTGATTGGTTCCTCTTTTTATTGACCTTATTACAATGAAAATCGGTTTCTCGACTTATTTATAGATTTTTATGTTTCCATCACTTCTCCTCTTTATAGGGTCCTTATGATGCTTTTGGGTGTTAGTTTACTATTATTGGAGAAATTTCCGTCATTAGGAAGTTGAGAAGTTCATAAATACCACTGCCTCCTGTTTTCCTTACAGACTTATGGTCCAATGGACCTTATGGTACATTTGCTTGATCTCAGAGGTGGCAATGATTCAACACACTGCCACCACTTATGAAGTTATATTTTATTTTTTAAATTGCCTCACTTGCGAGATAATTAGCATAATATACGTTTCTACTCAAGGATGATTCATCTTGCCTCAATAGCAGAGATTGTATTGAATAGTAGGCAAAGCTCCAACAGTGGGTTGCTAGGGCATCAGTAGTCACACTCTACTAATGCCCCCAAACATGAAAAAAACTGGCCCTACCAACCTATAGTTTTAATGGGTGCAGCTGTGGCCTTACAATCTATAGGTTTGATGAGTGCAGTTGTATATCGTGCGAATGGTCAACACACCCTCAGAACTAGCATCAATACGGACATGTAGAGACGAGGGAATGTTATGGTAACAACACTGTGGACATAAAATCCCCACCTTAACACAACCATACAAACAAATGGCTACAGCATCTGAAAATTAGAGATATTTAATTCTTTGGATCAGGTTAGAAGAGCACTTGCTCGATTATTCTCTTTGCTTTTTGCTTTTGTGTCTGTCAAAAAATTTGAGCCTTAGCACTAAGGACTAGTGTATGGGTCACTTTTAAACTTTTATATGCAAAACTCAAGCTCCAATCTTTTTGAATTTTAAGAAGAGAGTTTTACCACAATGTTATCAAACCTGTACTTTTATTTGCTAACAGTTTCCGTATAAGACACTGCCCGATGATTGTTTAGAGGTATTTCTACATGTGAAAGTGCCGGGCTATATGCTATGTTAGATATATCTTAATTATGGATTGGTTCTCAATTGCATTGAAGTAAGGTTAGGCAAAGAGCCATAATTAAAGATTGGTTTTTAGAACATCAAAGAAAGAGGTTACAACATTAAGCGAGAAGCCTCTGGGTGGTGATAGGAGCCACTTTGTTACCATAAAGAGAGCTTTGTTCTCCAAAATAGATACAAAAAGAAATAACCTTAACCTGTGCACCCACAATTGAGAATTGCCTAACATTTTACAAAAAGAAAGCTATATAGACTCCACATTTTACTTGAACATTCATTGTTTATTCATAAGCTATAATCGACACCTTCAAGAAGAAAATAACATTTTAATGTAGCTTCTTTCCTTAGAAGTATCTCAATCCTCCTCTTATACACTTCTATTTGCATATACTACTGGTTTATCTTAATTCTCTTGTTCCATTCACCTTGCAATGGATGCTTACCTAAAATAACATCTATTGAAATATTGTTTTCCTTTTTGTTAGGATCATAAACACTGCAAACTTCTGAAGTATCACTGTAACAAAAGAAGATGCATTTCCTGGAAGTACTTTCTAGATTTTGTCCATTTTCATTTGGGATCTGCACATAAGCATTGCAACATGAAACCCTAAAGTGACTTATCTCAGCCAGATCGCGCCTCTTCGGTAGTCATATTCTTTATTTATTTTGTAGGACTTGCACAAAATATATATCACAATTCTGACAGTTTCTGTTCATAAGTGATCATCCAAACCCCCTCCTCTGAACATGCATCTCACTATCTTTATTATTGCGACTTTTCAGCAGAGTCACCTCATTTTGTTGATCTGTATATACAATTGTCAGTAGTATTTTGATGCCATGGTGTTTACAAAAGTACGAAAACTCATTAGATGTGTATTTCTCTCCCTGCCCCTTTGTCCCATTCGTCCTTCCTAATTTATACTTGAACAATGCATTAAACTTTATAAACCTTGCAAATTCTCTTGGCTTACTGCACAAAAAATATATCTATAAATTTATAAAAAAAGTCTATAAATGTGAGAAAATAATTAGCAGCACCAAAGACATGGTATGCATAAGCCCACACAAGTATGACTGAATCAAATGTAATTCCTAAGGTGAATTAGTAAAACTGTGATCAAATTGTATTGTGTTTTTTGCTAGCAAGACATCTTTCACAAACCCCAATTT
Source organism: Torreya grandis (assembly GCA_037957365.1). NCBI lineage: Eukaryota > Viridiplantae > Streptophyta > Pinopsida > Cupressales > Taxaceae > Torreya > Torreya grandis. The sequence continues at coordinate 1,160,019 of JARHVA010001540.1, read as the reverse complement.
TCTTTGTTAATGTTGGCAACCATCAGCAAGTCGTTTAGTATGTGACAAAATAAGATAGTAATGGTTTTGCCAACCATTCTGTCCATGTCATGGCTTAGTTGTAGAAAACGTTCGAGCTTACTTCCTTTGGATTGTGGAACTTATACAATCTATTGCACTGTTTTGCACTGCCAATATATCATCATTCATGTCTATAAAAAAAAACATGCTTTCCCTCATTAGCTATGCAGTCAACAGATAGTGAATTCTGATTTAATTCAGGAACATGCAAAATTCATTTTTTTAAATCTTCACATGATTGTCATTGAGGTGTATGATAATGTCACGTGTACCTTCAGTTGTGTACTTGCAACATGCAACAATTTAAATTCTTACGAAAAAATAAATCTGGAATTATTGCAACATTGTTGATCATTTTCAACATTTTGAGTTCAATTATGGAACTCACCGTCAAGAAATTTTACAGTTTCTCCAAAGAGTGCGTGGATATAATGTTGATGACTAGTGATCTAGAAGGAAGGTGAAACACTTGACCTTCCTTTTCTTAGATAATGCACTGTTCTCGATTATATATATATATATATATATATATATATATAATTCAACTACTAAAAGATTAACTATTGGAGCCATCAATGATTTCTCAGTATTTTAATATATATATCAATGATTTCTCAGTATTTTAATATATATATATATATATATTTTAAAATACTGAGAAATCATTGATGGCTCCAATAGTTAATCTTTTAGTAGTTGAATTAATGACATTACACCTCTTAAAATTTCAAGGATAGTCTCCATCTCCAAAATTGTCTTATCCTACGCTTTTCATAATGATCCTTTTTGTAATCAACCGTGTCCTCAAGACATATTTGGTGCTTTAGAGAGTTTTGCAAGTATCAACTTCTACACCCAATCATGCATGATAGCCTTTTGTGTTCTTTCATCCTAATTTGCACCTTCATGGGGGCATTTCACCGATATAGTCTCCCACAAGAGTGTGGAACATCTCTTGAAGTTTTTGGTGGGGTAAATATGGTCATGATATTGCTTCTTTTAAAAAATCTTGTTTTGCCCTTTGTGATGTCCTCCATGTATGGCATTTGACCCATGGGTCATCCTTTGCATCCTCAGCTCTTAGAGCTTGATTTTGCTTACAAGGTTTTTGAAATGCCTTCTAAATTTGCTTCCTTGTAACCATTTCCCCATAGTGCCTTGTAAAGTTCTCTTTTCTTGATCCAAATGTTCATCCTATGATATTCAAACTCCTTTAGTCACGAGCATTGAGGAGCACCATATTATGGGAAGGGTGGCAGTGAATTACTTCTCTCTAGATGGCTGAATTGGTCATAAAACCTAGTCATTTTATTGTTCGAAACTAAATCATGTTAGAATTTTCCTCGTGATTACTCAATTTTCATTCTCCTCAACATGGCGCAATTAACAAATGTAAAATAACAGTTTGATAGGGAGCTAGTGTTATTATTAGACATGCTAAGTTTCGAGGAGTTATTATTAGACATGCTTTTCATATTTAGAGGAGTTGATGTGTTTGTGTGGGGAGTTTGTTTGCTTTACAACATTGTTTTTATGCTGATTTAGTTTACACAGTCCACTTTTTTGAATTATTTGATTAAATATAGTCTCTGCACTTATGAATTTTCAGTCTAGATTTTTTATTCTAACAATACATTGTTATGAGAGGGGTTTGGTTAGGTGTTTTTCCACCGCAAGTGCAAATTTGCACACTATGAATTAAAATTTAACATGGTATTAGAGCGATGCATTTGAGATCCTCTAGATTCATGTATGGAGTGGGATGCTCCCTGTGAAGGGGGACTGTCAGAGGATCTTAGTGGGTGTGATGCCCAAGATTCAATGAATTAAGTTGATCTAAACCTGAAATAGGTGCTTGAACATGTGAAGGTACTGTTTTGATTTGATTTCACACTGATCTGGTTATTGAAGTGTGTTCTAGAAGTTGCAGGATGACTACTCTTTGTCTTAGTGAGTGTGATAAGTTAGAAGGCACTTCAACTTCACACCATGGAAGTACAGATTGTAGATGTTGGAGGAGGTTGATCTTTGGGTTTTTGTTGAGAGGAAGGTTACAATGCCTACTAATCCAATATAACTTGCCAAGCATAATAAGAAGGCGACCAAAACGAAGAGAATCATCCTTGATTGTGAAGAACCACTTGATTTGTCACATCACAAAGAATAAGGCAACAAAGATGTACAAAACCTTGATCACTTTGTATATGTTGTATTAAAGTGAGATCATAACCTGATGCTTTTGAAGAACAAGCTCATCAGTGCCCGCATGAGCGGCATTGATTATGTGACAAGCTACTTGATGATGATCATTGAGTTGAGAGACCAGCTCGCAGCTATAGGTGTGAAGGTAGAGGATGAAAAACTAGTTTCCACAACTCTGAATGCATTCTTGGCATCTTGGTAACTCTTTGTGCATGGTAAGTGTGCTCAGGAGAACATGTTCACATTTGAGAAATTACAAGATGTCTTTGTCTAAGAGGAGACAAGGTGAAATATTGTTGTAGTTAGAGATGATGAGATCTTGAACCTAGCCCTCATTGGGAAGATGAGGAGAGGGGGTAAGAAAGGAACACAAGGTAAGGGTATAAAGGGGAAGAAGGACGATTTAGGTTCTTCTAACAAGTGTACAAAAGATTTGAGTCATGTGAAGTGCTTCAAGTGCCACAAGATAGGCCACTATGCATGCTAGTGTTATGAGAAGAAAATGGGAAGGGAAAGGAACAACATCAAAAGCGATTTGCAAGGAGTGCAGAAGCTTCCAAACCGAGTGGAAGAGTTATCATCCAAGCTTGAGGCAACCTTCTCCATAGTGTCATGCCTTTCCACTATCACTATCTTTCGTGTAGGGTGTCATGTGGACAATGGATCATTTAAACACATGAACTTCAACATCAAAATTAATTTGCAAGGAGTGCAAAAGCTTCCAATCGAGTGGAAGAGTTATCATCCAAGCTTGAGACAACCTTCTCCATGGCATTGTGCCTTTCCACTATCACTGTCTTTGGTGTAGGGTGCTATATGGACAGTGGATCATCTAAACACATGACCTTCAACAAGAAGGCTTTTAACATAGTTCAAGAATAGGGTGCCAACATATGCGTGGAGTTGAGCGATGATGCCACATATTTAGCTACAAGGACAAGTTTTGTCTCTTTCCACATGCTATTAGGATATGTTCTTAAGCTTGATGATGTCTTGTTTGTTCTTGGTCTAACTAAGAATCTTCTTTTAGTGTCAACTATGACATATCTTATATGTGTGGTTGACTTTGATGATCAAGTTCTTATTAGAGATTGCAATAGTGGGCATGGCCGAGTTTCAGCCAAAGGTGTGTGAGAAGGTGGGCTATACATGTTGCTTGTTGACATGGTTTAGCATGGTGCTTTGGTGTGTGACAATGACAATCTGTGTGAGCTATGGCACAAGCAACTGGGTCACTTGCACTATGGAGCATTACCCATCTTGAAGGACATGGTATAGGGATTGCTAGAATTCAAGATTGAGAAGACATGAATGTGCAAGGTTTGTGCACTTGACAAACATGCCAAGACTACTTTCCGAAGCAGTGAGAACAAATTAAGAGATATTCTTAATTTGATTCATTCAGACATCTGTTGATCAATGATTTCAATATCTTTGAAAGGTAATTTAGATTAAGTCTCTTTCATTGATGATTCTTCCAAAAAGCATGGATTTATTTTATTAAGGCCAAGGATCAAGCATTCTCGAATTTTCAAGAGTTCAAGGCCTTAGTATGAAACCAAACATGCAAGAAGATCAAAGGGTTAAGATTTGACATTGGTGGAGGGTACATCTCCAAGTATTTTGATACATTTTGTATAGTAGGGATCAAGAGGGAGCTGACAATATTGTACATCCCACATCAAAATGGGGTTGTAGAAAGGAAACATAGGTCCATTGTTGAGACAACCAAAGCCATGATCCATGACATGGATTTTGCCAATGTGCTTATGGGCAGAGGAAAGTAATTGTCTACATTCTAAACAAGTGTTTTCATAGGTTTTTGAAGGATGACACACCAAAAGAATCTTTTATAAGTGAGAGGCCTTATGTATCACACTCTCGTGTCTTTGGGTGCCTTATTTATATTCATGTACAAATGAGAAGAGGACTAAATTTGAACCTTCAAGCATCAAGGGTATATTGTTTTGGTTACAATGAGTCCTCTAAGGCTTACCAGATTTACATTCCAACACAAATGAAGACAATGGTGAACCAAAATATGAAATTTGATGATGTTGCATGGGCCTTTAAGTTGTAGGAGCCACTTGGGGAGGTTGAGGGAGAAACACTTGTCCTCCTAGGTGTTGGTTCACATATTACAACAAAATCAGATTTAGATCAAGGTTTTGGTCAAGAAACAAATGCCACCTTACCATCCAATTCAACAAGGAAGCCTATGTGGCTTTCCCATATGTTAAAGGAGGCACAAGAGTAGGTAGGAGCAAAAAGATCTTTTCGGGCAAACCATCCCTCTAAGAAGTTTTCTACTTATGTTGCATTAATGTCTTCTATTATTGATGCAAAACCTTCTAGTTATTAGGAGGCTATAGTTGAGCAGGGATGGTGAGTTGTCGTGACAAATGAGTATAAATCCATTATGAAGAATGATATTTTGGAGATTGTGCTGAGACTAGTGGGGAACTTAGTGATTGATTTTAGGCGGTTGTACAAGATCAAGGATGCCACTGATGGTAACATCGAGAAATATAAGGCCGAATTTGTAGCAAGAGGATTCTCTTAAAAGAGGGAGTTGACTATGACGAGACCTTTTCATCAGTTCCCAGTATGCTTTGATCAGGGCCATCATGTCTATTGCATCAAGGTTTAGTTGGCCTTTATACTAGATGGATGTAAAAATTGCTTTTTTGAATGCTCTAATTGAAAAATTGTAAACTAATCAACTAGGGGTTTTGAGTTGCATGGATGAGGTACATGTGTAGGTTAAAGAAGGTCCTATGTGGGTTGAAGAAGGCATCAATAATAGAGTGCCAATATACCCTTGATGCTTGGTACTTACAAATTAATAAGTACTTGTTGAATTTGGGCTTCACCAAAACATTCGCAAATCCTAATCTTTATTATTTGTATGATACATTTGATTTGCTTGTTTCGGTTATGTACGTAAATGATTTAATCATTACAGGTAGCTATGGGAAGCTCATTGCATGGTTTAAGGAAAAGTTGGCCAACAAATTTGATATGAAGGACATTGAGTTTATGCATTATTTCATGGGTCTAGAGGCTTGGCATGGTACATGTGAGACCTTCCTTTGGCTAGGGAAGGATATTGAAAATTCTGAAGAGATTTCAGATGTTGGATTGTAAGCCCTTGGCCACTCCTATGGTTCCAAATATGAAGTTGCGTATTGATTCAAACTTAGACTTGTTAGATCCTTCTTTATATAAGCAATTGATTGGTTCTCTTAACTATCTTGTGAATAAGAACCCGTATTCATTTGAAAGTTGTAAATCATGTGTTATGATATTTGAAGGCCACAATTCATTATGAAGTGAGATGTGGGAGATGGTGAGTTTGTGTTGCATGGTTTTGTTGATTGTGACTAGACATGAGATGTAAGTACGAGGAAGAGTGATAGACACACAATCAAACCACCAATATGGAGCACAAGGGACAAACCCAACTGGGCCTAATCTATGGCAACACATTGACTAGTTGAGCATGCAATCCTTAAAAAAGCATCAATTTGGGATCATCTAAACTTTAGCCAACATGTGTACTTTATACAATATTTCACAAGCGATATCTGGACCTAGCTCCTCTATGAAGTAAGGAGAAGGAAAGAAACAAAAATGAAACATGTATTCTACTTCTACACTAATTGAGTATGAATCTCTCCTCATGGAAATAAGGTTGCCCCTCTTTGTTGCATCTAAATGAGATCTCCACGTCCTCCTAAATCCATAATCAAAATCGAGATTAGATGAAAGTCAAGAGAAATATTATTCAAACAATAAACAACAAAAAAATCTCCCCATCCTCTTCTCCTCCTCACAATAAAAGAGTTTGTCTCTTTTATAGAGGCGTTGTTCCAACAAATTACGTAACAACCAATTAAAAAAAAAGACTTAGATATGATTGAACTAAATTAGTTCGTAATAATTACAACTAATTCTATCTATGAAATCTAACCAAACCAAATTAGATAGCAACTTAACCTCAATTAATTTTGTTCTAATGAAACCAAATTAATTGGCAAAAGAATCTCAACTAATTTGGATCTAACTAAACCAATTAGTTAGCAAGAGAGCTTCAACTAATTTGGTTGTAAAAAAAACCAAATAATTTAGAATTTCTAATTATATGTTACTAATTTATTTAGAAGTTCTAATTCTAACGAAATTATTTAGCGTTTGGTTGGGATTTACTATCATTTCAATAAATTCTCATTCCATTTGTATCATATGTAGGATTCTGCTATAGAAGTTGCAATTGATGTTGAATCTTTAGTCATTACTGAAGCTACGATTGTTGTGAAAATCAAAATGCAGCCTAAGGAATGATGATGACGATGTTATTGAAGCTCCCAACTTGAAAACCCTATAATTGCTCTCTTATTCTAGTTTATTCCTACCAAATATATATTATTTCCTAATATATAACATCCATAAACGATGACATAATGCCACAATTGACATAAATGAAATATCCTTTTATGCTTAGAATGATGCCAAGAAATAGACATTTCTCGGTATCATCATGTGGCCCCTCTTGAAGTTGTAGCTAGTCCCTTGAGCAACATAAATCTCTTGCCTATTTGTTGTGGTACCTCCTAATGTATATAATTCACAACACTATTGTTAAAAATTAATGACCTTCATATGTCTTCATTATTTAGTTATACATGCATCACCAAGCTGCTATTACAGATTTTTCAACTTAGTGCTTCAGGGGACTATCATTTTATAGTTTTCAATCTAATGGGTGTTTTTTGAATATATAAAAGATATTCACAACTGATGTGTGTCATCATTTTTAACTGTGTAATTTTTTTTCCTCTTATTGACCATCAACAATAAAATGAAATAGATGTACCATCTACCACCAAGGTTCAAAATAAGTATCCAATGCCACTATAGTTATCATTCCATATCACCAGATTATATATGTAACTAGGGGTTGCAATCACCAAGTAAATTAGGAAGTCACATTGAATATTGTGTTCACTTAGTTGTGATTTCTAAGTGCAATATATGTTTACATGTCTAGAACATTTCATTTTTCATTTATTTATTGTAGACCGATTTATTCTAACACAAATTGTATTATCATAATGTATCCAAGACTGAACAACTATATAGTACCATGATAAGTCCAATTGTGAAATGTGGACTACCAAACATATAAGCAAATACGTCATACACGGGTGGTAATAATTACCAACACTATACTTGTAAAGTCATTGTTGTCCATCCTACAAACCATCTCAAAATTAGAACTATGAGATGTCAAAGAAAGTCTCCTATCTTTGAGAACCTAAAATATATTTTCAAAAGTAAGATTCCCCAAACCAATTTTAAAGGCTTATACAATCCCTCATGTGCCAGAAAACCTAGGAAACTATAAATATTTGCATTTTTATAAAAACAAGAATGAACACATGCAATGCCCCTCTCCAACCTTGATGTTATTGGTATTACAATAATGCTACAAAAAACATGGGAGGATAATAAACACGACCAATCAGTCGCCCCCGCATCCTCCCTAACCAATATGTCTTTGGTCCCACAATGACACTTTGATAATAGGTTAGAATAGTCTTGTCAATGTCTTTAGGAGTCTTAGGAAGTTTGTCAAGTCACAAATAAGCCTTTATAAGGCATTAAAAGTTTGTTTTTAGGTCATCTAGAGGGTTGCAGAGTTTCCCTCCAAAATTTAGAATTTGAATTTTCAAATGCTTCTTTTGTAAATATATGAATAAATGCCATTTCTTAAGGATTGTAATGAGTTGTAAAGAGTGTGTCAGTAGTCTAGGACATAGCTAGGTGTCTTAGAAGGTTTCTAGAAGTCATAGTCATCTGGGAAAGTTAAAATAAAGTAAATGTAACCAAATACTATTAAAAAAAAGGTCATTGCTATCTTAGGCTTGATTAGTTGAGGGATGATTTAACCATGTAGGGTTTTACATGTGTAATTACCCATGTTTGGTTAAAACGCTGAGATGTCTAAATTAGTCAAATAAATTACAATAATTAACCTACTGAATTGTAAATGAATTTGACTTCTTTTAACTTTTTATAAATAGCAATAAATAAGGAGAAATATAGACTTAGCTGAAAATAGACTCTCATAGATGATTTGGGTTCTGAAGTTGGAGATATGAGTAGTTCTGAGTGTCACAAATAAGATTTTGATATTCGTTTGTTCACTAGACAGTAGCACCCAATTTGGATAGTAGCGCCATCCATGTGTAGTGTCCAAGATGTGGCACTAATGTTCTATTTGTGGGATTGTTCTCATTTTCGGAGAGCACTTGCCCCTGTGTTTGTGTTATGTTCTTCTGAGATTGAAGCTTGTAGTTGTATATTGTACCTATAAAACTTGATTTGATGTGCAAACCCTAGTTCTTTTTGCAAGTGTGATATGATCAAGATTTGAATGTGTTAGTAGAATGGACTGGACATCCTCAATACCCCATTGTGTAGAGAGTTGTGTACATACCAATACTTCGAAGAGGGATCAAGTTTGATGTAATTCTCCCATCTAGTGCTTGATGTATGTGCAAGTGAATGTTAGAATGAAAGTGACTTTGGATGCCTTGAATGTGCTTGAGTTTTGGAATGCTAAAAAACTGGACTTAAGGTGGTTGTAGATGGTAGTATACAGAAAGTAGGGTAGAATAGGGATAATGTACCTTGATTTTGCACAACTTTGTCTTTGGTTTAAATAACTTTTGCATCTAGTTTCCATCTAGTCTATAGAGGTGGATTAGACTTGTATTTATAGGGTTTTGTTCTTTGTGCGGATAAGAAAATGAGCTTAGTCCGACCTTAGGAGGTGCACACATTTGAAAAAGTATCCGTTGGAAAGAGTTAGGGCTAAGTACAATAGCGCCCAGTTGGGGACACTAGTTTCATGTGGCTTTAGTGTCCCAAATGTGGCACTAATGCCCTTTTCAAAAAATTTTGGGAAAGTTGAATTGGGATTTGAGGTGACAGTTCAAGGACTGTGTCTTGACTGGGTGTAGGTGATTGTGGTCTGCTGAGTGGATGGAAATGCAAGTCTAAGGCTCTAGAATATCTCTATGGTAAGCCTAGGGATATGGTAAATCAAACGACACTCTTAGCATCTAATTACCACTTTTAGGTGATTACATTTGCCCCCCATTTATGCTAGTAATGCAACAAAGTGAAATGACTAGTATAAATGAAAAAGAAGCGTACCTAGACTTATCTTGTAAGTGAAGCCCTTGTAGATGAGTTTGAATATACAAATTTGGGTCTGCGTATGTGAAACATGATCTAAAGCAATGACCTGTAATACAACATGCAAAAATCAATCCTTACTAATGAGATAATCAAAAGCAAAAGACTATACTAAAATGAAATAACCAAGTAAAGAGAGAAAAATGAAAGAATACACCTTATTAGATACGTGAACCAATGCATGAACCTAGCAACAACCTGTGTGTGAATGTGCATAGTGATCATATCATTGAATAACTTGAACTGAGCCGATGGATTGCTCAATCTTCATATGGGTGGTTAAGAACTCAATCCGGTTTTGACTTCATCGTTGCCCACCCTTGCTTGGTGGATCCTGATCTTTGTGAATAGCTTGGATAAAACTATGTGTCGAACCCTCTCATGTAGGTGGCTCAAGATCTCAAGTAGGCCATGACTCCATCATTTCCCCCTTTGTGAAGTAGATGCATCTTAACTTTACTACATAAAGTGTTGAAGGTATCTAACTATGTATTCAGCTTCATGGCCACTTGGGTATATTAGGCAGCTCTGGGCCACTCGACAATGCCAACCACTGCAGATGGAGTAAGGCATGAATCTAGTGATAACCTGGAATGTGATAACAAGTGTATACAATGTAGATATTGACATAAGTTTGCCATTCCATCTGATCAATCTGTCTGAAGCTAAGTATATCGAAATTATGTGCTGCACACATGCCCCTAATATGGTATTTGAGTATACTAAATATGAATCAAGTATGTAATAATTGAATATGTGTATTGATCTGAATGTATGAGTGATCATGACGTGCATGATGCCCCCAAATCTAAATAACTGGGATGAATCTAGATTGAAATGACTGAATCTGAACTAAATCTGAACATAATTGCCAACCCTATGATTATATCTGTGCAAATCTATATTGTCCCTGGTTTACTGGTCTGAATGATTTGGACTGCCTTGAAGTTGGGCCTATTAGACAATAGCACCCTATAGTGGACAGTAGCACCCTGTGGTGCTAGTGTCCAATCTAGGTGTTAATGACCACCTGGTATGATCTTTGTGTGGTTTGGACTGACTACTGAACTTCTGTTCTGTTGTGTCTGCCCTGAGTTTGATCTCTGTAACTGACCTTGTGTGTTGAAATGTATCTGTGAAAATCAAAATAGAAACTTGATCTCTGTGATAACCTTTATAAATGGCCCCTCTTTTGAGGGTAGTTGTGAAATTTGTGGAAAAACTACCCTTTAAAAGAATAGCTCTGCAAATTATGTTAGCCAAAGCATGATATTCCAATATAATGTCCAAACATAACATCAAAATGTAAATGTCTCTGAGCAATATTAAGAAATGTAAGATGTATGTTGTAATCTAGCATTAGACAAGGGTGTCAAGATCGATGTAAGCAATGTATGACAATAGTAAAATCTGAGTAACTACCTAGGGGGATGGGGCATGATGTCCATCAAGGCTCCCAAGTAGAATAGGTAGATGCATGAGATCTCTCATGGCATCAAAAATTGGAGTGTGTGTGTGTGTAACAAACAAATACAAGTGTCATGGTGTAGAAGCATACAAAGAAGCAAACATACAAACACATGAGACACACAAGTAGGCCAAGGGGCCACAATACAAGGGACATGGAAACATGTCACTAAATTTGAGAATGCATACACACAAGGACATGTTCAAATGTACACATACATAAACTACAAACAATTTAGCGTAGAGCCACATAGGACATGTTCAAAGATTCGCATATAGAAGCATGAAAGAGCACACACAAGGGACATACGCACATATCCAAGGCATACAAACAAAGAAATGGTGTAGAAGCCAAGGAACAATGACATATTCAAATTCCCTCGAAGATGTACGAAGCATAATAATACAATCAAGTCTAATCTAGAAACTAGAAATGAAATCTCGTATAACTATGTCATACAAATCTATGTAGATGACAGGGTGTATATATACTGAAGCTAACTAGTGAAAGTCAACAAAAAATCTGAGCAATGAATATCAATGATCAATATCAATATAAATCAATGCATAAATGGATGTACAGTATGTAAGATAGAACTTGGATATAACAACTATGTAGGAGATGCCCCCAAGTGGGCAGATGTAGCAATGTATAACTCTGGACCAATGTAAATGCCCCCAATGGGTAGATGATAGTTGATCTAGATCAATGTAGTGGACTAGAGTCCTCTCTGGAATCTGTAAGCACTCGATAAGAACAAGTGAAGCATGTGTATGATAAAACCAACTACACTAGGATAGCTAACAATATGCAATATCGAGCAAGTAGTAGAAATGTAAACAAAACAATGCATACCGTCTATAAAAAAATTAGGATTTTAAAAATATTTGAACATTTTTTGTATTTGGACATATTATATTGTTTTTGTTGTTTTTGAGTATAAGCTATGTACAAACAAATGAAAATAAACTATGTACAATGAGAGAGAGAGAGAGAGAGAGAGAGAGAGAGAGAGAGAGAGAGAGAGAGAGAGAGAGAGAGAGAGAGAGAGAGAGAGAGAAGTATGTACAAGTGTAGGAACCATACTAACCAATGAGTCTCATGGGAGACTCACTATCACCATGCCCTGTTTTGAATATAGGAATGATAATCTCTCATGCAGTGTGATTGTTATGATGTAGTTGAATGTTGTTGCAGTATGAATCTGAGTATTGTTCCTCATTGGAATCATAATATTGTTCCATATCAAAATCATAATAACCTGGTGTGCTTCAGGGAACTGCTTGATACTGTGGAGTTGACCTTTGTGAATTGTGCTTTGGAAGATTGATTGTAATTTTTCCTTTGAAACTGTGCGTATTGTAGACATACTGTGTTGTGGAGGCTCTTTTGCTAGAAACCCTGTTTTGAGAATGCTTGTTGGTTGAGCATGATTTTGACTTTGCAACTTAGGATCTAGCTCTTTCTATAACATTTCATGTGTATTTGTATGTTTTGCCTTGATAAACTATATTTATGATGAATGTGACTTATGATGCTTAATAAATCCCAAATCTTGTTGACCAATATTATCAACTGCTATATTAGTAATGATGTCTTGGGCTTGCTTTCCCAAACCTTGACTATGATAATCATATTGTCATAGATATTTTTTCTAATGTTTTGGGCTTGCTTTCCCAAACCTTGACTATGATAATCATATTGTCATATATATTTTTGACCAAATCCACACCATATTAAATGTTGAGCCTCCTTTTGGAGAGGTAGCTTTGCTTGATTTAGTTGTGCTTGTTGTATTGTTTCTTGTTGTGATTGTGCTTTTTGAACTTTTTGTTGTTTTGAGTTATGCTTTGGTAACCATTTTTGTACTGTTTTTGAATTTGGCCCTTTTTGAATTGGTAGATGTGCCATTGTATGTTGTGTGGATGAAATTTCACTGTGTGAGTCATGTGTATTCATTATTTGTTATATTTTTATTTTTGGTGCTAAACATGAATTAGTGTGGTGCCCATGCATTCTATGATACGCAAAAAAATATTTGGGTATCTTCATTGGGTGTAAAAGAGGTATGGTGATTTGTTAGAATAAATTAAAACCCAGATCTACTCCCAAATCACATATAAGAGAAATTATAAAACTAATTAGTCAAACATTCAGAAATAAACATAAACATGCACATAATAGAAGACACTAGATTAACGTGATTCACCCAAGATGGGTTACATCTACCAAACTTGTATAGTATATTATTTTCAGCAATACAAGGGAGAAACAAAATCCTGTAACAAACCTTGTTACACCTCTCTACCTCTTTCTCCTCTTCTATGTGTATAATATTTCATCTTTTTTTTTACAATCATCCATTTCAACCATATATCAATACATTTTAGGGTGTAAAACACCTAAACATAGTCTCTACCATCAGATCTGGAAACCTTTAATCAATGCCCCATATTGACTATGAAATTATAATTTAACAAAGCAATTTTAATAAAAAATTTATCCGGGGCACACCGCTGTCAGACCCCCCACCGAGAGGTGGGTCATTCCCTGCCAGACTCCGTAAGGGGGTTTCACCTCCTTGCAACCCCCCATGCCATTAGGGATTCAAAGAATGGGATCCAAACCCAGTTGAAATAACATCAGGGTTTTAACCTCTAATCTTGAAAGACAATCATGCTCCACACCTAACAATCTCCTACTTGGAGACTGATTACGACTCTACTGCTACTACATCCACTATACTATTTGGACCTAGACAAGTTCATTAATTTAATTGTCATCCATGAAGACCAACTGAAACTGAACAAATCATCAACTTCTCTCTTGTAACTACTTTGGTCATCATATTCACAAGATTTTCACTAGTATGTATCTTCTCCAATTTTAGTTGCTCTTCCTCTATCACTGAATGAATGAAATGATATTGCAGTTGAATGTGTTTTTAATTGGAGTGAAAAGCTAAATTTTTTGCTAGATGGATTATACTCTGATTGTCACTATATAATGTACATCTTTCTTGACTATGTCTCAATTCTTCTATCAATCTATGTAACCAAATTATTTCCTTGATTGCTTATGTAGTAGGAACATACTCAACCTCTGTAGTTAAAAGTGCCACAACCTTCTGTAATCATGATACCCAACTAACTATTGTACCACCTACTTTAAACACATACCCTGTAGTGTTTCTTCTACTATCCAAGTCACCTGCTATATCTAAGTCAACATATCCCTGTAATGTCACCGCTGATCCACCATAACTTAACATTGTATCTATGGTCCCTCTTAAGTAACGAATGATCCATTTTACTGCCTTCCAATGTTCCTTTCCTAGGTCACTCATGAACCTACTCATCACTCCCATTGCCTGTGCAATGTTCGGTGTTGTACACATCATTGCATACATTAAACTGCCAACTGTTGATGAGTATAGAATTTTATACATTAGGTTCTTTTCTTCTTGTGTTTTAGGACATTGTTCCTTTGTTAATTTAAAGTGTGCAGCAAAAAGTGTCCCAACTAATTTTGCATCTTGCATATTAAATATTTTCAACACTTTTCTAATGTACTCTCCTTGTGATAATTCCATCTTCTTATTCTTTCTATCTCTAGTTATCCTCATATCAAGGATCTATTTAGCTGCACCTAGATCCTTTATAGAAAAACAATCACTTAATTGTTTCTCGAATACATTAATATTGTGCATGTTGTAACCAACGACAAGCATATCATCTACATATAAAATTAAAATAATATAGCTATCATTTTAATTTTTTTTAAAATATACACAATGGTCTGAATGACATCTATAATAACCTTGTTCCATCATAAAACTGTTAAATTTAATATACTATTATCTTGGATCTTGTTTCAGGGCATACAAACTCTTTTTTAATTTGCACACCAAATTTTCGTTACCATTGACTTCATAACCTTGTGACTGCTCCATGTATATTTCCTTCTTCAAATCTCCATGAAGGAAAACAATCTTTACATCTAATTGTTCTAGGTGTAAATCTTCAATAGCTACTAAGCTCAAAATAGTTTTAATTGAAGTCATTTTAACAACTGGAGAAAATATTTCATCAAAATCTATACCTTTTTTTGTGCAAATTTTTAACCACCATTCTGACCTTTGAATTTTTCTACCTGTATCCTCATCTTTTACCCTGTATACCCACTTATTTTGCAATACCTTTTTTTCTTTTGGAAGCTCCACCAAATCCCATGTTTGATTTTTCATTAGAGCATTATACTCTTCATCCATAACTTGCTCCCACTTATCCTTGACATCAATCTACACTACTTCTTCATAGCTTTCTGTCTCACCACCATCAGTAAGTAATAAATAATATAAATAAGGATAAAAATGATCAAGTGGTCTACTTACTCTTGTAGATATTCTAACAAGGGTTTGAAGTGCCTATTCCTATTGCACATTTTGATCAGGAACCTTTGGGACATGTTTTTCTGTAATATTTTCTAATATTGTATATTCATTTTTGGACTCTTCTTTCTTTCTTTCTTGCAACTGGTTCCTGTACATGACTTTTTCATTGAACACATCTCTACTCTTGATTATTTTTTTATCTACTAGATTCTACAATCGAAATCCAAAGTCATCATTTTCATAACCAATAAATGTGTATTTATGAGACTTAGCTTCTAACTTATTCCTATGATCTTTGTCAATATAAGAAAATGCTTCAACCAAAAACTCTTAGAAAAGAATAATCTACCTTTTCAGTCCATGCCTCCTCTAGTATTCCACCATCAAGAGCACTCGAAGGTCTTTTATTTATCAGATAAACTATTATAGTTACAACATCTGTTCAAAATTGTAAAGGCAAACCTGCATGCAATCTCATGCATTTAGCATGCTCCATAATAGTATTGTTCATTCTTTCTAACACACCATTCTATTGTGGTGTTCTTGAAACTATTTTCTATCTACGAATTTCATTTACTTAACAATATTTGTTAAAAATGTTACTACAATACTCACCTCCATTATATGATTTGAGACAGTTTAGTTTTAACCCTGTTTCATTTTCAACTAAAGATTTTTATTTCTTAAATGTATCAAAAACATCAGACTTTTTTTTTATATAGTATACCAAAACCTTCCTAGTTGCATCATCAATAAAAGTAACATAATAATATAAACTACTAAGTGAAGATACCTGAGCTGGTCCTCATACATCGGTATGTACAAGCTCTAACTTCTGCTCCTACCTGACTGGTCCAAACCTGAAAAACCTCACATATTTTTTTTTCTATATACACAGTGCTCACAAAAATTCAGATCTAATTATTTCAGACCTAGTAGTTTATCCTTTGCATGTAAGGTTTTCATTCCATTTTCGTTCATGTGGCCAAGTCTGTAATGCCATATATGTTTTTCCTTGTAGCAGCTACATCACAAGATGAATTAACATTATCTGTAGACAAATAGAAAGTGCTTACTTTTTCACCTTTTGAAACCACCAAAGAACCCTTTGAAAACCTTTCATGATTCGACTGTAAATGTTACCATACAACTCTCATTACCCAATTGCCCTGCAGAGATCATATTTCCCCTCAAGCTTGGAACATGCCTGACATTCTTCAACACCTAAGTGTTTCCATTCTGTAATTTAACTTAAACATTTTTTTTTTCAACAATACTACAAGGTTCATCATCACCAAGGTAAACATTCCCATAATTACCTTGAACATAATCTATAAAATAATGTCTATGAGGGGTAGCATGAAAAGAAACACCTGAATCTAAAACCCAAGATTCAACAATATTATTCAAAGAAAGTATAAGAGCATCTTGTAATACATCACCTGTTACATTTACTTCTCTATTCCCTACTTATTGGTCTTTACCCAATTTTTTCTTTCGAAACCAACACTCTTTCTTTGTGTGTCCTGGCTTCCCACAGATCTAACATTCCATCTTGCCTCTTGATTTAAATCTTGCACCCCATTTAATTTTATATAATTTTATTTTTATCTATTATTTTGTCTTCTTCTATTCTCCACTATTAATGCATTCCCAAATATAGATGTTTTACCTGTGCTTTTCCTTCACATTTCTTTGCTTAAGATAACACCCACCACATCTTCAAACTTTAGTTTGACATTGTTAGACATAGAATTGCTTACTGCCATTACCAAACTATTCCAACTTTTAGGTAAAGAACAAAGATTAAGAAGAGTCCTAACTTCATTATCAAAGTCAATATTTACGAAATGTAATCGACTAGTAATTGTGTTAAACTCATTTAAATGATCTAGTATTGAATCATTTTCAGACATTTTCATATTAAACAATTTTTTTATCAAAAATATTTTATTTGAGGTGGAGGGTTTTTCATATAACTTGCTTAATGCACTCATAAGACCTTATGTTGTCTTTTTTTATGATATGTTGAATGCTACAAAAGATGCAAAGCACAACCGTATGGTTTCAAGGGCTTTTCGATCCAATAGTTCCCAATCATCATTTGACATTGCCGATGGCTTCTTGGCTTGCCCTCCCAATGATAAATACATGTCCTTCTGGTAAAGGTAATACTCCATCTTCATCCTCTACAATCCAAAGTTTTGTCTATTGAACTTCTCCATCTTAGATTTATTTTCATTTACCATAGCTCCCACTTGAGGTCAAACCCTTTTCTTCCTGTGATTTAAAATAATGCAAAAAACTTGGCTCTAATATCATTTATTAAGATACATTAAAACCCAGATCTATCCCCAAATCACATACAAGAGAAACTATGAAATTAATTAATCAAACATTCAGAAATAAATATAAACATGCACATAATAGGAGACACCATATTTAACATGGTTCACCCAATATGGGCTACATCCACCAAACTTATTTAGTATATTATTTCTAGCAATACAAGGGAGAAACAAAGTCTTGTAACAAACCTTGTTACACCTCTCTACTTCTTCTGCCTCCTCTGTATGTATAATATTTCATATTTTTTTACAATCATCCATCTCATCCATATATCAATACATTTTAGGGTGAAAAACACCTAAACATAACCTCTACCATTAGATCTAGAAACCTTTAATCAATGATCCATATTGACTACAAAATTATAATATAACAAGATAATTTTAATAAAAAAATTATTCGAGGCGCGTGGCCCCTGGACCCCTTCCCAGACCCTGCAAGGGGGTTCTCCCCTTGCAACCCTCTGTGCCATCAGGTATTCAAAGAATGAAATCTAAATTTGATTGAAATAACATCAAAATTTTAACCTCTGATCGTGGAAGACAATCAAGCTCCACACCTAACATGATCAACTTAGCTTTAATGATGTCCCTTAGTATCTCACTAGAGCTTTTATTTGACCTTTGAATGCTTTTTGAATCACTAGTTGTAGATGTACTTTGTTGTGATTTTGTGTTCTGATATGTAACATTGTTTGGCACAAATTGACTAATTGAAGATGTATAAACATGATAGACACTATTGTGCCCTAGAGGCCTTTGTCTTGTAAATTGTTGTTCCAATGTTGTAAACTTTTCATGTAGTAGTTGATTTTGATTTTGTAAACCTGGAATTGTCTTGTTCATACTCATAAGTTGATCACATAGAGTTTCACAAGTGCAAACCCTAGCTATTTTTGTTTGAACATGTAGGCACACACCCTGTAGGGAAGAGGTGTGAATAGGTTGAGTAAGAGGATTAGTGACATTGGTATAGGTTGATTCATCTCATAGAGGAGTGATAGCATGGACTTGGTTAGAGGGAAAGTAGCTATCACGCTCATGGAGATGAGTGGTAGAAGAATATTCTTTTTTGTGCATAAGATATGACATTAAAACTTGAAACATAGTGGCTAATTTATGTGGTAAATCTTCTGTGTGTATGGGTTTGCTTGTTAATGGAATTCTATACAGGAGAAAGATAACACGTGAAAGAAAGAATGCAACATGAAAGATATTTTAGTTGATTTGAAACATCATGTATGCATGTGTCTATGTGATTAAAGAATGACGTTTTAATTATTTTGCACATAGAAGAAAGATAACATGCTATGGAATATGATGAATATTGTATTTGGTAGTAAACATCATCTATACACGTATTGATATCTTTTCTTAGTTCATTCCGAATTAAAAGGAATAAACATGTAAATGAAAGTATGAAACTTCACAATAAAAAGTAATTTATTTCTTCTAGCATTATAATCATGATGATATGAATTAGAAGATATGTGAATCTGAAATCTGAGTTTTGGAAATAAAATCTGAGTATAAATAGAAAATGATACAAACCCTAAGTGTGTTTAGGGTTAGGGTTTTTGAATCTAGGGTGTTTTTGCACCAATTTAAATTATATGTAGAAATGATTGGAAACCTAATGTAAAATTGATTTTAATTAGCTAGGTTGTTTAAATAAAAAAATAGAAGTATTCATCCCTAAATTTATTGCACAAAATTTGGATGAATTCAAGCTAGGGTTTGAAGCAATATTTGAAGTAAGACGTGTTCACCAAATGATTTAACTTTTTAGGGTTTTATAAGTGTAATTCATAGGGTTGGTTAAAAGGCTCAGATGACTAAATTAGTCAAATCAATTACAATAATTAATATACTAATTTATAAATAATTTTTTTTCTTTTGACTTTTTATAAATAGCAATAAATAGGGAGAAATATAGACTTAACTAAAAACAAACTTTCGTAGATGATTTGGGTTTTTAAGCTGGAGATCTGAGCAAATCTGAGTGTTGCAAATAGGATTATAATATTCATCCATTCACTAGATAGTAACACCATTTATGTGTAGTGTCTAAAATGTGCTAATGTCCTCTTTATGGGACTGTTCCTATTTTTGGGGAGCATTTATGCCTATGTTTGTGTGTTTGGTTCCTTTGAGATTAAAGCTTGTGGATGTATATTGTACCTATAAATTTTGATTTGATGTGAAAACCCTAGTTCTATTTGCAAGTGTGACATGAACAAGATTTGAATGTGTTAATAGGATGGATTGGACATCCTCAACATCCCACTATGTAGAGAGTTGCCTACATACCAATACTTCGAAGAGGGATCAAGTTCGATGTAGTGCTCCCACTTAGTGCTTGATGTATGTGCAAGTGAATGTTATAATGAGAGTGGCCTTGGATGCCTTGAATGTGCTTGAGCTTTGGAATGTTAAAAAATTGGACTTAGGGTGGTTGTAGATGGTAGTATGCAGAAAGCAGGGAAGAATAGGGATAATCTACCTTGTTTTTCACAACTTTGTCTTTGGTTTGAATAATTTTTACGTCTATTTTCCATCTAGTCTATAGAGGTGGATTAGACTTGTATGTATCGGGTTTTGTAGCTTGTGCAAATAAGAAAATGAGCTTAGGTCGACCTTAGGAGGGGCAAACATTTAAAAAAATGTCTATTGGAAAAAGTTAAGGCTAAGGACAGTAGCACCCAATTGGGGACACTAGTGCCATGTGGTTGTAGTATCTTAAATGTGGCATTAATGTCTTTTTAGTAGAATTATACAAAAGTTGGATTGGGGTCAGAGGTGATAGTTCAAGGACTATGTCTTGACTGGTTGTAGGTGACTATAGTTTGCTGAGTGACTAAAAATGCAAAAGGCTCTAGAATAGGTCTATGGCAAGTCTAGGGATAGGCTAATTCAAGCAACACTCTTAGCATCCAATTACCACCTTTAGGTGATTACAAGGGATATCTCAACAAAACATGGACATGCTAAGCTTGGAAGAAGCTTCAACAATAGGATCAACATTGAACCTAGCAAATGGGAGGCATTCAAGACTTTCTACAAGAATAAAAGATCAAATTTTCACCATTGTGAGGGTTAATGTCTATTTGCAGTCCAAGAATAGGGTACTGTGTGTGTTGAAATCCAAATTTTATTGAAAATAAAAATCAAAAGTGATGTGAATTTATGTATTTATTATATAAACGAATAAGATTTCATTCTTCTTGAAGTGATTTTGAACTTGAATCAATGTTTATATTGTTGAAACTTCTAAATACCCTGTTTCCTATGTATCACAATCATTGCAAACACTTTATATACACATAATACATTGCATGAGTACAAAATCAAGATTGGAATAGTTGAAGGAGTCTTATAAGTGTCTAATACAAGTTTTATAATGATCTAAAACTTTCCAGTCTTCATGAAAAATTGCTAAGATGCTCTCACTTCTATGTAACCTAATAAACCCTAAAATAGGGTTTTATGGTGCAAATCAAGTCAAAACTCCATTTGGACTGATGAAAATTATTTAAACTTTGGGAAAAGTTGATATAATGAGTTTATTAGCCATTCCAAGTGTTAATTGGGGGTGAGAAACTCTGTAGAAAGAGAAAAAGTTGATTGTGTTAGAATTTCCTATAGGTGTCTACTGAGAGACCTAGAAAAGAATAAGAAGTGGTTGTTTTGATTGTTTATTGGGCTCCAAATATTATACTAAGGTATATACATGTTAAGTGGTCATCATACAATGGAGATGTAAAGTATTTCCATTCATTTGTTGAGAGAAAAGGGTCAAACCTAGTGAGAAGGGTGAATTAGGCCTACACAGGCCTAAAAACTTCAAAATTGTCTTGAATAACTCTTTTAAGAGACCAATAAAAAAAATATTGGTTTCTTATCAATAGATATAATCTCTAAAAATTGAAAGATCTTCCAAAATACTATCTAGAAGATACAAGAGATAAAACACTTGTCTAAAGACCTACCTGGCCTAATATAGTCCTATAGCAGATTATTGAGCTGAATAGAGTTTGGGTCATAATGTGTTTTGATTAAGGCTTGAATGTATACAAAACATAATTCGTAATTATAATATCAAGAAAATAAGCCTTTCATTGATATTTGTGAGAATATTGAGTTAGAAAAAGGTAAGGTTCTAAGTGAAAAAGAGTCCTAATCAAGTTTCAAGTGATTACCATATAAAAATTGTAGAATTCTTAGAGAGAGTTAGAGTAAAGAAGATCATTTTGGCATAAAATTGTGGTATCAGAGCTCAGTTTAAGACTGATATCTCATTCAAATCAAGGAGTATTAGACATAAAGAGAAATGGTGGCAAGAGCAATAGGTGGTCCAAAGAGACAACCCACACAAGCAATTTTGTTTGGAGAGATCATAAATCTCAAAGCTAGGCTACAAACCTTGGAATTGGCACAAAAAAGAGCTGACATGGGAGATATAAGTGATAGAGAAGATGAGGGACCTCTAGAAGAAGTACCTACATAGATGGAGGAGGAAACAAAAAAAGAAAGATTGGTCAAAACAATAATGGGGGTTAGTGCAAAACATAAGATAGAGGTTCCAATATATGATGACAACTTGAATGTGAAGGACTTGATTGATTAGATAAGTGATTTAGATAAGTACTTTGATTATGAGAATGTTGATGAAGACAAAAAAGTGAAATTTACCATGACCAGACTTAAGGGTCATACACCTTGTTATGGGATGGTGTGCAAGAGGAGAGAAGAAGAAAATGAAAGCCAAAGATTAAGAGTTGGGATAAGATGGAAATAAAGCTTAAAGGTAATTTTATGCCTAAATATTATCAAACCAATCTTTTTAAAAGACTTCAGAATCTAAAATAGAAAGAAATGTTAGTTAAAGATTATACTGAAGAATTTTACAAGTTGATAATAAGATAATGTCATATTGAGGAAGATATGGAGAAGGTGGCCATATATATAAATGGGATGAGATTCAATATACATGATGAGAGTAGTCTTGTTACACTTAGAACAATTGAAGAGGCATATCAATATGCCTTAAAAGTTGAAGAAAAATTGTCAAGGAAGCAACCTCAACATACAAGAGGAAGGGGTAGAATTTACAGAGGTAGATGACAATAAGGAGGAAGGATTCAACTGAAAGCACAATAATGAGAACCTAGTAGATCATAGATGCAAGAAAAATCTTCAAGAGGTAGGTACTCTTTTAAAGGTAGAAGTCCATTCAATAGAGGAAGAGCTAGATGATTCATTGGTAGATTAAAAAAATGCGACAAGTTTGGGCATAGGTCTTATGAATGTCTTGAAAATACATGTACAAGTCATGGTAATGTTCAACTAGCTTGAAGAAGAAGAGAGTGTGAGTTCACCTATCCATGAAGATGCTCCAAAAGTTGGGGAATATTTACTCATGAAGAGGATGTCACTCAAGCTTGCTAAAGAAATCAAAGAACCTCTT
Source organism: Torreya grandis (assembly GCA_037957365.1). NCBI lineage: Eukaryota > Viridiplantae > Streptophyta > Pinopsida > Cupressales > Taxaceae > Torreya > Torreya grandis. Next base: position 1,136,815 of record JARHVA010001540.1, on the reverse strand, counting down.
TAAAATAAGACACTCTTCAAGACTACATGTAAAACTCAAGGTAAGTGTTGTCAAATTATTATTGACAGTGGGAGTACAGATAATTTAGTGTCTATTAAAATGGTTAACAAGCTAAATCTAAACAAGATAATTCATCCAACTCCTTGTAAGGTATCTTGGCTACAAAAGGGTCATCAGATCTTAGTGAAAGAAAAATGTAAAGTAGAATTTCAAATAGGAAGTTATAAGAATGAAGTCATGTGTGATGTGATACCCATGGACATGTGTCATGTTCTTCTAGGAAGGCTTTGGTAATATGATAGTAAGACAATTCATGATGGTAGGAATAATAATTACACTTTTGAGAAGGATGGTATGAAACATGTTCTTACACCATTGAAAGAGGAAGGTAAAATTGTAGAAGAGAATTCAAATATGTTTTTAACCAATGGTAAGGATTTATTATAGCAAATCAATAAGGAAGAGGTAAGTTTTGCTCTTATTGGTAAGCCAGAAATAGTAATTACTATTACTAAGTTGAATGAGCTTCCCATAGAAGTTCAAAATTTATTAAATGAATTCAATGACATTGTTGTGGATGATTTTCCAAGTGAGTTGCCTCCAAGAAGAAGTATTAGTCACCATATTGATCTCATACCAGGAGCAAACCTTCCTAACAAAGCAACTTCCAGGATGACTCTATAATAAAATGAAGAAATCAAGAAACATGTATAAGAATTATTGGATCAGGGATTGGTTAGAGAAAGTCTAAGTCCTTATGTAGTTCCTACTATTTTGGCACCAAAGAAAGGTGGAGGTTGGATAATGTGTACTGACTCAAGGGCCATCAACAATATCACTATCAGGTATAGATTTTCCTTACATAGAATAGATGATCTAATGGATTGTCTAAGTGGTGCTAAGTATTTTTATAAGATAGATCTCATAAGTGGATATCATCAAATAAGAATTAGAGAAGGGGATGAATAGAAAAAAAATTTCAAAATAAATGATGGTTTGTATGAATGGCTTGTAATGCCATTTAGATTGACAAATGCTCCAAGTACCTTTATGAGACTTATGAATGAGGTATTTAAACCCTTCATAGTTAAATTTGTCATTGTCTATCTTGATGATATCTTGATTTATAATAAATCAAAGGATCAACATATTGAGCACTTAAGAATGGTTTTGAGAAGATTGCAAGAGGAAAAGCTACTAATCAACCTCAAAATGTTTACTTTTATGAAAAAAAAGCTAATGTACTTGGGTTTTGTTGTATCTCAAGAGGTTTTAAATATGGATAAGGACAAATTCAAAGATATAAAAGAGTGGCACACACTAAGGAACATTTTTGAGGTAAGTAGCTTTCATAGTCTTGCAAGCTTTTATATAAAATTCATTAGAAAATTTATAGCATTTTTGCTCCTATTGTGGAGACTATCAAAATAAATCAGCAACCCTTTAAGTGGACTAAAATGGATGAAATAATTTTTCAAATTTTGAAAAAGAAGATCACAAAACAACTTGTTTTAGCATTACCTAATTTTGGTAAGTTGTTTCAAGTAGAATGTGATGCAAGTGGGACTGCTATTGGAGCTGTCCTAAGTCAAGAAGGTAAACCAATTGTTTATTTTAGTGAGAAGCTTAATGAGGCCAAAAGGAAATATTCATTTTATGATCAAGAATTTTATGCTATAGTACAAGATTTGAATAAGTGGAGGTATTATTTAATTCTTAAGGAGTTTATTCTTTACACTGAAAACCATGTTTTACAATTTATTAGTAACCAAAGGAAATTGAATCAAAGGCATTCTAAGTGGCTTGAGTTATTAAAAAAAAATTCCTTTATTATTAAGTACAAAAGTGGTCAATCTAACAAGGTCACTGATGCTTTAATCAAGATGAATATGATTTTTCAAGAGATGCAAGTAAACATCACACGTTTTGATATTTTGAAGGTTCTATACATGGAAGATGTAGATTTCAAAGAGGCATATGAAGCATGGAAAGATCCTACATGTAGGTATAAAAGTCGTTGGATGGACTACATGTTGCAAGAAGGGTGGTTGTTCAATGGTAAGCAACTATGCATTCCCAAATGATCCATGAGAGAGAACTTGATCAAAGAAAAACATAGTATCAGCCTTGTAGGACACTTTGGGCAAGAAAAGACACTTGCTCAAGTAAGTGCATTTTACTATTGACCAGGTATGTCAATTAATGTAGAAAAATTTGTTGAAAATTGTAGAATATGTCAATATGCAAAAGGGAGGAGCCAAAATACAAGATTATATTAGCCATTGCCCATTCCTAGTAAGCCATGGGATTTGATAAGTATGGATTTTGTTCTTGGTTTACCTGGAACTCAAAAAGGTAATGATTCTATTTTTGTGGTGGTTCATAGATTTTTCAAAAATGGCTCATTTCATTCCTTGTTATAAGACAAGTGATGCAACCCACATTGCTGATTTGTTCTTCAAAGAGATAGTAAAACTACATGGGTTGTCTAATAGTATTGTTTCTAATAGAGATACTAAATTTGTTGGATATTTTTGGACTCTTTCAATAAAGTTGGGTACTAATCTGAATTTCAGCTCTGCATATCATACTCAAACAGATGGCTGGACAAAAGTAGTCAACAGAAGCCTTGAGAACATTCTTAGGAGTTTAGTGAGTGATCATCCCAAGTAATGGGATCAAGTGTTGCCACAAGCAGAATTTGCCTATAATGATTCACCAAAAAAAAGAACATGTATGAGTCTTTTTAAGATTTTGTATTGTATGCATCTGATAGGTGTACATGAGTTGATAAATTTAGGTCAACAATAAAAAAGAAGTGTTGATGGAGAATAATTTACAATTATGCAAGAACTCCAAGAACAGGTAAAACAAATATTAGAGATAAGTTCAAGCAAATAAAATAAGAGATAAAATTTGAAGAGAAGAGAGGTACAATTTGAAGCAGGAGGTCCTGTATTATCTCATCCCAAGAAGGAAAAATTCCTAAAAGGGAAATACAATAAGCTAAAATTGAAGAAAATTGGACCATATAAGGTTCTTAGAAAGTTCTCAACAAATGCTTATGAATTAGACATTCTAGTGGGTATTAGAATCTCACCTATTTTTAATACTGATGACATTTAACCTTACAAGAAATAAGAGGATCAGGAGATAACACCTGAAGATGAACAAGATTAGACCATTTCATGGAAGAAATAATTGCCCAAAAAGCCACCAGATCAGCTAGAAGCCATTATAGATCAAAATGCGATCAAAAGGATAAGATGTAAAGAATACGCGAAGTATTTAGTAAAGTGGAAGGACCATCCAATTTAATATTCAACTTGGATTTCAACATCAAATATACACAAACATGGTAACAACATAGAACAAATCATGCACAAGAGTCCATGATGAGTTTTTTGTACCTTTGTTGTTTGATGCAGATGAATCTTGGTAAACAGGTTAGGATAGTCTTGTCAATGTCTTTAGGAGTCGTAGGAATTTTTTCAAATCACAAATAAGCCTTTATGAGGCATTATAAGTTTGTTTTTAGGTCATCTAGAGGCTTTGGAGAGTTTCCCTCCAAAGTTGAGAATTTGAATTTTCAAATGCTTCTTTTGTAAATATATGAATAAATGTCATTTATTAAGGATTGTAATGAGTTGTAAAGAGTGTTAGTAGTCTAGGACGTATCTAGGTGTACTAGAAGGTTTCTATAAGTAATAGTCATTTGGAAAAGTTAAAATAAAGCAAATGTAACCAAATACTATTAAAAAAAGGGTCATTGCTATCTTAGGTTTGAGTAGTTGATGGAGAATCTCAACCAAGCATGGACATGCTAATCTTGGAAGAAGATTAAACAACAGAATCGACATTAAACCTAGAAAATGGGAGGCATTCAAGACTTTCTACAAGCAAAAAAAGATCAAATTCTCACCATTGTAAGGACTAATGTTTGTCTACAGTTCAAAAACAGGGTACTGTGTGTGTTGAAATCCAAATTTTCTTACAAATAATAGTCAAAAGTTATGTGAACTGGTGTATTTTTGTATTTATTATATAAATGAATAATATTTAATTCTTCTTTAATTGATTTTGGACTTTAATCAAGGTTTATATTGTTAAAACTTCCAAATACCTTGTTTTCTGTGTATCACAATCATTACAAACACTTGATATATGTACAATAAGTTTCATGAGTTCAAAATCAAGATTGGAATAGCTAAAGGAGTATTATAAGCATATACTACAAGTGTTATAATAATCTAAAATAACATAGGCTTTATGAACAATTGCTAAGTAGCTCTTAGATTTTGTATAACCTGAGAAACCCTAAAACAAAGTTTTAAGGTGCAAATCGAGAAAAAATGCCATTTTGCACTGATGAAAATTCTTTAAAATTTTGGAGAAGGTTATAGGATTTTGTGAACCATTCCAAGTGTTATTTAGGGATGAGAGACTCTGTAGAAAGAGAAAAAGTTGACTGTGTCAAAATTTCCTATAGGTGTCTACCGAAAGACCTAGAAAAGAATAAGTGGTTGTTTTGCTTGTTTCTTGGACTCCAAATCTTTTAAAAAGGTATCTCCATGTTAATTGGTCATCATACAGTGGTTATTTAAAGTATTTTCACTCATTTGTTTAGAGAAAAGGGTCAAACCTAGTGAGAAGGGTGAATTAGGCCTACATAAGCCTAAAGACTTCAAAATTATCTTGAATAGCTCTTTTAAGAAACCAGTAAATAAAAGATTGGTTTATTATCAATAAATATAATCTATAACTATTGTAAGATCATCTAAAACACTATTTAGAAGATACAAGAGACAAAACACTTGTCTTAAGACCCAATTGGCCTAATATAGTCCTGTAGTACTCTATTGAGATGAATAGAATTTGGGTCATAAAGTGTTTTGATCAGTGCTTGAATCTATAAAAAACATACTTTCTAATTCTAATATCAAGACGTTAAGCCTTTCATTGATCTTTGTGAGAAGATTGATTAAGAAAAAGTTAAGGGTCTAAGTGAAAAAGAGTCCTAATCAAGTTTCAAGTGACTGTCATATGAAAGTTGTAGAATCCTTAGAGACAGTAAAGAAGATGCTTTTGGCATCACACTTTAAAGTGAAGAATATGAGGGGATTTGGATGGAGTATCCATGGGTTTTTTTTTGAGGATATCACTTACCAAAAGCCTAATTTTCAAACAAAGTACCATCCAATGATGCCATAAGGTTTTTCACCATTTTTTTCTCAGTAGATGGCAATCCAACTACTTTTTAGAAGTGCCCAAAAGTTTTCACTAATAGATTTTTTTTTGAATTGAAATGAAGCATAGATGGTGGTCCATAGGTTCCTATATTTCAATAAATAGTCAACAAAGATTCTGACATAAAAGATGTCTCATTAAGCTCTATAACAATGTAGACAAAGTAATATGATAGGATATGAATATGATGGAAATGACAAGGATGTAATAGTGAATACAAATGTGGAAATATTTGTATGGATTGAAAATAAAGGTTGGGTGTTGTTTTAGGAAATAATTGGTGTCTGTAAAGTATGAGCACTTGAAAGGTTGTAATGATATGATGCAAATGGTTTTTATTTTTGTAATGACTATCAATCTAGACTTGAAATTTCTTTAGGGCATGGTGATCCCATGAATTATATGTAGAGTCATATAATTGATAACATCTGAAGTAGACAAGCATTCCATTCACTTGCATTGATGTGGAACTAAAATAATCCAAAGTGGTACCCCTTATCTAATTTTTTTTTTTTTTCTAGCTTGCTTCCCAATTAGATCTTGTGAAGTTGATCTCACCCTTTTTTTGATCTTGTAACATCCTCCCTCCACTTGTTGAATAACTATTGTAGATCCACTTTTGCAGAATTGAGAAGCTGCTATAGAACCACTTCTGTAACACTCAAGAATTGTTTCAGAACCACTTTTATGACACTAAAGATATGATATAGAAGATACTTTTCTTCATCTAAGAAATATTTATAGAAAGCATTCCTATAGCATAAATAACTTGTGATACAAAAAAGTTAGCACATACAAAATCTAGCAGTAAAAAGGAATTCAATGCAAACCTTCTTAGATAATTAGAATTGTGGGAAGACTAATATAAAATAAGGGTTCATAAAAATGCAACCAAACAAGATTATAAAAAAATACTAATGCAATCCAATTTATTTGAAATGTTTATCATAATAGAAAGAATAAATTTTGTAATATCACTTGGCTAAGCTATGTTATGTACTGATGCTACCAATGTGATCATGTTCCCTTATCAATATTTATCAAAATACATACTCTAGATTATTATTTTTGCATGGTTGAAAAAAGTAGATTGTAAGTTGCTTCCATACTTACAAACTTGACCTTGTTGATTTTTTAGTGAGGACAACTTCCTCCACTTGTGATCTAAAAAAAACTTGATACTTGTTCTTGAATATAAACCAAGCTTATGAAAGAAGGATGAGAGCACTTTTTTTATTTCATTAAATTTTTTAAAAAATGATTGTAGAAAATGTATGTAAAGTAGATATAATAATAACTTAGTAGGGATTGTGACTATTAGTTACAACTTCCTATCTTGTTTCATGGTCTATAATAGGACTATTCACTTGTTGATTAAGATAGACTATGGGCAAAGATGTGCATCAATAATAACATACAAGATGTTTGATAAATTTTTTTGAAATAATACTAAATGTTTCAATTTTGAAATGAATTATTGGCTTGCCATTCTTAACATTCAACAAATTATTGGCATTACTTGTAATGTATAAAAATGCTGTATGATATTTTTTCATAAGTCTAACAATGTTACAAAATTTTAATAATTTGTCACAAAACCCTTTTTCTATAGCATTGGAAAATCATTGTAAAACCACTTCTGCATCATTGAAGATCATGTTGCATAACCACTCCTGCAACACAAAAGGATTGTTTTCAGAACCACTTTTGTATCACCAAATAATTTGTTACAAAACCACTTCTGCAACATTGTAGAATTTGCTACAAAACCAAGTATGCAAAACTAAAGAATTGTTGTAGATCCAATTCTACAAAATTAAATAATTTTTTGCAAAACCACATTTTCAAAACTAAAAGATTGATGCAGTTTTATTTTTATAGCATTGAAGAACTTGTTACAGAACCGCTTCTAAAATACTAAATAATTTGGTGCAAAGACTTCTACATCACTGAAAAATTGCTACATAGTCTCTTTTGTAGCATTGATAAATTGTTTCAAAACTGCTTTTTCAACATTGAATAATTGTTGCATAAAAGTTTTGTAGCATTGTTGCATAAAGGTTTTGTAGCATTGATAGGATGTCACATTTTGTCCATCTATAAAATAAGGGAGTGACTATTAAAAAAATGAGGTTAGACACAAGTGATTTTTGAATTTTTCCTTTGATACATTGCTAAAGTTTTAATATTTATTTATTTAAATAATAAAACCGATTTGTAGCAACTAATGTTTTAATGACAAAAGACATTTTAGTGGCAAAAGTTGATTTAATGGCAAAAGACAATGACAAAATGAATAACAAAATATTTTAGATCACTCATTTGGTCATTCAAATATATTATAAAACTTTCTATTAAACACACTTTTTACTATGGGAAAACCTAGACCAATAAGCAATTTTCTAGTTATAACTTTCTCATATGACATCATATGAAGGTGATTAAAAAAATAAAATAAAATTATATTTAGAGGGATATTATTATTATAAATGGAAAACTTTAGGCCACATGTTTTTACCCTTATAGTTATGCAATAACAACATGCTACATTATTTTTTTTGAATTGGTTAGTTAATACCAATAAACAATATTTTTTGTATATCTCCCTCATACAATATTGAAATGACACGATTAAAAATGTTTCATAAACTAGATTAAAAGTGTTATTTTCAATATAAATAATAATTTTAGAATATTTTATTTTCTATTTCAAATATGCTAAAAATAACCATGTTTACAGATTTATAATAATTTCTAGCTTAGACCAATAGTCATTGTTTTGGTCACAACTCTCATCTAATAGTGAAACTTTGTGAATGAAATTAGATTGGAGGTTGGATTCAGAGAGTTATTATCCATATAAATAATTTTATATAATTCAATTGATTCCTTCAAAATAATGATAAAATAGACTATTTTTAAGCAATTTTGACAACTTAAAATGATGTTGGGAAAAACATTGGGATAATTCTATGTGATTTTAAGGACCATTTCAGTTTTCTATAGTGAAATTTTAATTTTATAGTAACGAGGAGGGATTTTTTATACAATCAAGTGTTATTAAAACACATTGGATCAATTTATTCAAATCCTCCAACATTTTTAGTGATCCAATTTTCTCTTTGTTTTCTAGAGCCTCTTTTGCAACTATAGATGATTCTATATAGTTGCACAAAGATTACAATTTTTTGGGAAGAAATATCCCCTTACCATCTCTTCTATGATTAATACATTTAATATGAAATTAATCTAATGACAATTAAAGCAAAAACATCATGTAAAGACATGGAAATAATGAATGTTGACTTTCCCCATGTATTATATTTACAATGTTGATTCATAACTTGGGTTTGAAGAGCTATCATTGTTTTGAAACCACGAGTCCTTATAGGCTATGTTTAATTACATGAAAATGAAACTAAAGGTGGGAGTAATAGATGGTACATTTGAAGAATTGAGACAAAAGGATAAATATAATACTAATATTAATTAATGGATAATTGCATAATGCATTCAAATTAACTATTGTGTTGATAAAATACGAACTAAAATTAATTGCAAAAAGAAAACCATTAGTTGAATTTTAAAGGAAACTTCCAAAAATATATATTAATTATTGTTTTAAATTTAATCCCATAGCAAATTGAATCGATACTAAATTGAGATTACACACACTTGTTGAATCAAAATTTCCTATATGACCTCTCATGATCAAATTTATGAGAACGCTAAATGCTTTCATGTTTGTCACCTTCTCTACGTCCACAACCTCTCAAAGAATAACTAATAGTGAATGGTGCCTTATCTCCTCAATAGTGAACCCAAAATTATGAGCACATGATCAAACCAACAATATGATCAGTTGAACATGCAATACTTTAAAAATTATAAATCTGCAATCATGAAAACATTAGTCGAGATGTATGTTAAGATCTCTTCTATTTATAAAGTAAGAAGAATGAAAAATATGAAAATAAATATATTTTAAAAAATTTATTTCTTCTTTTACTCTAATGGAATATGATATTTCTTCCTTATGCAAACAAGTGGGCCCTTACTTGCTACATCCACATGAGATCTCCGCACTCTCCTTAGTCCATAATAAAAAACAAAGATGAAATGAAATGCAATAGAAATATTACTTTAAAATTGAACAACAAAGATTTTTTCTCTTATTCTTCATGTTGTTCTCCTCACAATACAATATGCCTTCTCTTTTACAAAGAGGTTATCCCAACAAATTACAGATAAAATCCATAAAAATAGAACATCCTATATATGATTTAGCCACTACTACATTTTATGGGAATAATGTCACCAATTGGGTTGGGTTAGTGTTGTCAATGTTTGTTTTTTTCAACAAAACCAATGGTGGTTGAAACTAGGCTTTAAGTACCAATGCAAACTTTACACAACTAACATCAGATTTGTGTCGACAATTTTGTACATGGGGCCAAAATCAAGTACTATATAACTTTTTAAAATTTCATTTAAGAGATAAACACTAAAGGATAAATAATGATGATGTTATTAAAGTATTATAATATTATTTTAAGTTTGAAATTAATCAGGTAATTTATAATATGGATAATTATTTTTATTTATTATTTCTTTATATATATATATATATATATATATATATATATATATATATATATATATTAATGTGTGTGTGTGCCCATGCACATGCACATGTGTGTGTGCTTGCACATTTGTGTGTTCTAGATATATCAATCTAAAAAAAACAATTATTCTTATTCCTCTCTTGTATAATCTAGTACAATGGAGTATAAAAAATTATTATGAAAATGATGATAAGGTCAAGGGAAAATGCACTGAAGAAGAGGTCCAAAGTAATTACACATGATGAAGTAATATGATTCCAATTTAGAAACAATTGATTCAAGACAATAGGAGGGATAACATTAGAGGTCATGATAAATAGTACAAATATGATCTAGAAGTTCTTAATCAAGTATTAAAGATATATAACTCTGAATTCATTAATTACTAAAATTATGGGCTGTGTCCAATGGATAAACATCCCTCTTATGAGGAATTTACATTTCAGATATGAGGTTATATGATATACCTATCAACTATCCTAGATGCAAGTTTTGGCCTCTTCACTTTATCTGCAATCATGCATCCCAATATTGCATTTTTATAGCCCAATGTATAGCTTCAAAGATTGGAATTCCTTGTCAAGATTCAAATTTAGTATGTCTATATATGGTATGTTTTCAAATGCAAAGTAGTCTATTTAAGGTTGAATTCGTTATGACCCATAAAATACCCACAAGATGCAAAATAACACATACATTGATGGTTATCCCTATGAATTTAAAAGGATTGCAGGTTTCATTGTAAAAATGGTTGAAAACATTTAAATTTTCCCAATTATCAATACATGGAGTGTGCTAATGATAAAGAGGATGGAATGCCCCAAAATTTAGATCATTATTCCATGGTAAAAGTAATAGTAAATATAAATGTTGGCAAAGAAATTATTATTGTCTGTCCCTTAAAATGGAAAAACCCATTATTTTTAAGCAAAAAAATTAACCTAACGTTGATTACTAATGATATATTAACACATAATAGGTTGAGAAAAATTGGGTTTGTTGGCCCTTCCCATTGTGTTTTATGTAAAGAGGTTGATGAGAAAGTTGATCATCTACTCCTTGGTTTCCTATTTGTTAATATGTGTTGGAATTGGTTGAGACAAAAGTTGGGTTGGGCCTACACAACCTCAATATCTCTTCTCCAAGTTTTCCTAATGTGACCCTATCCTTATCGGGAGGATGTATTTTCACATATTTGGGTAGTCAGTCCAATAGTCTTGATTTGGAAGATTTGGAAAGAGAGAAACTCCTACATATTCAAGGCTAAGAAAGTTAATGTGGAATTCATAATGCCCCAAGAATTTGATTCTTGAAAGGTGGTATCTGCTCAAGATATCATCATTATGAATAATTGGAATCTGCTTTCTCTTCCCCTATTAATGGGCCAAGCGTTATGGGGGGAGAAAAAAAGTATGAAAGGATAAGTTTGCAACCTTTTTAGGTTCCCTGCCCAAAAAATATTTTCCATGTTTAATGTTTATGGAACCTCACATGACAATCTAGGTACCTCAAGAGTTGGATGCATCACCAGAGACTGTGCAAGGTCCTTAATTTGAGCTACACTAGTCAAACTGAATGATGATACTAATAACAAGGTTGAAGCCAATGCCTTAGTTTTTGGTATTTATTTAGAAATCTAATGTGGCATTGATAAATTGATCATTGAAGGGGATTAATTAGTTATCATCAATGAAATTATAAACCAAGGGTCTAGAAACTAGATATTAAATAATATATTTCATCCAGTCTGGGATTATTTTAAAGACTATATTTTTATTTAGTATTACATTAATTTAGAGAATAAAATGGTGTGGTATATTTACTTGGTAACTAGGTATTGATAAACAAGATAAAAGTAAATTAGAAATCATTTTTGATTGTTAGCCTAGTTTGGATTTCAGATAGAACAAGGACTGCTCCCAAATGGAGTTGACCTCTAACCATTTTATCGATAGAGATGGACATGTTCTAATTTCATTATTTATATTTATAATGATTATTTCCATAATAATTTCTAAATTATTATTCCCATAAAAATTTCTAAATGATTATTTGGTGTGTAATGTACCCCTTGGATATTGGGTGAGATGGCATTCCATTTCAATGTAAGATGGATTTTTTCTTGATTTGGAATCATTACCTCACTCTAGTTACAATGATTTTTTCATTTGGGTTAATTACCCCTAATGGAAATTGGGTGAAGTGGTGATGGCATTTCATGTCAAATCTCCTAAATTTTCTTTGATGGATATCACATGTTGGAAGAGTAAGGGATGAAAGTGTTAAAGCTTGGTTTTACGGATTTACAACACGCTCTTGATTTGCAGTGAAGTGATTAGAATTTATGACTCTAGTTACTTCATCATATTATTATTTTCTTTGGATATCATGTGGCCCTTAGTCCCTTTCCCTCATTTTGTTCTTTATGGGAAACAAAGTAAAATAACCTTCAGGTTGGTTGTTTTTTAGGAGAGGATTAAAAACATTTTCTTCATTCAGAGAAGTGAGATATTGAAAGCCATTAAGGATGTTTTTGGAGTGAACTACTTGGAGACTAAGATAATATCCATAATAAATTCTAAGGTAGTGTCTATGATTGCTATAAATTTTCTATCCCTTATCCCTAAGAAAGTCAATGTTCTTATTTTGGTAGACACATTTTTTAAAATGGAACACAAAGAAGGATTATTTAAAGTTGTGGATACATTTGATCTCATAGTCCCAGAATAATTTCAATTACAAGATGAGAAGTGAGAGGGTTGCTATTGATGACTTCATTATGTGAACTGGAGAAATGCAATAAACATTGGTTATTGGTTTGATTTTATTTAGAGTGGTAAAAGAACTTTTTAAGGTTAACTTGGCCTCATTATCCAAGTCAATAATCTTGACCCATCATCTCATGGAAAATAAGGCAGTCCAATTGATAGTAGTTGAAAATAAGAAACTATTCAGGGTAATAGGTGGGGTTCCTTCCATAAGCTATAATGCAATTGAGTTGGAGGTCTAAACAAAGGCCATGGAGGTTATTATAGATCCTAAGATGGACATGGAAATGGCCACGACCATTTGAATATGGTTTTGTGCTTGGATCAACTAGTGCTTTTTGTAGCTGGTGGTTTTTTTGGTTCAGGTTGGTTCTCTTTGCCTTAATATCTAGTGATTTTTTTGGTTCATGATGTCTACGTTGGGGGTTAAACATCAAAATGTATTTATTTTTATATAAATATTTTATAATTGTTGGCCAAAGCATATGGTGTAAGCCTATGTTTTTTGGTCGTTTCCAAAATTAGTTTTTAGTAGACTTGGGACTCTAAATGATCCCCATTATAAATATTTATTTTGTATCAATATACTATAAATGCGGGGGGACCCTTATGCATTAAAAAATGATATATTTTGTATAAAATATATTTAATTTTCTATCATATGACTTGGATGTATTTTGTACACATTATTTATTTTTAACATTTTTTTCAAAAACTTATAATAATTATTTAATTTTAATTTTAAAAGACATGGATATTTAAATTGAATTTTATTTATATGTAAAATGTATTTCAATTCATAATATATAATTTTTTGTTCAATGGATAAACATGATGAAATTTATAAAAGAGGTGAAGAACTTTTTTTTGTTGCATAATGTCACTTCCTCTTTATGATAATGATGGCATCATCCAAATTCGTATTTCACCATCTACACTATCACCTCAAGCATCACCACCACAAAAATAACATGATCAAATATTTGAACCTCTTATATGGTTAACCTTGCATAGAAGGTGAACTTGAACAATATATGAGTCTACAAAAATGTCCAATCTCCCTCCAAGATATTCTTATTTAGGGCCATCAAAATCTCTTCCTCTAATAGTTTTATCAAAGATCATATTATTTATTATTGTCAAAAACGAGGATAATCATAGATTGATTTCCTTGAACAACAATGACAAGGGATATAACCACCTCCATATCAATTTGATGATAGTCATGTTTATAATATCACATGAAAATTAAAAAATATATAATAATATTTTTAAAATGTTATTTTAATATATGCATATTTAGTTATAATATTCATTTCTTCTAATTAACTAACTAATTTACTCCTTATATGCCAAGTGTCTTAAGTCCTTTACTAATTTATTCATATCCCAAAATTAACCTAATTCCATTACTAATTCACCCAAATTAACCCATTTCCCTAAATTAGCCTAAGTTCCTTACCAATTTCCTCCTTGTCCCTAAATTGACGTAATTCCCTTACTAGTTTCCTCAAATTAACATAGGTCCCTACACTATGCTCAATCCATTATTAATTTTTCCTTCATCCCATAATTCCCTTATTAATTTCCTCAAATTAACCTATTTCCATTAATTAATCTAAGTCACTAAATTAATCTAATCCCCTTACTAATTTTCCCTTTGTCCCTTACTTAATTATCTATCTAAATTAACCTAAGTCTTTTATTAATTTCCCTCTTGTCCCCTATTCCATTAGTAATTTCCTCAAATTAATCTAACAAGATCAAAAAATGAATATTCCTCCATTGCATTTCCAAATGCAATAAAAATGACCTAAAAAATTCTTGTAAATATGAAAATTTCACCCTCTAAGTGAAATAAAATTACCCTCTAAAATATGCAAAAACAAAGTGCACAAATGACTAAACCACTTTGTAGATATTGAAAAAATATTTAGTTAAAAAAAGACAACATGCAAAAATTTCAAATGAAATGCAAGATATGCACCTAAGAAAATGCTTGAATGAGGTCTTCTATATGGTTTCTATGCAATAGATGTAATACCATCCAAACTCAAGTGCCCAAAATATCTCAAAATTAGTTTCATTTTGTCAGCATCAAAAACATGAATCCATAAAAAAATAGGAGCCTCCTAGGCCTCCTAGATCATGAGATATTCCTCCAAGAGTGAAGATAGTCCAAATTGAGGGATCAAGTGGTATAGGGTAGCCCTTGGGGGATACAAAATTAAGTATCAAGGTCATATGGTAGGTGATAAGAGGCTAATAAAATCACTGATCTAGAATCTATAGAGACACCACATGACACAACGATAGAAGGAAATGTGGCACATAGTCAATAGGGTACACAAGGATGATGTATCCATATAGATGTATAGTCATCAGTTTCATATGGATTGTATGAACCCGATAAAAAATATATAAATGACTCAAAAATATTTAAAAAAAACCTAAAAACATGTCATCCTCCATATGGTACATATTTTCCCTAGGCATAATCTAGAGGACCTCAAACACTCATAAAAATTCTTGTCACAAAACTATAGGGTGTTTATAGTTGATTCTTATGTTTTTGACCTTCTGAATGCAATGGGGGTGTCCATTTTTCTCAAGGATTCTACAAAAAAAATTACCTCTAAAAAATGCCTAAAAAACTATCCCATTCTATAGAGCTAGCCTATAATGGCTCCAATACCATATTAAGATCTGGTCTAGCCAAAATCAAGTAAGAACCAAAACATATCCCATGCATGAGAGAGGAGATAAGAGGAGAGCTACAATGAGAAACATTATATATAGACATACACATCTTGAATATTGAGTGTAATATATTTTTTTTCATTTTAGTTCTCATCTTCTTGCCTCTCTCATGTGCGAGCTATGCTTTAGTTCTTATTTAATCCTGGCGAGGATAAATATTAATCTAACCAATTTCATGCTTTGAATTATATCCCAAACTTTAGAAATACTATTAGTTGCATTTGGAATATTTTAATAGAAGACAATAATGAAATTGCCTGAGTGATCTCTAATCACTCCACTCACACTAAAATTTCCCATATCACCTTTTGCGGCTCAGTCAAAATTGATCTTTATTCTATCTATGCTAAGTGTGTTCTATTTATAAATTTTATGATTATCAAGGTTGGATGGATGGTTCTCATTCCCTTTTTAGAGCAATTCTCACTTCAAAAAAATGTCACTCTTCACCAATAACTTTGGTTTTGGAATCAAGACTTTATTTTGGAATATTTATTTGTAGGTAAATTCAATATTATTAATAAAAGTTCAAAGGATGAAAAGATGTCTTTGAAAGTTATATTATTCCTCTCTTTCCAAATATTCTGAATAATCATGGTTGGCATCATTTTCCATATCTTACCAGTTTGATATCTATTGTCCTCAAGCCAAGCTAACAATAGTTCATGAAGTTTGTTCGGGTGGAATCACATGACCTTCATTTTATCAAATATTCAAGTCCATACAAGACAAGAAAAAGGGTAATGAATAAAAAGGGACCAAGGGTATCCTTTACTAATTTATTGAAAATGCATCTAGAGGAACCTTCGAAAATAATTCATTGAAGCTTGTCCTAGGTTAAGGCCTTTTTTTATAGCAATCCACGTGAAAGCATTTGGTTTAGGGAGAATGTGTTTATTCCAAACCTTGTGAAATGGCCATATAACATCCATATCTTCATCCATGAGTAATTCATAACCTCCTTCACTATAAAGTCATCAGATAGAAGTCCGTTCCATTTGATAGTATCCATCTCAAGAAAATGGCCTAAAGGAGGGGAGTGTATAAAATCATGAAAATAAGTTATAAATTGATCATTAAAGGGGACCCCAATAACTCTTGGGTATTTGAAATGGAAATTCCAATCCCATCTTTCCTATGTCTCCAACCAATAATTTTTAGCTTTCCTTCCTCAATGTTGGGAAAAGAAGGGTTCAATCACTTGAAATGAAGGATGACTATTAATGTATCCCAAATTAGACCAAGGATCATTCCATAAATCTACTAATATACCATTCGTAATATTCCAGTGTATATTATCTTTAATTAAATTTTTGTTCTTGCCAAAAAAATTCCATATATGAGAGCATTTCATCCACTCATTGGTAACCACCAACCTATAGGGTTATAAAAGTTCAAATACTTTTGTCAAAGGATTTTGCTCCATAGAGCATATTCCTCTCTAAAATCCTACCATACTAGTTTTTGATACCATGGACTACACTATTTTGTGTTTTGTTTACAAGATATTGTTGTCTACATAAAATATTTATTAAACCTTGCATTTTTCAACCATACTACAAAAATTTCATGAAATTTGAAGGTATCTTAAGGTATACATGATTGTTATTGTTGTTGAAATTTTAAAATTTGGGAGAAGGAAGATATAACATCTTTTATTAGTAATGGAGTTTGTAATGAAAATGCATTTTAGTGTTTATTTTTCTAGGTCCTATAGAATCATCTTAGTTTAAGTCTCTCGTGACTTCTATAAAGTATTATTACTTTATTTAAAAACTCAGAAGATGAATCCACTGTTTAAAACTTATGACAAAGGCATAATTATAAGATGGTTGTAGCATAGTTGATTTGTATATTGTCATGCTAAGTTACAATTATTACAATGGAATGTGGGTTTTTGGATATCTCACAAGATAAATACATAAATTACCTTGAAAATATTTTATAGTTTAATATGGGTTTCAAGAAATTTGTGTATTTTTTATTTGTCATATCTACATAGATATTCACATAAATCTTCAATAAACAATACATAATTTGCGAGACACTTTGTCAGTGGATTGATATTGTAATGCCTAACACAAAAATTACTAGAAACCCAAATCAAACTATAAATATATTTCAATAAATTTGTGTTTTTGTCTTTTATAATGGTAAAAGAATTTTTATATTGTATTTTTATTATTGTAATGATAATTCTAGTTAGTATTATAACTCATCAATAGGTTGAATTTATACTGAAAAAATATTTGCATACTTTATTATTGTATGCTTTATGGCATGACTTGTTTCATTTTTAGTAATTTTCATTGACTACTCTTTTGTGTGTTTTTACATGGTATTGTATATTCTTATCGATTTAGTGAGGGAAGGAGAGGGGGAATTGACATTAGTGGTATTATTATATAATAGTTCATAGAAAATAAGCTTGCACAAAACAAAGTATTGTTTTTGCATATATATTTACATTATAATTATACATTACATTTTCATTTTTGGTAGTGCATCATGTTTTTTGAGATTTTGTATCTATCTTCCACTAATTTGGTTGGATGGGTAGGGACTCCATGTTGGGGATATCCTCCCCATTGGTTTGGAACATGTTTCCCCCTTCTCTTCCATATTATTCATTATTGTCATTACAATATTTTCTTGGATGTTGTATGTATAAAATCTTCACTAAATCTTGAATTTTTAAACTATCTCATAAAATTTTCATATGAATTGGAGGTATACATGAATTTATCATTTTTCAAATCTCAACTCCAAATAAGGAATCTTTAACATTTTGTCTCATTGTTGGACATTGTAATGACAATACTATGTTGTCTTTGTTTTTCTAATTACTATATACTTTTCTCAGTTGAGAAAGGAAAGTAGTAAGTAATGGATGTTGGGATGTTAAAATCCTATCTAACACACTTATTTTACTATTGTAATGATAAATTAAATTAATATTATAATTTATGAATATATTTACTTTATAGTTCACTTTAAACTCAAATTTGTAATACACTTGCAAGACTGGTGATGAGTTTTTTACAATAAACATAATGAGGAAATTATATGATATTCCATTCATTGATTCTTGTATAATGTGCTAAGACAGCTTTAGATAAGCAATCTATTTATTTTTCATTTATAGTTTTACTATTATTTATCTCAAATAATAGGGAAATTCTTGTCTCTATTTTTTATTATTGTGTATATGATCTTACATATACAAAATTTTGTTGTTACAAATCTTCTTCATGTTTCAAGTTTATGTTTTCAATATGGAAACCTCTGTATTGATATGTTTCCTTATTGAGTTAAAAATGAATGTTTGATTGATACATTTCATTGTTAAATAAACATGGTCAAATTATTGACTCGTCATTGATGATCCACAACACTTATATGTCCTACATGCCACTAAAGAATTGAATAGTTTTATGTGCTTCTCAAGTCAAATATAGTGGCATTAAAAAATCAATTTTAAAGGAGAAAACAAATTTGCAAGGACTATTTTTACATATTAAATATGTAATGAGAATATTTTTCCCATGACATAAAAGTTTTAAATTAATATTGTGGCTTTTCCAACAACTTTTATGTCCAAATGAAAAATATTTGTAATGGTTATTTTACAAGAGATGTCAATATAAATAACATAGAATTCAAACTTATAAAATGTCTCACCTTCAACAAAGTGATTTTTCAACGTCCAACTTAAATTAGCAACTTTTATAAGAGCTAATAATACCCACTATTAGTAAAACCACACATTAGAGACCCATATAAATGTATATGTTTGTGATGTAAATTTCCTAATACCATAGTAATAAAGTTTGAATAAATTTATCAATGAATGAGTTAATTTTACATTGAAATATAGATAATTATATTCTTTGCATATAGCCTTTAAAAATATGTCAAGCTTATAGTGAGAGGCACAAAAGGTTTAAATAAAGATTATTAGAAAGTTTCAAGATTTTATTGTTTCAAAAAATTCAAATTTTCAAAATTATTTATATTTGGGAGTTATTTGAGAAATTTATTTTCTCATTCTTCAAAAAAAATATCAAAATTATACATTTAAATTTGTTGTGGATATTTTTATTTTATTTACCCTAGTTATGTGTTTTACATAAAATAGGAATTAAAAAAATCACTTAAGTAGATATAAACATACATAACCAAAATACATTATTTAAACCTAATTAGGGTGGATAAATACAAAAAATCCCAAGTGTCATAAACATAAGCTAAATAAAATCAATGAATTGATAAAGAGATTAATCAACACATGCACCTTGATTGTTTTACAAGTCTAAGATTGTATTTTGACTATTTTTTACCTATTCTAAAATTTTGGACCTACATTGTGCTATGAGATGAGCTTGTATCTATAAATTGGTACAGAAAGCCTGATATGTCTATCCCATCTCTTTGTCACTAATCATGTCCATGTTTCGTCAAGCTTATCTCTGTAGGGTTTTGTAGTTTGAAATTTTTGGTGTTTGTGTCTTCCATCTTCCTAATTTTGACTATATGGTCAATTCAAAAATTTACAAGGAATAATATATTGTATTATTGAATCTTCACTTTGACCTAGTTTGCATACTCTAAAATAGAACATTAATAATGGAGTGTGATAACTGCCTAAGTAGCATTGTATACTACGTATCTTGCATGCTTGGAATCAAACCTCCATGTAATTTTTTGGTGTGTTGATGAAATAATTTGAGTAAGGGATTTAAATTATTCTTAAATTAAAGTGATCAATGCAACTAATTAATTATAATTATCCTCCTTTGGCACAATGGATTGTGTAGAAAGATCAAAATGGATAAGTGTTGCAAGTTTGTAGTATTATGAAGCATAAGTTGAATGGATAAGCTTATATCTAGGGTTGAAACTTTGATGTAGAGGGTTATGAGAAAATATTATTCCCACCATCCCTAGCTCTGAACTTGGCCATTGATCACAACTTGTAAATGCTTTGCTTTGTCTTTAACATTCAAGCTTTAACAATACTTTTTCTTACATTAAGCTTGATAACATCCCCTACTATAACCCTATTTAATAAGAAAATTTGAGTCATTTATTACTATAATTAAACCCTTAGAAACACCTTAGTCATCCACTCATCTCCTTTCATTCATTTCCCCCATCTCTTCTCATTCACTCACTCACTAGCTTCACACTAGTTAATTTTCTCAAAGCTTAAAACATCAAATCTTGTTATCAATTTCATAAACTTAACCTACCTTAATGTATGACCTTACCTGATCATAATATAGTTGTATCAATCCACTTTAACCTCTCAACCACTCTTCAATAATCACTTACACACCTCAAACTCAATAGTGAGCCAATTCCCTTGTAGCCTTTTCCTTCACAAATATCCTTAGTTTGCACATTATGTAAGTCTTCCTAAAGTTTTAATCCTATATTTGGGTACCATATATATTATTAATACTTCCCATAAAGTTTCATATCCTAAATCCCTTTGCAAATACTCTTTCCTTTGTAACCACCTTGCCAATTAGGCCTTTTATCCCTTCTTTGCTTCCTTAGTCATTAAATCCATACTGTATGACACTATACCAATTTTAAAACTATTTAATCCTTTTATAAATACAAAAAAAATCTTGATTTCAAAGTTTTAGGACTTTTCCATGGTTAGAACTCAACATATTGAGGTTTTTGTTCTAAAACCCTACCTAGTGGACTGTATAGGCCGAGAGGGGTTAAATTATAATAATTTTGGTTTGAGAGAATTTAAAACTTAAATGAGACCTTAAAAAGGTATGTTATATTATTTTTCACATTCATACATAGATGAATATCCTTGATCAATCTTGTTATGGCTTATAATAAGCAAAACTCATAATTTTTTGTCCTCATGTAGGACTATGTAAGGGTTTAGTGGTCTATTTGCACTTAAAGAAGTTACAAGACTAAAAAATGGATATTATTAAGAATTTTTATCCTTTTAAATAATAATAAGACTTAATAAAATTATTAACCATTCATTTTATCAAACACATATACCCCCTTTTAGCATTTGATTGATCAAAACTAGGTTCTAGCTGTGGAAAATAGAGTTCATTCTTCCATGTAGACTGTGCATTTAAGGTTTATAATTTGTATTACATTAAACCAAATAATATACTATTACACCATTAATACTATACCTATAGACCATATCAGTCATAACCATATTATATACTTCAAGAAACATCAACTTTCATAACAGTTTGAGGACAGAGTTAGATTTACCTAAGCTTATTTCAATAGAAAACACCATATTAAATAAAAATTAGGTCTAAATGATTCAAAAATATTCAATTTTAGTATACCATGGAAGTTATTTCCATGTCAATCTTGATAAACCAACCAAATCATCCTCTACTTGACTGTAGCCTTGCATTTCCTATCTCTGACTTGAAACACACACAAGAGTGATATTTTCACAGCCTTCAGGGATTTAAAAAGAAAAAATAATAATAAAACATTTATATACTTTCATGGGATATTTAACACATAAAACATAATTATTTTCTATTAATCTACACCATTAATATTTATAAAATACAATCCAATCTTGGACTCTGCCATTCTTGGAGAGTGTCACATTCTACTTTCTTACTTTCCCTTCTCATATTCATATCTCTCTCTTTCCTACTACTCTCCTAAACCTCTCCCTAATTACATTACACATTATTTTTATTACATCATTCCATCTTTATTACTATCTTGGCAACTTTTATGCAATCTCTCTTACATGGCCAACTCAATGCATGAGTGGTAGTTACACTTTTAACATGATTCTTGATTTTTGCAAGACCTTAAAGACTTAGGCACAAAATGAATAAAAAAAATCTTTTCATTAATCCTTTTAAAATTTTACAAACATTCTTTCACCTAATCACTTCATACTATGCCCATGGTTCTTTTATGCTTAGGTCTAGGATTTGAATTTTCAAACTTACACTTTTGGAGGGAAAATTCCAAGTACATATAAAAATAACTCCTGATGACTCATGATGAATCTAAGACAAAAAATATATCATAAAGGATCCCTCACACACACCTAAATCCAAAAATGGATCACCTATGACCCCCTACTAGCATATGAGTCCTTAACAACTGAAAATGATGTTTGTGTACTAGATGTTCTTGCATCATACTCCCTAAGGGGGAGAAAATTGAGTGATAACATATTATTTATTGCCTTAAAATTAATTATTTAAGGATATTAAATTCTCACCTTACTATTTATCCTCCATTATTGCTCTTTTTTCCTCATTAGACTCTTTTATTTTTGCTTCCTTGCCTTGTCTATTCTCCTCGACAACTCATCGTCTACCTCTATGAGGTGTACAACTTACTGAAACTATTTATTGTCTATATTTTATACCTTTTCCAACTCAATTTATCCTTCATTATACTCTTCTTATAAAATATGGTTCTCACTCTTCATTCTTTCTCTTACTCGATAGCTTCCTTCTTTATTGATCTTGCTTGGTTCCTGCTTCCTTAGTTATCTTTGCTTCTTGGCAATGTTGGTTCCTTCTTCCTTGTGATCTAATGGTCTCATAAGCATCTCAAAATTTATCACTTGTTCAAGAAGGATATATTTTATGTCTCTTCCTTATGCTTCTCCACCTATTGATGTGTCTTCACATAACCTTGCTCATCTTACAAGAACAACTTCTTCACCAATTCACCTTCATCGTGGTTTAATGTTGTTTTGCATCTTCTTGTCTTGACATCATCATGCATATAAATAATTAACTTAGCTATAACATCACCCGTTGAATATATTACAATTTTAACTTGCTAATGTTTCAATTTTTTTCTTCCTCATTTATTTATATATTTACTTTCATAAATCCTTGTGCTTCACTATGCTACTCCATTCTTGCACTATTTATATCACCCATTCTTGATATTCCTTATTCAAGAGTTTTGTTTTTATTTTCATGGCTATTATCACCTATTCCATCTAACTCTTTCTCAATATTTCATAATTCTTCTTTGAGATCACTCAAGAGCTTCTCCTATTGTTCTTCACTTGCATGTAGCCTTGTCAATGGATTGGAAATATTTTCTAGAATCTCTAATTCCTCCTTCAATGTGAAAGAATATATCTCTGCATGATATTCATCAAATTTTGGACCCTATTGTCCTTCATCTTCTTCAAAATTATGTTTTATGTCAACATGTGCAGTCATTGTTTCTTCATTCTTCATCAATGCTTCATCTCTATTTGCATTTGAACTCTCACCTTTCTTCTCGATTATGCTTATTGAAATTATTTTCCATGATTTGTATTCTTTATCCATGACCTCATTGATTGATTGAAAGAGATATTCATCATACTTGTCATAAATTACTTGTTTACCTTTCCATGTGCTTGTTCTCTCTTCACACTTTTCATCTTGCTTCTTCATTTGTCTAATCAACTGCATCTTCATCCCTTTATCTTTGTTTTCCTCCACCATGTCTTCTATTTTATTCTTGAGTTTGCACCTTGCCTCTTTATTTATGCTCTCTTTAATTGTACCTACAAGACTATCTTTTTGTACCCTTTTCATGCTCTTCATAACCCATTTTATACCTTGCACATTCTTAGACTGAGATTGGTTTCTTGTCTCACCTTCTTCATAATTATTTTCTTGATAGCCTATCATGTTAACTTAATGTAACCTACCTTTTATTTATTTCTTCCTTGCTTGATCTTATTTTCCACCTATATTCTTTGCTTGAATGACCTCTTGCTTGAGGTTTTCCTTTTCCATCTCACCAACTAAGGCCTTGAGCCACTTAGGCACTACACAACCATGATTTTGTACTCTCCTTGAGGGATGTTTTTTTCTCTTCACTTTGCCAACCTATACATTAGCTTCTTTCTTCTCATATGCATAATAAAATTCAAGTCCTAAGCATTCATTTAACTCATTGAAGGTCTATTGCATGGTTATTTTTTCTCTCATGTCTTCATGGTTTGCATTCATGTCTTCTTTGTGAACTTCCTCTCTTACTTCAGATGCAATGGTTGTAAAAGCATCATAAAACTCGTCTTCTATCTCATGTTTAACATGCTGAGAATCTTCCATATTAATCATGTTATATTATATAACTTATCCTCTTCCCTTGACATCTTCATTCATCTAGATGGGTGCTTCCTTGATCCAATTCTCACAAAATTAAAGGTCTCATTCTTGACCTTCATCAATATTTGATTTACACTTGCATACACACAATTAAAGACAATATTATTATATAAAACAAGAGACTAACAAGTCTCTATAAATGCCTATTTCATGGACATTCTCCTCTTTATCTTGTCTTCTCCCTCAAGTGATTTTATTGGCACTTATCTTTCCATGTTGTCCTCCATGAGAACTCTTTTCTCAAATTTTCTCTCATGTTTATCTCTTGGCAACTCTTCATCCTCCATACCTCTATGGGTTGTGCTCTATTTATTTTTATCTTTCCTTAAGGCATTCATCTTATGCCTTTTCTCTCTCATAAGTAGCTCTAATGGCCAATTCATTATCTTTCTCACATTAGATCCAAGCCATTGGATTTATTGATCCTTCATGAGATTTACCATGATCTCTATCTTGTTAAAAATTTTCCCCAACTCTCTTCTCATATCTTTCACGTCTTCTTCTACATCCATCTTCTCTCTTTTTCTTCACTTTCTAGGCCTTACCTAGACCTATCTCTTAGCAAGCTTACCTTATTGACTATTAGACATCTCTTATGTCTTATTCTCTTTCTCTATTTATTTATCTAGGACTTTTCTTATCTATCATGAATCTCACTTGGAGTCTTCCTCTTCTCTCTCTTGAGCTTCAATGATCTTTCCACTCTACCTTCTCTAGATCTCTCTTGTCTAGTTTCAAGTCCTTAAAATTAGACTTAGGGGATTGAGTTTATCTCCTTAATAATATGTTATTTATATATCCTAACCACAATAGGTCATACATATATCACACCCTTTTCCAACAATACATCTACAATTTTATCTCATGCAATCTTTATAGCATTCTTTGCCAATTTTAAATTAACAATATTTTAGAACTCAAAACAAAATTAAACCAAAAGCTTACCTTGCTCTGATGCCAAATTATTTAGAGGGTTATGAGAAAATATTATTCCCATCATCCTTATATTTGAACTTGGTCATTGATCATAATTTTAAAATGCTCCACTTTATCTTTAACCTTCAAGATTCGACAATACTCTTTCTTCTTACATTAGGATTAATAACATCCCATACTATAACCCTATTTAATAAGAAAATTGGAGTAATTTATTAATATCATTATCCCCTTCATAAACACCTCAGTCATCCACTCATCTCATTTAATTCATTTTCCCCATCTCTTCTCATTCACTCACTCACTAGTTTCACACTAGTTAATCTCCTCAAGGCTTAAAACATCAAATATTTTTATTGATCTCATGATCATAACCTACCTTCATGGATGAACTTCCCTGATCATAATAAACTCATCTAAATCCATTTTAACCTCTCAATCACTCTTCAATAATCACTTACACACCTCAAACTCATTAGTGAGCCAATTCCCTTATAACCTTTTTTTCGCAAATATCCTTAGTTTGCACATTATATAAGTCCTATTGAATTTATCATCCCATATTTTGTCACCCTATATCTTATTACTACTTCCAATAAAGTTTCATAACCTAAATACCTTTACAAATACTCTTTCCTTTGTAATTACCTTGCCAATTAGGTCTTCTAACCCTTCTTTGCTTCCTCAATCATTAAATCCATAATGTATGACACTGTACTAGTTGGAAAAGTATTTAATAATTTTATAAATACAAAAAAATGCCTTATTAAATTTTTTTAGGACTTTTCCATGCTTATAACTCAAGATATTGAGGTTTTTGTTCCAAAACCTAGCTAGTGGACTGTATAGGTCGAGAGGGGTTAAATTGTAATAAATTGGTTTGAGAGAATTTAAAACTTAAATGAGACCTTCCCAAGTTATGTAATATAGTTTTCAACCTTCATACATAGATAATTATCCTTTATCAATCTTGTTATGGCTTACAATAATCAAAACTCAGAATTATGTGTCCTCATGTAGGACTGTGTAAGGGTTAGTGGTCTATTTGCACTTCAAGAAGTTTAAAGAATAAAAAATTGATATTATTAAGAATTTTTATCCTTTTAACTTGTAATAATACTTAACCAACTTACTAACCATTCATTTTCTCAAACATATACACCCCTTCTTAGCATGTAACTAAGCAAAATAGGGTTTTGACTATGGAAAACAAAGTTCATTCTTACATGTAGACTGTACATTGAAGGTTTATCATTTGTCTTAAACTAAACCAAATAATTTGATATTACACCAAGAATAATCTACCTATATACCATCTCAATCATAACCATATTCTATACTTCAAGAAACATCAACTTTCATAACATTTTTGACCATCTCAAGTGTGCAATAGGGTTTGAGGATAGAGTTAGCTTTACTTGAGTTTATTTCACTATAAAACACGATATTAAATAAAAATTAGGTATACATTATTAAAACATATTTATGTTTAATGTAACATGGAATTTATTTCCTTATCAATATTGAGAAACCAACCAAATCATCCTCTACTTGACTATAACCCTGCATAACCTATCTCAGACCTGAAACACACACAAGAGTGATATTTTCATAGCCTCAATGGATTTTAAAAGTAAAATATAATAAAAAAAATACATATACTTTCATGGGAGAGTGAAAAAAATAACACAATTCTTTTCTATTAATTTGCAACATCACAATTTACAAAATATAGTCCAATCTTGGACTCTGCCATTCTTGGAGAGTGTCACATTCTAATTTCTTACTTTCCATTCTCATCTTCAGAGATATGTCTCCTAATACTCTCATAAACCTCTACACAATTACATTATATATTATTTTTATTACATCATTCCATATTTATTACTATC
The DNA here is from genome assembly GCA_037957365.1 of Torreya grandis. Taxonomy (NCBI): domain Eukaryota; kingdom Viridiplantae; phylum Streptophyta; class Pinopsida; order Cupressales; family Taxaceae; genus Torreya; species Torreya grandis. The sequence goes on along the minus strand of JARHVA010001540.1, from coordinate 1,109,420 downwards.
TTGGTAACTTTTATGCAAGCTTTCTTACATGGCCAACTCAACGCATGAGTGGTAGTTACACTTTTAACATGATTCTTGATTTTTGAAATACCCTAAGGAATTAGGAAAAAATTGCCTTTAAATACTCTTTTAATTACTCTTTTGACCATTTTAAAAACTTTCTCTCACCTAATCACTTCATACTATGCCCATGGTCCTTCTATGCTTAGGTCTAGGATTTGAATGTTCAAACTTACACTTTTGGAGGGAAAATTCCAAGTACATATAAAAATCAATCATAATGACTCATGATGACTCTAAAATAACAAATATATCCTAAAGGATCCCTCACACACACCTACATCCCAATATGGACCACCTATGACCCCTAACTAGCATATGAGTCCTTAACAACTAAAAATGATGTTTATGTACTAGATTCTCCTGCATTTCCCTTAATCTAATGATTTCCCTCTCTTGACTTGAAAATAGGTTCCATTTTATAAATTTAATTTCAAATGGCTTGACAAAACCTTTTATTTATATGATAATTTAGGATGACTCATGTATACTAGCCAAATTTTAAAAATATAAATAGGGAAGGGTTAAGGTATAATTTAAGGGACAAAATGTAGAAGGACCCAAAAATATTAAATGGATAATACCTTAGGGATATATTATTATTCAAGATGGGATATCAAAAACACGGGTTTGTCAAGAGACAAGTGGGTTTCAATTATCGAGATAGGGCTTAATAACAAGTGATAAGTGGTTCAAAATAAATAACAAATACCTTATGGATAAATAATTAGGTAAGTTTTAAGTTTAGTGGACCAAATAGATACTCATGTGGTATTATATCAATCCTAGAAATGGGTTAAAATGCATGAGTTTTCAAAATAAGCCAAATTAAGAGTAAAACACGGGCATAAGAGTTCTATGCCAAATTTGGGTGTCTACATAATGCCACTATTTTAACAAAGTTATGTGAGTGAAATGCATGTGTGCATCAAAATATACATGAAATTTTTTTTAATCATGCACCTTTTGTTACCTATGGAATAATGAAGGGTTTAAATTTTCTCTCATTAAGATTCCATCCACTTGAGTAGTTAATTTAGCTAAAACAAGTGCCAATTGCTATAGATACTTAAATTTCTCATGATATACATATAATTATTTAAAAATTTTAAACTATATATTTTAATTGGAATCAAAATGAATAATAGGAAAAAATACACGTGTTTGGTATTCCTTCAAATACCACCATAATTTATCCGTCATTGTTCTTTCAATAAGTGTTAAAAACACAGTCCAAAGCTTTCTCACAAGTCACTAGGGCTTGATACACACATCATAGACTTTCAAAAAAAAAATTAAACATAGAAAAAACACTTATTATGGATTAAATAACACTTCATCAAATTATTGATCAAGGAAGTATATGAATAACTTGTTTTCAATCATAAACTAAAACATCTTGAATTTAAAAATTATCTTTATAATGGCCCTCACCTTTGAGGTGATGGAGGAAGTCCCTATTGCTACAATCACTCAACTTAAAAGAATATATTAAGAACACCATATCTAATGGAAAATAATTTATTTGTCACATGTTATTATCTAAAATATATGTTATTGAAATATTTACCTCATATGTTAGGAAATAATGTAGCATGTTATTTTATACACTTATGGAAACATTGAGTTTGTATTTTTTTTAAATTTTTAATTTTGAATTAGTATTCATTCATGATATAATATATTATTAAAAAATCCTATTTTACAATTAAATAAACTAGTATACCTATAAAATAAGCACACCTCAAAGATGGGCCCAAATAAAACAATGAGAACATAATCAATAAATATACCAACATTGATGCATGGCAAACACCATAGAAAATTAGGCACCAAAAAAATACCATAGAATGATAATAAATACACACCAATTTAGTGACTCAATAATCTAGTGACTTGACTTATTACATAGCTCATAAGTCAAGACGAAAAGAGGATCCTCTAAGAATAAGAACACAAAAACTATAAAACACATATTCATTATAACAGTGTAACAATTGCAATGTAAAATATCCATGTGATAAGAGATGTATAGGATATTAGTATATGCATGGTTTAAAATGGAGAATATTCAATGGATTTTGTTAAAGGCTCCATCTTTTGGAACTTCCTTGTGACCAATAAATAGAATATCATCAATGGTTGAAAATGGAGAATAGGCAATGGAGATAAAGTGAGATTTTGGGAAGGTGCATGGTTATTATATAAGCCTCTCATTTTTATGCAACCTTGGAACCAAATTGGTCCTCTCATTCAATATTTTCAAGGGTTTAAAGTGTAGGAATATCTCCAAGTTTTTGAGGAAGGTAAAAGTTGGAAATAGATTAGGAATGATAATCTTAGAGCTGAAGGTAAGGTTATTCCTAATAATCTAAATACTCTTATTAAAACCTTTAATATTACTAATAGTGTGAAAGAGGATGAATTGATTTTCAAAAACTCCTTTGATGTAAATTATAGTGTGAAATATGGTTATAAGATTATTTCTCATATGCCTAGATATGATATTCCTTGGTCTAAGATGTGGAACAAGACTCTTATTCCTAAGATAAATATGTTTCTATTGTTGGTTGTGAAAAATAAGATATTAACAATTAATAATCTTAGGAAAATGGGTTTGATCCTTGTGAATAGATTTCCTCTTTGTGAAAATGAGAATGAAATAGGTGATCATTTGTTGATTAGTTGCCCATATTCCCATGAAATTTGGAGTATGATCCTGGACAAAATTTAGATCAGTTATGTTCATCCTTTATCAGTTTTAGACCTATGGATGGCATGTATTTTTCCCCCTTATGATAACATGAACTAGATAAATATATCTAAATTATACCTACCTCACATCATTTTGGGTATTTAGAGGGAGATAAACAGTAAGGTTTTTAGATACAAGAAGATTTCTATCAAGAAGGTTGGCATAAAGCTTTATGGAAGTATTATGGAAAACTTTAGAGTTAGACCACCCAATATATCTAATGGAATGACTGAGGAGGATATTAATACTTCCAATAATTGACAAATAGAGACTCAAAATAGAACTATAAATGATCTAAAAGTTGAAGTAATAAAAAAAAAGTGGAGAGATCCATCCCCTGGATAGGTAAAACTCAAATTCAATGGGGCATATAAGGGAAACCTAGGGGCTTCAGGAGGAGGAAGAATATACTTAGTGATGATAAAGGTAGTTTTATATAAAATTTTGTAGGAGTAATGGGTAATCAAACTAACCATTTAGAAAAATAACTTGCAATATTATGGGGCTTGAGATTGGAAAAATATTTAGGTATAAACAAGCTTATAGTCTAAGGAAACTCATTTAATATCATCAATTATCTATCTAGAAATAATTTGATAAGTTATAACATCAAAAAAATTATGGAGGAAGCTACTACCTTGATTAAGTCTTTTCAATAAGTTTATATCCAACATATATATAGGGAGGGTAATCATTCTATAGATTGGTTTATGAATGATGGAATTTATTCAATAAACTTTTGAAAATGGTTCAACAAGGAAGATCTGCCTAGAAAAATATGTCAAAGGATTGAGTTGGTAATGTACCTTATAAGTTAATGTATTAGTAATTCATGAGTGGAACTAATATTAATGGGATTAATTCCATTTTTATCATCATGAGTCTTTTTATTAAGATCATTAGATGGTGGAGCCTGAGGCTCAAGAAGAAAGGCTCGACATTGATGAATAATAATCATAGTGATGTCAAAAATTTGTGTGAAGATATTAAGTACCATATAAAGTATTATGGGAACCATGTCACTATTATTATTAATGTTAAAGGAAGGATCTATCATTTTGGCAGAGCTAATCCTGATTTCAATGTTTTCAAGAGGGGTAGACATCTTCATAGAATTGAGCCAATCATGTCAAACTACATCAAATAGGATGGAGAGCTATGAAAAATTATCAAAGAATGAAGGCATGATGAACATATTTTTGAGATGTTTATGAAGAGGTGGAATAACAAAATTGTGTATTTCAATGAGGTGAAAATAAAGATCATTGAATATCTTATTTCTCAAGTCACTAGCTTAGAGTAGAGGTCACAAAAATCTTAAAAACTTACATAAATTTTAAGGAGGAGAAGAGAAAAATCCTATTATAATGGGAAGATCTAATCCCTTTACAAAATGGGTTTTCCCAAAATATTTCCCTTGATCATTTAGAGAAGTGGCTAAATAGGTAATGTTATATATCACTCTTGAAGGAAGGAAAAAAGTGGTGCATTGGTCCCATTTTATTTTCTTAAAATGTATTCACCATAATATCCCCCTTAGTATTCCTTTATACATCCTTCATTCACTTGAGAGCTTTGTCATGGATGTCAAGAGAGGGAATAAATCTCAACCTCTACATCAAGTTGTAATTTTCTTGAGCCATAAGTTTTTAAAGGGTGTTAATAAGAGTTATGTTTACATTCCAATTCAAGAAAAATATAATTCATCCAATGGAGGGACCAAACTTCTATTGAGGAGCACTGCAAAATAAAATAATGATGGTCTAGGTACTGGAATCTTGTTAGTTTGTGTGGGAAATAGAGTTCTCATAGGGAGGGTTTTATATGCAATTTGAGGATCAATTTTAAAGCCTTAAAGGCTGGTCTAAGAGGTGGGGAAGCTAAAAGTAATGAAGGAAAATCTAAAAAGAATCCTTTGGATATTTAGGAAGAAATAGTGGATGAGATCGTGGAGGGTCTTCATATGCTTAAGAGTAATGCAATAGTTTTTTATCCTAAATATAAAGGAGCCAAGAAGTGTATGTCCTCAAAAGAATCAAGGAATAAAGGTAAGGATTTTCATCCCTTGATGGCCAAATATCATCAAAATCTCAATGCTGATTTTCAAAATTTAGAGGAAATTATTAGAAATCAAAGTAAGGAAGATAAGTTGGGGGAGGAACTAAGTTTACAACAGCATTTATTAGATGGATATTTAAAGAGTATATTTACTTAAAATAACAAGTAAAAAATTATATGAGATTATCCTTCTTCAAAATAAGGAAGACCAAAGCGAGGTGAATATTCAACTAAAAATGTTTAGAGACAAATTGAGTACTCTCAGACATGAAAATGTAGAGTTGCAATAAAATTTATAGCTTTTGGTGATTGTTAGTAAATTTTATATGAAAAATAGTATTTATAGCATGGAATGAATTAGAATCATGTTGGGAGGAATGATGGAATAGATCGAGACATCCTATATCCAGAAGGTCAAGTGTAGTTGTTACACCAAAGAAATTGGTCAAGTTCCCCAATTGTTTCAACATTCAGATATGGATCTGAAGAGAATGATTTGAATCTGGTAAGAGGCCTTTGGAATCCAAATTTTTTTTTTTTTTTTTTTTTCTATTTTCTATCATTTTTTGGTTGTGTTATTTTTAGTTATTTTGGATTTTATCTTGTAGTTGACTTTATTGAAAATCTGGGCTGCTAAGCCTTATGTGCCAGCTTATTATATAAGGTTGGGTCCCTGATTCAAAAAACCCTTTTGTTTACCAATAATAAAATAACTATATTAGTATAAAATGTAGTAACCAATTTAACTAGATCAATGTGATAAAGGGAAAAGAAATAATATATATCACCATGTAATAATCCTCTAAAATTGCCATGCCCCTAATCTAGGACGTGCTCTCTATGAGATTTATCCATCTAAGATGTGGGAATACCACATCAAATTATACAACCTATAAAATTTCATAACACTCACTCCATAAAGATACGATGAAAATCCTATGCATAAATAATGGATATTAAAGTGCCTTTGTGTCCCACTAGAAATAAGATATCACACCCAATATTACTTTTCTTGAATTTATGTGAAGATGTATTTGTTAAAAGGTGTAGACATTAAATTTGAATTATATATCACCTCAATATTATATACTTGGTAATTAATTCTCATGGTTGTACCTTCAATTATGAGACCTCTCTATTATTGAAAGACTTTGCATTTGCTATCTCTTATGCCTATTTCTTATCTCTTAGTTTGACCATATGTTATTCTAATGACCAAGACTTATATTCTATAAAAAATTATTTAAAATTTATTATTATCATACTCTACAAGTTTTGGACCTACACCTATTTTCCAGTTTCTTGTACACTTGCATACTAGCTAGACACCTATGTCAATGCTAGTGTCATGTGCCAAACTAAATGTCAAGTGCACTAAAGTCATCAAATTTGCAATATAATGTGTCCTTATGGTCATCATAAGTGATTTAATGTGATATCTTTACAAAATGGATTGGTCTAGTAAAATATCAATCCTCATTCATTCCTCACCTAGCATAAACCTAACAATCATAAGGAAACTTACCAAAATCAGTCAATCAAACATTCAAGTGAGAAAAACTTTCCTATTATTTCATATTTCAATATCATTCATATTCTTAACCCATCTAAAAGTCTTATTTATTGAAGGATCATTCCATGAACAACATTTTTCAAGTTATAAGCTAGGTTAGTATATGTACTTGCTTATCACATGTTGCATCTTAATACACACACAAGCCAACCCATAGGGTAGAACTACATAAGTCTGAGGCCCTCTTCAGAGTATTAGATATGTAGGTAATACCCATTTATATATGATTCCTTAGATAATATTGACATTATATTCCCAATAACCCATTTTTTCCATAGTCACTCCAAGGGTGAGAAAGTTTGGGTTTGATCATTTGATAAAGAGCGATAACTTATGTATGAGATCTGAACACACCAAAGTAAAAGAAAAAAAAAACCAAATTTTTTGAGGTGTTCACATATAGATACAAATAATTTTCTATACTAGACACCTACATGCAAGTTAGATAGTAGCATCAATGTAACCATCTAGATCCAATGCAAGTGTCTGAGGCACCAACATGCAAATTTAAATAATATGATAATTGATCCAAAATCTAGATCCAGTCTGATTCCAACTTGTTTTATACCATATCTACACACACATGGTAAAGTAAATAAGTAATATTATTTATAATTCATTTTAGTATCAATCAATAACTATACTTTATATTTTTAGCATATCTTAGTATTATAAATTCATAATATTATTTATCCAATTTTGTAAATTAATTGGCTTACTATAGATCTATTTATCACCCTTATTCTTATTCATTTATATATTATTAACCCTATACTATATTTATCCATCTCAATTTAGGGTTAAAAAAGTGTTATCAAAATATATTTCACTAAATATTGGGGATCATATTTAGGTACGACTATTAGATTTTGTGTGGATAGCATTTAGATGTAAATCTTGTTTTGTTATGGGTCATTTGTTAGAATATTTCAAAAATAAGAAGGTTTATAATTCTTAAAATAAGGGAAGGAAACTTACATGGTAGAATGGGGTATATTTTTTTCACAAAAATGTTTGTGTTGTATGAAATTCAATATTAGGTACGTTATATGTCTAAATAGTTGTAAATCTCCAAGGATGTTTTGATGAAAATCTACTCTTCTTCTCCAAACTATGGCTTTACAAAGGTGGTGGATCAAAGTTATCCTAATTATTTATCTTGTAATGTTATTGGTTTGGCTCCAAAAATTTATGTTGGAATTCCAAAGGCTTCCTCACTTGTAGATAATGGACCTCCTATTGGGCTTGATTTGGATGATCTTCAAGCTCCCTTCTTGAATGGTAGTTCTACCTCCTTTCCTAAATCTAATGAGTAAACTCTAGTTAAGAAAAATAAATATTCCTCAAAAAGGAAGGCTTCATAAAATATGGTGTTAAGGTCTCACAATAATAGGATTTGGGATTTATGGTTTAGGGCCTTGGATGTTTCTAACCAGTGCTAGAAAATCTGGTATAGTGGTTGTGGAAGTTGTTCACCTTTGGCTTTAGAAGTATACTTTGACAATGGTTTTTTCAATTTAAAATTTGATGTTCCTTTAATTGTTTGAAGGATTAATTAAATGCTTCTAGATGAATTGGTGCTCTTCTGAATCTTGGGGGGTGGGGTTCAATAATTCTACCCTTTTTTTAGGTTCTTTTTGTACTATGGAGACTTGCTCTACATAGTTATGATTGTAAATGAATTTTATTTTAAGATCTTGTAAAAATCTCAGGTTTTTTTTGGGCGTTTCCATTGGGGTAACTTAGATTTTATTCTATGGTTTGGCCTTTGGTGATTTTTTAAAATATTTTTATGATATTAATATGAAGGGTGAGGGTGTGAAAGCAAGATATATTTTTGTTTGCTATTTATTTAGATGTGGAAGCTCTTGGTTTATAGTTGGAGGTTGTTTTATTATATAAAAAATATATGAGGTTTTTATGGTGAATTCATTTGTTGTAAATGCATTTATTAGGAGTGGCATTTCTTGGCTAAGGGTGGAAAAAGTTTTGAGTAGTGAATGCAAAACATTTAATTTTTTTGTGCTTTATATGGATGGTTTTATACCATTTTCCCTTGACATTTTGGGTATTTTCATTTTTTTTTTGGATGGCTTATGGAAGACATATTTTCCTTATTATTTGGGGCATTTTAATCTCTAATATGAAAGACGTACTTTTATGTTATAGAAGATTATTTAATTTTTTTGCTATAGAAGTGGTTGGATTGTAACTATAAAAGAAAGTATTTTTTGTGGGTGTTTTATGGGAAATTTTGAATTGATCTCCTTTGGGATACTAAATTCCTTTTACCTTTAAAAGAGGTTGTTATGATGTTTAGAATTTTAAGTTTTATTTTGAAATATTTTAAGAAGCTTTGGGTTTTTTTTGCCTTACCCATGGTGACTTTGGTCTTGTTAGTTTTGCAAAATGGGTCTTATTATAAAATCTATTTTTGATTAATAAAAGGGGTGAGGGACCCCATAATCCTATTTTACCAATAAAAAACATGGATAATGGAAACCCATAACATAGGTAAATATGTAGCATGTATAAATCAAATTTTTTTTGAATTTTTATAATTTCATGTAGATAAGATATGATTAGGGAATGCCAAAACATGAAAATGGGGCATATTTTTGGTGGGGTATAAGTTTTCATGTTTTATATAATTTTTTAAATCTTTATAGTACAAAAAATATGGTGACATATTGCATCCACTACTAATAATAAGCTGAGAATAACCTATGTAGATGATGCAACTGCACAAATTAAAAACTTTTTTGAATTTTAGAAATTTGGCAAATGTTTTTAAATTTTCACCAATGTTTTACTCTTTTTACCTATTTGATGGTAAATGTATATGATTCATAATTTTTTTGATAATGATAAGCATAACTTGATAAAGTGCATAAATATTTTTAGTGATTATCATGATCCATGTAATGGTGAAAGCCAATTACATAATTATAGACACATAAATTTGATATTAGACACTTTAAAATGTTATTTTTGACCAAGACTTAACATACATGACTTGTACATACATAATTTAATATTTATCACACTCTCTCCTAGACATTCACTTAATTATGGGTGAAGCCTTCCCATTTTTTATTATTCACACATAATTTTTCCCTATTATTTGCCTAAATAGATTATCATATTACTCAGGGTGTCCCCTGATTTCATATCATTACTTTTTTATTTTTTGGACACCTCCAACCATAATAAAAAAAATCTAGTTAGTAGATCCATTTTTCTTGTTCGAACCTATTCGTGCACTCTTAAATATCTATTTTACTAAATTAAAAATCTTCCTTTGGATCAAACCATAAATTTTACATGTTGGATTGGAGGAGAATCACCCAAAGTATTATATATCTAAGCATATCAAACCTAATACTATTCTTATCTAATAATTTAGTAAAAAACATATATTACACTAAAGAATAAATCCACACATCCTTAAGGCACTTCCCTAGCCAAATGTGCAAACCCTCAAAGGGATATCCATCAATCCAAATATGAATACTATTTCAAGTTCAATAAAATCATAGGTTGTCAAGTGTCAAAAGTCAAACATATGATTACACTGAACACTAGTATTACACTAATTGAGTAAACACATAGTTAGGTGGGAGAACTACATATGGTTTGAGAGCTATTTTGAGTCTTGGAATGTAGGAAAAACTCAACCACTCAATTATGGGTAATTGATATTATCTCAACCCATCATTTCTAGTCTTTTCTAATAGACAAATAAAGTGTCAAAAGTAGAGCTAGGGTTTCAAGGTGAAGAAGCATTAATTTGAATTTGTGCATAGTTTGAGCCTCTGATATTACATATAATACTTATATACATGTAGATTAAATGATATGTGGTGAAATATACCATCACTTCTCACACTAATATATTTGAAACCCATAAAATACATTCAGTTACCACAAGCATCGATGCATTAGCAGACTCATTCCTACAAGCTCAACAAATTTATTTTTATATTTTTAAAACCACAAACCCATTCGAGACCACTCTTGATGTTGTACAGTATCACAAACCAAAAAATAATTAAAACAAGCTAAATACCATAGCTTTTAAGTTATTTAAATTTATAGAAACTATAATAAAATAATTATACTCTATGAGTTACATTCATATTTGCTTGATTTAGATATATATTTTACTATCTAAATTAGTCTCAATTTATATCTTATTTATAACATTAAATAAAAAATAAGATAAAATATATTGGTGAACCCTTTACTCCTTTGAACATAAAAACCCCTAGGTTTACTCAGGGTTTCATTCTACCATCTTAGGGTTTTAGATTTCTTTGTTAGGGTTTCAAACCTAATTCTTGAGTTCCCCTTATCATATATGTATATCTAAAGTTTCACTCTATGTAGTCTCTAAAATCTAGTTTTAGATACTTGGAAATTATATTTTTGACCTACCTCCACCTCACATGACTTATGCATACACATAAGGATCTTATTATCCCTTATCTCACATCCACATCCTTTTCATGGGTCTGACCTTCTAAATATATTATCAACAACCTATAGGAGTTATTTGTTCTATGTATAACCTATTCAAAATCATATTCATACTATCTCCAAATCATCAGATCAATATTCCTACCTTTTGGATAAATCCATCAAACTCAGACTATTATGGAATTCTAGACTCATCCAAACCTAAAAACTTATATCAAGTGAATCAATAGTTACTTTTCAAACTCAAATACTTTTTATGGGTTGTCGATACATTTCACATGTCAATGGTGTGAGCAAGTACCCAAATATTCCCATATAAATACATAATATGTGTAATCCTATCCACTTTATAGTATTTATCTATCATACACCTATCAAGCATCAATAAATCACTTGCACATTCAAAGGGATTACACTATTATTTCCAATTTAGTCATCAATCATAAGGATCAAGGCTTATCCAAGTCTCAAACACCTCAAATCAAAGCCAAATTTGACATTATCTAAGTGTCAAAAGCTAGATCATAAGTTGTGTTCATTTATAAGGACCACTATTACACACAAACACCTATTGAGGAGTACTACATGTAGTTAAAATTACCTTTTCAGAGTATTGTATATGTAGGTAGTGCTCAACCATTCATTAAGAAATGGTTGGGATCATATCAACCCACCTTTCACCCCCATTTTGCATGCCTAAACCTAGTTTAGAAAGTGGAACTAAGGTTTCAAAGAAAAGGAGATAGGTTTCTAAAATTGCATGCATAGTGAAGCCCTAAGATTTCATACATAACTGGTTTACAAGTAGGTGTAATGGCTTGTATGAAAACAAAGGAAAAAAATCCACTTAATTAAATTCATTATATTTTAGACAATAATGTAAATCAGTACCATACAAAAACTAACAAACTTGTCTACAAGAATCCAAAGACTTATTTCTTGATTTGAGTAACTCTTAATCCAATTTATTTCCTTTATGATACTTGCATCTATTCTCTGACCTTTAAAAAATAATAAATATTCTCATTATATTAATCCATTAGTAATTTCCATAATTAGAAAATGCAGTTGTTTGAATTTTGTCTTTTACATTAAGATTAATGTTTATTGCTATATTTCATACAATCTAAAAAAAATCAAAATTTCTATCTTGTTTAGGTTCACATAATCAAAATAAGCTTAGGTTTATAAAATTTCATGCATAGTGAAGCCCTAATATTTCACACATAAATGGTTTACAAGTAGGTGCAATGGCTTGTATGAAAATAAAGAAACAAAATCCACTTAATGAAATTCATTAGATTTTAAACACTAACGTAAATCAGTACCATATAAAAAATAACAAACTTGTCTAAAAGAATCCAAAGACTTAGTTCTTGATCTAAACAACTCTTAATCCAATTTATTTTCCTTTATGCCACCTACATCTATTCTCAAACCTACACAAAATAATAAATATGCTAAGTATATTAATCTATTAGTAATTTCCGTAATTAGAAAATGTAGTTGTTTGAATTTTGTCTTTTACATTAAGATTAGTGTTTATTGCTATATTTCATACAATCTAAAAAAATTCAAAAGTTCTATCTTGTTTAGGTTCACATAATCAAAATAAGCTTAAACATATTGGTGAACCCATTTATATACTGAGCAATACAAACACCGGTTCTTCTCTTTGGGTTTCATCCTTATTTTTAAGGTTATATATATATATATATATATATATATATATATATATATATATATATATATATATATATATATATATATATATAACATCCATTATAGCTATGAGTAATTTGTGAATGAGAGAAAATCTTCAAACCTTATTTCTGATTTTACCTCATTCATAAATTACTCATTGTTATAATGGATGTACATAGTTCATACTTTCTAACTTAAGCTATGATTATAATAATTAAATTTCCCCCACTTTAATATGAAAAATCAATAACAACTATGTAATTCCATGGATCAAATATGTGTGCACTAATGAGGATAAAATTAATAATGAACAATCTTTAACCTTCCTAAATTCATATTGTTATAATATTCAATATAAGTTTATTCTTGTTACCACTATGAATCGGAGGGCATGCATGACTCATTTTATTCCGAATTACCCTAGATAGAAAAGTTTTACTAGATACCATCACACCCTCATTATTCATCCATGACTTATATTGGAGTTCATGGTCTTTGTTGTCACTACTAGACAAAGTAGGGTGACCCATCATGCACAACAAAATAGTTGTATTCAACATGTTCCTTCTCATCCCCCTATACTTCCCATGAGACCTTCCTCTCAAACCAAGGGGTATGATATCATTGATCAACTAAAAATATCAATTATAATATTTTTATCCTTAAATTACTAATGAGATCAACTATTTACAAAGACATCCTATATGAGGTGTTGTGTGAGACAACTCTCCCAAATGATACAAACATGCATCTTTTTCCTCATTTTTGAATACATTAAAGGATAATGATGAAGTGGCTTCATTTGAAAAGTGATATTTTTCTACTAAATAAACATTTTATAAAAAATTTCCATTGTTCATTCAACCTCAAATTCAAATTAAATGAGTCAAACATGTATTGATAGATAATGGATTGAGAATGTATATCTGTAACATAAATTTCTTAAAAAAAATTATATGTCAATATGAATACTATTCAAAAATCAAATCAAAGTGAAAAAGGATTTGATGATATCCCATTTCAAAGACTTGGATCAACATCATTGGATATGACACAAGACCCAAGACATTGTTGACCCTATTTCAAGTTGTGCCTAATAATCTACCATATAGTTTACTCTTGGTTCAACCTTGGATACATACTATGGAAGTAGTACCATCTACTCTACATAGGTGTATGAAATTTATACATTATGGACATGAGTATACATTCCCTAAACATAATGATCCCTTCAAATATTGTAAAAATGACACATTCCAATAATGACGGTAATTTAAAATTAAATTTTATGCATTATTTTTTAGTGTCTCCATCAAAAAAGGTAATAATGAAGGTAATATCTCAATTAAAAAAATACATACATATGAGACTAGATAATTTATTTAAAGTAAATGAAAAGGAACAAGGTATGAACATTAATGAATAAATAAAGTACTTTAGACTAATATAGAGCAAAAAATGACAATTCTAGACCTTTCCTTGTTGGTCAATTTGGAAAATCAAAATTTCATAGTTGAATATTATTATGAAAGTGATGATGATGATGATATTGGTATGCAAGAGAATATAGATAATCATTTATGCACGTTAAATTATAATCATATTGATCCAGATGATAATACATATGTAAATAATCAATTGAAATCTCTTACTCAAGATAATCCAAACAAGATTTAAAAAAATGAATTCAAATTTTATGTCTAAGGGTTATATCACTTAAGGATAAGATCACACATGTCCACAATCCTAAGCATGCTAGTTTCAATTACACATTTTCCTCTCCACTAAAGAGCTTTGTGTTGTATAATATTTCATTTCAAGTATGGATTCAATAATTTAATACATATAAAATTAATGGTTTATAAAGTTTGCATAAGGTTAATAAGAATATAAGTGAAGTTCTAAGAGATATATTTCCTAACAAGTTAATCACTTTGATTCCTACGTGTCCTATAAAGAGATACAAATACTATTGTGTCTATCTTAAAATGCATGGAAATAATATAGATATTTTTTTGGGAATTACAATAAAATATTAAAAATCTTAAAATAAAGGCATGATTGTAATAAGCTAATTAGCAACCAACCATGATGCAAATAAGATTGATATAATTTTCCAACAAAAGAATTTTATAGTGATTTATTTCGGACCTACACATAACTAACCCATTAATAAGACAAGTGATATCATTTGTGTAAAATATTTCAAAAATCCAAAAATATTTTAAAAATAAAAAACCCAGTCCTAAGCATGACATGTGTGCTAGTTTTCATTATCCATTTATGTTTTTTATCACATGTTTGATATATTAAATATCATTTAATATGTACATGAATTTCATGATATATATGATTTAGATGTAGGACATGCATGATATACATAATACATGCATGCATAGATATAGGAAATTCATATACCCAGGGGCCATGCCAATGTTGGAGGCATCTCACTGCATAGGCTACATTGATGCAAGTTATATCTTTATATAAACTTTATATTTAGCATGTTTAGTTACATAAATTGTTTTCACATGTATTTATCTTACTTATATTCTATACAATGCTACATTTCATGAACATTCTACTTTACTATGTTATGGCATTAATATAGATTGATAGTGTAGAAAATTTTCACTTGTTCTATGCTTCATTGTTGTTGTTTCATTTCATATATATTATCCATTGATTATTATTTACTTATATATTGTGTTAATTTATGACATTAGTTGACTAAGATTTGTTGTATGCCTATGTAATCACCTAAAGTGGTATTTAGATGCTAAGAGTGTTACTTGAGATAGCCTATGCCTAACTTATCCCTAGACCTATTCTAGAGACTTTATCACACTTTTATATCCATTGTGTATACTACAAACATCTTCTATTAGCTCAAACATAGTCCAAAACAACTTTCTCAGACCCCAACCTAGTGTGCCTAGTAGTCTGCTAGCTGGACACTAATGCCACATTTAAGGACACTAGAGCCACATGGCACTAGTATCCCCAACTTGGTGTTAGTTTCCCTTGCCCTAAATCTCTTGACTAGATATATATTCAAACATGTGCCCCTCCTAAGGTTAGCCTAAGTAAATTTTATTATCCACACAAGCTATAGATCTCTATAAATATAAGACTATTTGACCTCTATTCACTAGATGGAAAATAGATGGAAAAGCCTATCCAAATGAGAAACAAGTTGAGAAAAATTAAGGTATTTGATCCCTATTTAACCATACTTATATATAATACCATCTATAACTACCTTAAGCCAAAATTTTAAATATTTTCAAGCTCAATCACACTCAAGGAATTCAAAACCACTCTCATTCGAGCATTCACTTGCACTTGAACCAAGCAGTAGGTGGGAGAACTACATTGAGCTTGATCCCTCCTTAGAGTATTGGTATGTAGGCAACTCTATTCACAATGGGGTGTTGAGGATGTCCAACCTATCCTAAAAATGAACATACATTTTCAGCTCATGCCATACTTTCAAGGAGGATTATGGTTTGTACACTAAATTATATTTTCTAGGCACAATATAGAGTTCCAGATTTCATGCACATAGGAATAGAACCCAAAAACACAAGTTTAGGTACTCCCAAAAAATATGAATAGTCTTGAAAAGAGGACACTACTACCATTTTGAGGACATTAGAGCATCATGACACTGCTATCTAGGTGGGGTACTACTGTCTAGTGAACAATCAGATCTTGGGGCTCTATTGACAATACTCAGACCTATCTAGAATTTAGTTTTTAGAACCTAGATCATCCATGATAGTAACTTTATAGATAAGTCTCTATTAAAGCATATTTATTACTATTTTAAAAAATTCAAAAGAATTCAAAATCCATAAAAAACTAGTGGTTAATTATTGCATATTATTTAGTTGATTTAGACATCTCATCCTGTTAATCTAACTTAGGATTTACACTAGTAAAATCCTAAAAGGTTAAATCATTTGGTGAACCTGAATTACTTTGAATATTGCTCAAAACCCTAGTTTTGCCTAGGGTTTACCTTTTTTGAACTTTTGTGCACTAAATTAAGGTTACAAATTCCTATTTTTCTAATTTTTATGAATAGCCTAGCCTATTTAATTAATACCATATTAGGGTATCACTTATTTAAAATTAATTTAAATCTTTGGTTAACTTACCCTAATTCAAAACCCTAACACTACCAAACCCTAGGGTCTACATTTACATAATTCATATTTTAGATGCACATATCTTCTAAATTATATAATCATGATTATATTGATAGAATAAATTAATCGCTTTTTATTTCAAAGTTTATGACTTTCATTTGCATGATTATTTCCTCTAATTCATAATAAACTAAAAAATGACATAGATACATGTATAGATGATGCTTCATATCAACTCAAATGTATTTCATGTTTTATTCCTTATTTCACATGTTATCTTTATCCTATGTGAATTAAAATTAATACACAATTCTTAAATCACATAGATAAATTATTACATCAAATAATAACTATACTACTTAAAATCAACAAATCTCCCTTAGATGCATT
Organism: Torreya grandis; assembly: GCA_037957365.1. Taxonomy (NCBI): domain Eukaryota; kingdom Viridiplantae; phylum Streptophyta; class Pinopsida; order Cupressales; family Taxaceae; genus Torreya; species Torreya grandis. The sequence goes on along the minus strand of JARHVA010001540.1, from coordinate 1,092,247 downwards.
TTGATCTTTGGTCCATTATAATTCCTTTCCTATCATTTATATACATATCAAAACATCATTAGACTTGCTTATTCCTATTTCTTCTTGATAACAAACATCTATCTAACATCCCACATCTATTATTAGCTCTATGCTCTTGGTAGACCTTATGGTCCAGGTTGTGATGTCCTCATGTGGTGTTGAAGCTTGGCAGGTTTGTAATACCCATGGCTATAGATTTATGGATCATAGAATTACTCCTTTAAGGAAAATTTCCATTTTAGATCTTTTATATCATGCCAACACATAAAAATATATTTTGTGTGTGACACTCTATGATACTTAGGTACCTCAAAGATCTGAGCCCGCCTATGTTGCTTATATTATCAACACTATGAAATGGACAGAAGAACATATTTATTTTGAGAGAGAGGAATTTCCACCTCAAAACATCATATATTTACATCTACCTCTCTATATTTCTTTATTAATTAACAAGGTAGGTGCTAAATGAGTTTTAGTTGATAATGGATCAATGTTGAATATTTACAACATCTCTTTTCTACATCATCTTAACATACATGCTACAAATTTAGATCCTTCTAATATGAGCATCCGAGGGTTTGATAACATTACAATTTTTTTTTATTCAAATCACATTAAAGCTTACCCTCAGACCCATAACACTACCAAAAACATTTCAAGATATGCCTAATGATCTAAAATTATAATCTTTTGCTTGGGAGACTATGCATTCATGATATGCATGTAGCTCCATCAACATTACATGCATGTTTAAAATTTAGATACAAAGGTCATATATATACATGTCATATGGAAATAACCATTTAATTACTGTCAACATATAAAACCTTCACATAGTTATATTCCTCACATGGATTTTGCTTCTACACCACCCCAGTCTATAATTCAAAGGAGGCATACAACTCCCCCAGTTACTTTTAACACCCAAGGTAATAAGTTCACTTCACCTTTTGCATTACAATACTCACAAAAAATGGGTTACATAAGATAGGGCCTTGGAAAACATGAGTATGGAATACTAAATCCCATGGAAGCATATGATCAACAGGGAAAACAAGGACTAAGATATAAAAATGATACATCTAATACTAGATCCTCTCATAATACTTCTCAAAATATCACATTTTATCCACCTATTCTATGAGAAGTTGATATAGTGAACCATGTTTATTCACTTTTAATTGTCTACCTTGATCTCATTGATGATAGAATTTCTCCATATCTGCCAGTTTTTAACGAGTTATATAACGATGAGGCTCTCCTAGAATTCCTAGGTACATATGAGGATCTCCCTTCTTTATATCATAAGAATAGGTTTCCTCATTCTAAAAGTGCCCAGACATACTTTGATGAGAATTCAGATGATTTAGATAATATGTTACCTAACACAAATGATACAATTCTAACAACACTATATACTTTGGATCAATCCACATTACTTGATGAAGAAACAATCAAATTTAAGTCATCACACCAAAACTGATCCTCACATCATATTATTGGCTGTCACCTTATATAAATTATAAGAAATGGATATTCATCATATTTTAACTAATTTTACTCAATTATTTACATGGGCTTATTTTGATATGCTTGATATTGATCCCTCAATAATAATACACAAAATCATATTATATCCCGATGCCAAACCAATAAAATAAAATATTCATAAAATGTATCCTAAATTAGTTTTCCTTTTCAAGGATGAGATCCAATAGTTGTTAGATGTTGGTTTCATTTGAACATTCACCCATCCATAATGGGTTGCCAATATTTTTCCTATTCATTACACCCAATGGACAAAACTCATATTACTTTGAATCTAGAGACCTCAAAAAATCATGTCCTAAAGATGATTTCCATTTACCAAACATTGATGTGATAGTTGATTCCATATCCAACTATGAGATGCTCAATCAAATCAAGATCACTGAAGAAGATAAAAAAACTTATATCACCACACCATCGAGCAATTTTTACTATATACTCATGCTATTAGGATTAAATATTGTTGGTGAAACTTACCAATGCACTATGACATATCTTTCATGAACTCATTTATAAGATAGTCGAATATTATGTCGATGATTTGTTATCAAAGTCAAAAGAGTGATAACATCATGTAATCAAGTTGCAAATTTTTTTCAAAACACTTAGGAAGTATAATGTTTAACTCAATCCTAAGAAATGTGTCTTTGTAGTTTCCTCATGGAAACTTTTGGGTTTCATTATATCTCAACACAACATAAAAGTTGACCCTAAAAAGGTCAAAACAATCATGGATATGCCTCCTCCTACTAATATGAAACAACTTTGGTCCCTCCAAGGGAAAATTTAGGAAATTCATCGATTTATGGCACAAATTTTAGATAAAACCCAATCATTCACTAGACTACTTAAAAACGATGTGAAATTTGAGTGGGACATCAAATGTCAGGAAATCTTTGATACACTTAAGCATTACTTACTCAACCCTCCTATCTTGGTTCCACCTATACCTGGTAAACCATTTCTACTTTACATTTTAGTGACAAATCACACACTAAGAGCACTCCTATCACAACATGATGATTAGAATAAAGAAAGATAAATTTACTACATCATTCTACACTAGTTGACTATGAACAAAATTATCCAATAATTAAAAAAAATTGCTTAGCACTAGTATTTGTTACTCAAAAACTTCATCACTACTTGATTAATAATGAGACACAAATCATTACCAATGTCGATCCCTTAAAATTCATCATGTCAAAACCACATATTTTGGGTCGTATTGTAAAGTGGGTTATGTTACTTAGATAATGTGACCTCAAAATCATACTACAAAAATTGATGAAAGGTCAAATAATTGCAGATCAACTGGAAATCACTCCATTACTCGATATAAATCCTATTAATGATGATTTTAGAGATGATTTCATAGCACACAATAAATAATCAAGATCAAAGTCATCATCTTTTATGTCATTATTATCAAAAGAAATAGAGGGTCTCTAAACCATATGAGATATATGTCATGTATAAGTACCAATAACCCTATATAATGGGTGATCATAATGTGATGGAGGAGGATGTACATTATATGCCATTTGCACTTTTGGTTCTTTCTTAGAATGGTCTTGAAAAGGAATGTTAAATATTTTCTAGTTTTCATGATCACCAGGTTGTGAACCTAATTCTTTTGAAATATCATCAAATGCAATATTTTGATCATCAATAAGATCTTGGATCTTATGTTTCAAGTTAAAACATGTATTTGTAGAATGTCCTGGTCCCTGATGATAATTAAAATAAGCATTCACATCATATCCTTTAGGTATAAGACTATTCATATGAACCTCTATAGGATGAGGGAGAAGTATAAGTTGACACTCTATTAACCATGGGATTAATGAATCTGGGGACTTAGGTAAATGCTAAAATTATCTCTTTGGTACATTGGATAAGATAATTCAATTAGGCTACCATGAAACCATGTTAACTATGGTGGTTGTTTCCTTTTTAGGATTAGGAGGTTTTACCTTATAAACATGTTTGATTATAAACTTATTAGTTTATGTAGATTAAGTTGGTGTGTTTGATACATTTTTGAGATTATTCAATGAAATAAGCTTCATTTCACAATCTCATGCAACATGGCATAGGTCATAAAAAAAATTAACTTCTTAAAAACAATGGAATCATGTAAATGAGAAAGAAAACATTGCTTGAATATGTCTTGTAACTTATTTTCCATATGATTGGTCATTTTAGCTAGCATTGTCTTATATCTCAAGACATACTCATTGATAGGTTCATTTGTTCCCTATTTAATTTTGGCAATTTGAGCATAGGTAAAAAAATTATAAATATTAATTAAAAAGTGTGTTAAAAACTAATTTGTAAGAGGTTTGAATGATTTCATAGATTGGAAAGTTAAGTCATAGAACCACCTCAAAGCATAGTCCTTTAGGCTTCTTGGAAATAATTTGGTCAAGAGTTTATCTTTAGAGGCATAGTCAAGGTATGCCATATAAAAGGATCGAAGATGTTGTTCAGGATCACCTTTGCCATCATAAAATGTGAACTTTGACACAACAAAACCAATTAGAAAAAAGTGTAAAGATGTCTCAATTGAAAGAGGGTTATGTAACACATCTTTGGAATCAATAACACGAGGAGACTTTAAAGCATTTTGTTTAATGTTTGTAACCTTGTCCTCTAAGGTTTTTATAACTTGAAGGAGTGTTTGAACTGTAGACCTAGTGGGATTTAGATTAGAAATTTGAGTAGTAACCAAAGGAGATGTAAACATGGTTTGAATGGTAATAAGCATTGAAATCGATATTTGAGTTGAAATATTTTGTCATTCTATTGTAGATGTAGTAATAGTAATTTTAGGAAACAAAGGTTTAAACACATAACTCGTGCCCACACTATATGTATTATGTTTTAATGTGTTCAAGGGGAGGCATGTTTCAACTATATATTTTAAATTTTTTGTTTCCAGTATAGTTTTGAGGATCTCATCAGTATGATTTTCATTCTCAACATGGGTATGAAATAGTATGATCCATAGTATGAAATCCATCATTAGTTTGAGACATCTTAGATGGTGGAAGGGTAAGCTCAATGTTTTAAATAGGCACACCTCCTAATATATGGTTACACCTAGGTTACATGCAAAATAATATAAGTAGGAAATGAAAAAGCACAATAATTTGAGACCCTCACTAACTAAAAATCCTAGGAATTAGAAATGTCTGCATTCATATGAATTGGGTTCACCAAATGTTTAGCCCTAAAAATGTGTTTTCTAGGTTGAGGTTACCTAGATACTCATTACAAGGGTATATATAAATGAATAAGCACAAGGGTGATAATCAAATCTATAACAGACCAATTAGGTGTTAAACTCAAATATAAACTTACACTAAATTTCTTATGCTGAATTATGCTAAAAAGAGTAAGTACAACTATGATAGATATAGAAATGACAAAGAAGTAATGTACTTAGCTTGTTCTGATACTAATGTAATTTTGGATTTGGAATAGATAGGAACCATACTAGAAAATGGTTCTAAAATAGTTGTCAAATTTTGGATTAGATGCTTCTGGAGTTGCAAACACTAACGTTAGCTTAGGATGGTTACATCAATGCTACTGTTTGAACTTGATGTACATGTCTTATAAAAAATACCTATTGGAAAAAGATATGACCACTAAAATGCTTCTAGATTTAACTTTGCCTTCACTTTAGTGCATTTAGTTATGGGTCATGAACTATCACTCCTCATGAATTTGTAAAACCCTATTTTCCATCTTTATATTGACCTTAGGTAAAAATGGGTTAATGGGCACATAGTGTTGAGCTCACCCCAAAGACCCCTCTATCAGTAACTATTGCCTACATATATAATTTTCTAAATATATCCTCAAACTGATGTATTTCTCACCTATGTGTTAGCTTGTGTCTGAATCATGTAATATGTGATAATCAAGTATAATAGTGACTTAGTTTGTAACTTAGAGAATATAAATTGTGGGTTATTCCTTTAGTACTTAAAGCATGTGTCTATGTTATCCCTATTATTTACATGGAAATAAAATAAAATAGGGAAGCTTTACTCACTTGAATGCTTGATTAAATGCATTTTATAAGTTAGTGAGTACGTAAGATGATTCTAGGTTATGAATGAATGAGGGTTGATATTCTATTTATATCAATCCCTTTGTAAAAATAACTTGCATTAAATCACTTAGTTTAACCATTTGGATATGATTCATTTGTAAATTGGATGACTTTAAGATACTAGACACTTATGTCGAACAGGACACTAGCATCAGTGTAGGTGTCTATATTGGACATTAGTGTCTATGGAGAAGGAAATTAGGTATAGACTCAAAACTTGTAGAGGTGGAAGATAAGAAGGGTTTAATCATTCTTGGCAAGATATAAGGCATTGGTCATCAACATAAAACTAGTTAGACTAAGAGATATGCCAATGGGCACAAGATAGAGTAGATGCGAGACTTAGGAAAGTGGGAAAGGTCTAAAACTGAGAGGAATTAACAAGGTCTAAGTTTTTCAAGTGTATAAGACTAAGGTGATATATAATTCAAAAATATTGTCTACACTTGATTACCTTTGCTTTGAATCTTTTTTTTTTTTTTTGGTATTTCCCATCTCTATCACATTTCAAAACCCATTTTTCATTGCATAACATTCATTTCATTTACATAATTTAATATATTTTCAACACTCACTCTTCATTAAAAAGATTCAATGGAGATTAAATAACCTTATCGGTATTCAAACCATGCTTACCCTTGAGTGATATGCCATTGTATTTTATATTACCTTCATTGTCATTGACATAGATGGGCATGAGATTCCACTTACAATTATTGGAAAGGCTTTGGATTTTATCAAAATTGTTTGGGTATTTAAAGCAACATACCACTATTGAAAATGTTTCAAAGATCCACAAACTTATTCGAGCATGGGAAAGTTTATTACATTGAGAAGAGTGTTTTAAAATTTCATCGACCTATCCATTTTTATAAATTTGATTACAACTGTGAAAACACTTTGAATTATTAGAGATTTGGCTAAGTATTTGAACATTGAAATACATCAAGTTAAGATTTTTATGAATAAATAGGTCTGCTCAAGTTTCAAAAGCCAACTACCACTTTGATTTTTTTTCCAATTACAAGACTAAATTATTGTGAAAGTGTCAATTGACATTTAGAAGAGTGTTTTTTGCACTTCTTAGACCTAATCATTTTTGGGAAAGTTGATTAGAAATATGAATAGTTTTTAAAACTTTTAAGTCCCAATTGGATATAAAAATTTGGTTTACATTGGATGGAATCACTTTAAAAGACATAGAGACTTAATAGGGTCTTCAATGTTATTTAGCACTGTGAAGATCCACTTTAAGAATTTTAAGACTTAATTGATCAAAAAAGGTTGATTAACATTGAAATGAAACTTAGTGAACTCTTATAAACCTATTTATGGAATTGAATGTTGGTTTACATTGCAAAAACTTGTTTTTGACACTCTTAGATCTATTTGTGCAAAAATACCTAGTTGGAATTGAGGCATTTAGACTTAGATAATTTTACTCGAAAAAACCACAAAAAGACTCGATTAAGTTTTGAATAAATTAAAAAAATTCACAATTTATCAAAAGGGAACTTGACTTTTTCAACTCAAACATTATTATACTGCAAAATAATTTGAAAATTGAAAAAAAAATGAGATTTTAATTTTTGATGATAACAACTATCTTAAACAAATAAAGTTTGAAAAAAATAAGGAGGGAAAAAAAAGAGCATAGGGAATATGAAAACAAGAAACAAACAAGACAACACAACCAAAATTAGAAATAAAAAAGAAAGTGGGAAAGTGAAACACCACAAAATCCTAAATTCACCTATTTACATGTAGGTAACAACCTAATTTCACATGAAATATTTCTTCAAATATTTCCATCTTTAGGGAAAATGAAGATGTGTATTATCTCAATAAGCAAAGTAGATTGTGTTATTACTACAAAAGTTCTTGATCTTAAATGGACCCATCCATAATGAATCAAACTTAACATGGATCCATTAGGTTCCTTCCTTTTGTCCTATAGTAGTAAAAGATATCCAAACTGGAAATCCCTTCTCTTCGCCTTCTTATGAATAATTTTTTGACTTGAGCTTGATGTTTTGTAAGTCTATCCACAACTTTCATTCTTTCTTATTTGAGCTTATTTACACATGAAAAATTCAATATAAAAAATTCAAGTGTTATAGGTATAACAACAATTTTTCAATACAAAAATTGAAATGAAGACATTCTTATGGATATTATAGGAGTAATGTGATATGCCCATAATGCATCATGTAAGTTATTATGCCAATTTATTTAATTTTAACCCATGAGCTTGTCAATGATAGTGAAAAGATTCTTATTGTTGGATTCTGCTTGGCCATTTCTTTATGGATAATAGTCTAAAGAATGGGACAGATAAATACCATGTCCATAACAAAATCCAACTAACTATAATAAAAAAAAAATTGATGCATTATCAGTCACAATTTTTTGAAGGATGCCATACCTTACCAGGATGTATTCTTTGATAAAGTTACAAACGACTTATGAAGTTGTTTGCTTAACTAAAATTTCCTCAACACACTTTGTGAAATAATACATTACTATAAGAACATGTGTATGGATATCAATTTAATGAGGATTCATCATTCCAATAAAGTCTAATTACCATTGCTAAAAAGGTTATTTGATTAGAACTAGATTGAGTGGGAAAGTTGTAAGTTTTCGCCTACCAAAAAATTATTGACAAGCTTCACATTTATGTACCCATTCATAGGCATCTTTGAATAATGATAACCAAAATAGTGAACTCTCAAAATTTTATATGTTATTATTGATGTAGAGAAATTACCACCATAGGTTTAATCATGGAAGGCTTCAAGAAAATGATTTTGTTGTTCTCTTTCCACACATCTCAGATGAACCCACCAATGTTCTTTTTAAATAAAGTGTAATCCCGGATAACATACTTACATGCTTTCAACTTAGTTATTCTTATTTTATTAACATCCATATGTGGCAAAAATTCTCCATATGTTAATAAATATGTAATAGATGAATACCATTCATAATTATAATCAATAAATAATACTAATGATAATTTTTTTGTTTCATGATCATCTTCACATGTGAGAGCAAGAATTATCTCGTTGTCATTTTGTTCTTCCATAAGCTAACATAATATTTGCCTCAGACCAACTTATTAGGCTTGATTTCTATATCGTATTATTTAAATTTTGAAATCCAGTTACCTCTTTTAGAACCAACATCTCGTTATGTCAAAAATATTTTATAATTGTATCAAGAACCATCACGACAGAGCGAGAATTAAAAATATAGTACATGAATTGTTTGATTGATTTAATAACTGCATATGCATGTTTTTCAATAGAAGAATATTTTATTTCATATTATTTGAGACCAAAACTCATAAATTAAATTAGTCACTTGATTCCTTCATCATTATTTTAAATTAAAATGGCGAAGAGAGTGTGATTAGAAGAATAACAATATATGATGAAGTCTTTTTTGAAATTTGAACACACCAAGGTAAGTTAACGAGCAATTATAATTTTTATCCTTTTAAAGGCATATTTTCCTTCATTATTCCATTTAAAATAAGGTTTATTGGTAAGTGCACAAATTTGAGGGACAAAAAGGAGCTATGTGTGGACATCAATTTCTTGAAATTTAATAAAATTGAACTTGTGTAGATAATTTGAAATAGCTACACTCAAAATTTGAAGATGCTATAAGAACATGAATTGTATAAATTCAAGTATAGTTTTTTAAAAAATATTTTTTTTCAAATTTTTTTAAGTATAACTAGGTCAAACATCTAAAATTTGAATAGGAACAACTATTTTTTCAAGAAAATGTTGGGGATCAACCAACAATGGATTACACTTATGAAAGCAATAAATGCGGAAATAATCAGATAGATAAGTAACTGAAATGATAAATAGCACAGAACAAGATATACAAGAAAACACCCTGAAAACTTGTATTAAAAACTCTTTACAATAGGAATACAAATGAAGAACTTTGTTCTTCCACACCTCTCTCAGATGCACACAAGATCTCTCACTAGATCTCTATTCCTTAAGAGCTCTCTCTCAAGTACTGTCCTTCAAACATTCACAATGTTCTACTCATACTCTATTACACTCTCATCATACAATAGCTTAGAAGATCTCTCCTACATATAGAAATAGGAAACTTGAGCATGCTCTTACAACAAACAGTTAAGCCTCTTCAACAAGGGCTCTAAAAATAATATTGCTAACAATAGAGACGCGAGCTTGAGTCTACAACTCAAACTCATCATGCAAACACTCGCTTCTGTCCTCGAAAATCACTTTCTGGACACGCAGGTAACCGACGTCGGTTCCTGCCTGTTCGCCTGTGACCGTCGCCGGCCGACCATACTGCCAACGTCGGTGCCTCTGTAACTGCAACTGACCGACGTCGGTCGCTCCTGACCGACGCCGGCGTCTGTGTAGACCCGAACCTATTTGTGTATGCTCCTTGGTGAAGCTTTTAGCTCCACACTCCTAACAATCTCCCACTTGGAGATAAACCAGCTGCACCAGTACCTGTACAGCAACATCTTCTAGCTCCTCCATCTTCAATTCAATCATGAAGACCAATAGAAGTTGAATGAAGATTCAACTTCTCCTTAGTAACCGGATTTGTTAGCATATCAGCAGGATTCTTGTCTGTATGGATTTTCTCCAGCTTCAACTCACCATCTTTCAATACCTGTCGTATGAAGTGGTACCTTAGCTGTATGTGCTTGGTTCTAGAATGAAAAGCTGAGTTCTTAGCCAAATGGATTGCACTCTGACTATCACTATGCAATCTGCAACTCCCATGCTCCCTTCCAAGCTCTTCCATGAACCGTGTCATCCATATCATCTCCTTGCTAGCTTCTGTGGCTGCAATATATTTTGCTTCTGTAGTTGACAAAGCTACAACCTTCTGCAACTTAGATATCCAACTAACTGCCGTTCCACCTACAGTAAAAACATAACCTGTGGTGCTCCTCCTGCCATCCAAATCCCCTGCCATATCTGAATCTACATAGCCGTGTAGAGAAGTATCTGAACCTCCATAGCATAAGTGTCTACTGCTGGTTCCTCTCAGATATCTAAGGATCCATTGTACTGCTTTCCAATGTTCCTTTCCTGGATTGGCCATATACCTGCTTACTACTCCCACTGCTTGGGCAATATCCGGTCTAGTACACACCATTGCATACATCAAACTTCCTACCGTGGAAGAATATGGAACCTTATTCATGTACTCTACCTCATCATGTGAATTGGGACATTGTTCTTTACTTAACTTAAAATGTCCAGCCAAGGGTGTGCTTACCGGTTTCGCATCCTGCATGTTGAACCGTTTCAACACCTTGTCCACATAATCTTCTTGAGACAATATCAACCTGTGATTTTCTCTGTCTCTCTTAATGCTCATGCCAAGGATTTTCTTCGCTGCTCCCAAATCCTTCATAGCAAACGTTTGAGCTAACTTCACCTTAAGCTCTGAGATATCCTGCATGTGAGACCCTGCAACCAGCATGTCATCTACATACAACAATAGAATAATGTATCTACCGTTATCAAATCTCTTAAAATATACACAATGGTCTGATTGACATCTACTGTAGCCATGCTCAGTCATAAACCTGTCAAATTTCAAGTACCATTGCCTAGGAGCTTGCTTGAGGCCATACAAGCTTTTCTTTAACCTGCACACTAGTTTCTCCTTACCCTTGACCTCGAAACCTTCTGGCTGTTCCATGTAAATTTCCTCATCTAAATCTCCATGAAGAAATGCTGTTTTAACATCTAGCTGCTCAAGATGCAAATCCTCAAAAGCAACCAAAGACAATACAACCCTTATAGAAGTCATCTTAACAACCGGAGAAAAAATCTCACCAAAGTCAATACCTGGCTTTTGTGCAAATCCTTTTACAACCAATCTGGCCTTGTATCTCATCTGACCATCCTCACCTTCCTTCAACCTGTAGGTCCACCTGTTCTTCAGTGTTCTCTTACCAGCTGGCAATTCAACCAAATCCCATGTTTGGTTCTCTCTTAAGGACTCCATCTCCTCAACCATGCCATGCTCCCACTTACTCCTGGACTCCACCTGTAAAGCTTCTTCAAAACTTTCTGGTTCTCCACCATCGGTTAGCAATAAATAATATAAAGAAGGAGAATATCTAATTGGAGGCTTACTTACCCTTTTAGACCTCCTGATTGGTGTCTTGGACTCGTTTTCCACAATCTGTCCACCCAAATTTTCTGACAGTGACCGACCTCGGCCACCTGTAGACCTGTTACTGGCCGACGCCGATTCTTCCTGGCCGACGCCGGTGCCTGGTCTGCCGACGTCGGTCTCTATATGACCGACATCGGTTTCTGTACTGCCGATGCCGATTCCAAACCTGCCGATGTCGGTCTCTGTGTTTTCCTGTAAGTGATTATTTCTTTTTCTCGCGAGCTCAGTTTGGACCATAACTTCGTCCAACTCATTATTGCTCTGCCCATCTTGATCTAGCTTCCTTATCTGATCACTGTACATCACTCTTTCATTGAAAACAACGTCACGGCTCCTAATTACCTTGTTAGTTCCTAGATTCCAAAATCTGAAACCAAAATCATCTGAGCCATAGCCTATAAACGTGCACCTCGTAGACTTAGCATCAAGCTTCTTTCTATTTTCCTTATCTATGTGCACAAAGGCTTCACAACCAAAAACTTTGAGATATGAGAGATCAACCTTTTTACCTGTCCATGCCTCTTCTGGAATTCCACCATCCAGAGCTGTAGAGGGTCCTCTGTTGATCAGGTACACTGCGGTGTCAACTGCTTCTGCCCAAAACTCTAAGGGCAACCCTGCATGCAATCTCATACATCTTGCACGCTCCATAATAGTCCTGTTCATCCTTTCAGTAATACCATTTTGCTGAGGTGTCCTTGGAACCGTCCTTTGCCTACGGATTCCATTTATGTAACAATACAATTTGAACTTAAGACTGCAGAACTCACCACCATTATCAGATCTCAAGCACTTTAATCTTTTGCCTGTTTCATTCTCAACCATGGCTTTCCATATCTTAAAAGTCTCAAAAACATCAGATTTCTTTTTAATACAGTAGATCCATACCTTTCTTGTGGCGTCATCTATGAATGTAACATAGTACTGTGATCCGCCAATAGAGGCTACATGAGCCAGTCCCCACACGTCTGTGTGAACAAGCTGCAACTTCTGCCTTTTCTTAGTAGACCCAGTCTTTAGAAAACTAACCCTTTTCTGTTTTCCAAACACACAATGCTCACAAAATTCTAGATCCATACTTTTCAAATCTGAAAGCATACCTTTAGACTTAAGGATTGACATCCCCTTCTCACTCATGTGGCCAAGCCTTGAGTGCCACAATTTAGCATCCACATCTGAAGTAGATAAAACTGAAGGAGATTTGTTAGTAATACAATTACACAAATAGAGAGTACCTTCTCTCTTACCTCTGGCCATAACAAGTGCACCCTTGGTCACTTTCCAAGAATCTTCTGTGAGAGTTACTGTACAACCCTCATCACCTAGCTTACCTGCAGAAATCAGATTTCTCTTCAAACTAGGAACATGCATCACATCCCTCAACACCCATGTGTTGCCATTCTGCATCTTTAGTTGCACTTTACCTTTGCCAATAATCTTACAAGGCTCATCATCCCCTAAGTACACTATTCCAAAATCTCCATGGACATAGTCACTGAAATATTCTCTGTTAGGGGTAGCATGGAAAGATGCACCAGAATCTAATACCCAAGATTCTATGTTATTATGCAAAGAGAAAATAAGAGCATCCTGTGCAATACCTGCAACCTTTGTCTCTTCCTTTCCTTTGTGCTGATTATCCTCCTTAGGCTTTGACCAGCAATCTCTGCTTATGTGCCCCAACTTTCCACAGTTCCAGCATTGTGGCCTTCTGCCATTCCTGGATTTGGATCTGCCTCTTCCCTTAGACTTAGATCTTGATCTCCTCTTGCTCCTTTCTTTTTGCCTTCCTCTGCTCTCGAGATTTAAAGCGTTCCCAGATGTCCCAGAAGTCTCTTCTGTGCTTTTCCTGTGAATTTCCTCATTCAAAATAACACTAACCACATCCTCTACTTTTAAAATATTCGAAGCAGAAGCAGTATTAGAAACTGCCATTACCAAGCCATGCCAGCTTTCAGGCAAAGAACATAAAATTAAAAGAGCCTTTATTTCATCTTCAAATACAATATTCACAGAACTTAACTGATTAACAATACCATGGAAATCATTCAGATGATTGGAAACAGATCCACCTTCTTGCATATGCAAATTAAATAATTGCTTCATCAAATATACCTTATTTGAAGCTAAGGGTTTTTCATACAAATTTGCTAACATGGTCATTAACTCTATCGTAGTTTTTGCCTGTGACAAATTAGATATCACAGTGGAGGCCAGACTCAGTCTTATAGACCCAAGAGCCTTTCTGTCAAGAACTTCCCATTCTTCATCCTCCATGTCCTTGGGCTTCTTTGCTATCCCACCTAACGGTAAGTAAAGATCCTTCTGATACAGATAGTCCTCTATCTGCATTCTCCAGTGCTGATAGTTCTTGCCATTAAACTTTTCCATTCTCAACTTACTTTCTTCTGCCATTGCTTCTCCCACTCAAACAGAAATCCCTGTGAGCAACCTGTAATCCGAACACACTACACAGATCTGAACCACCTGTTAGTGAACCTGAGCTCTGATACCACTTGTTGGGGATCAACCAATAATGGATTACACTTATGAAAGCAATAAATGCGGAAATAATCAGATAGATAAGTAACTGAAATGATAAATAGCACAGAACAAGATATACAAGAAAACACCCTGAAAACTTGTATTAAAAACTCTTTACAATAGGAATACAAATGAAGAACTTTGTTCTTCCACACCTCTCTCAGATGCACACAAGATCTCTCACTAGATTTCTATTCCTTAAGAGCTCTCTCTCAAGTACTGTCCTTCAAACATTCACAATGTTCTACTCATACTCTATTACACTCTCATCATACAATAGCTTAGAAGATCTCTCCTACATATAGAAATAGGAAACTTGAGCATGCTCTTACAACAAACAGTTAAGCCTCTTCAACAAGGGCTCTAAAAATAATATTGCTAACAATAGAGACGCGAGCTTGAGTCTACAACTCAAACTCATCATGCAAACACTCGCTTCTGTCCTCGAAAATCGCTTTCTGGACACACAGGTAACCGACGTCGGTTCCTGCCTGTTCGCCTGTGACCGTCGCCGACCGACCATACTGCCGACGTCGACGCCTCTGTAACTGCAACTGACCGACGTCGGTCGCTCCTGACCGATGCCAGCGTCTGTGTAGACCCGAACCTGTTTGTGTATGCTCCTTGGTGAAGCTTTTAGCTCCACACTCCTAACAGAAAATAGAGTGGATAAACGGTCATGTGGCCCACCATTTTTTAGCATCACTTAATATTGTTTGAAACCCTTTGGTGAATATTTAGATAAGATCTAGTTTGTGACCTATATTTTTTATATTTTACAATGAATTTTTATTATTATTAATTTTATAAATAAATAGATCATGAGAACTAACAAAAAAAGGATAACCGACTATGTGGCCCCCTAACTACCTCAAAAAAATGAAAATGTATTTTTTTTAATGTACATAATTCGTGACCATATAATTTGTTTTTCACTTGGATGAATGAAAAATAAATTATATTAACATGTATAGGCTTGTATATTTGTGGCATGTGGTGGCCTAAAAAAGCTATAGTTAGAAATCAACATAGTTTGTAACCTTAAAATAGTCCAAAAATTATAAAAAATCATATATTTGACAAGAGGAGATCATGCTCATCATCATGGAAATAATTTTTTGAAATTTGTTGTTGAAATTCTTAGTGTATTTAGAAATTAAATTTGAAATTTGTTATTTTTTATCAAATTTCTAAGACTCAGCTGTAGATTGATAGGTATAAGCATTTGGCTCGAGAATCCATGCCATTTTTGAGCCAAAAGGCTTGGATTTTGAATTCAAACATATAACACGTACACATTATACATAATGTGTACGTGCTATATATTTAAATTCAAAATCCAAGCCTTTTGACTCAAAAACAACATGGATTGTTGAGCCAAGGCTTGGACCTGTCAATCTACAATTGAGATAATGCATGTGTTATCTTATAATGTATACACATAATATATCAGTATAGATGAAATTTAATTTTAAATGGCCTTTTTTACCCAATTTTATAAATTCATATCCACAGACATTCTCTATGTACTTTTATAATACTTGTAAATTGAGAACAAGAGTTATCAAGTGCTTTTTTAGACCCCACAATTGAAAGGTTATCAATTATCCAATGGTTGATGGATCACGTTCAAGAAAGAGAAAGAAGTTTAAGAACAAAAAACATGAGAAAATATAAGAGGTGAGAGATAAAAACAATGTATGAATACAAGCACTTCGTTTAAACAAGCTACAAAAACTATCTCTAATGAGCCAAATACCATAGACAATGATGTAATTGACAATAACAAATTGAATAATGAAAAAAATGAAAATAATTATTTTAATAATGATGGAATTGACAATACTAAATTGCATAATGATGAAATTGACAATAATGAATTAGATAATGTTGGAAGCTTACATTCAAAGTATAGTTTTTTTTATTTTGTTGATGATGATTGTATGCATGATGTCTTACCCCCATCAATGAATAAAATTTTATGGAAAGAAATAATGATGAAATTAGTGATGAATAAAATTTCATGGAATCATATAATGAGGAAATAAATAATAAATAAAATTTCATCCCACCACTAATTAACGAAAGTAATGACAACTGTAAAACACCTTCTCAACAAGTTCCATCAGTAACAACACATCCAAGAATTGTGCGTAGAAAAGGTAAGTACTTAATTGAAGTTGATGAAAATATTTTGAAACCAATGCTTAAAAAAATGTCTGAACACTATTCAAGAAGACTGGATTAGTAAATTTAGGATAGTTTCTTTAAAAAATTTACTCATGATATGAAAAGATGATTATTTATTTCATTGATTAAATTGATTAAGATGAGACCTACCATGTACACATTAGGGCTAAGAACATCTAATATGGATATTGAAAACACAAAAAATATTGACAACTTACATGATGTATATCAAAATATAGGCTTTAAATCATGCAACAAATATTGTAATGCTTCCTGGTGTATAATCACAACTTGTATAGTAAGTATTCAAATAGGTAAAAATGATTAATTTCAAAAATAAGCTGAACACTTGATATAAACAAAAAAATTAATAAAATAAATTTCAAGATGCAACAGACTTAATGAACCGAATACCAATGAGCTATGGGCATTCTCTAGTCAACTTCCATGAAAGGACAAGGCTATAGCCAATGCTTTGAAAGAGTTACTTGCACAATTTTAGAAGGACAATACTAGAGTTTCACTCAATGATATAGATGTAGTCAAAATAAGAGTTGATTTTCATAATCGTGAAGTGCATCCAAAACATTTATTGGATATGACTCAAAAAAAATTATACTTCAATTTTTTGGAAAAACATCCACAAATTTATATTAATCAAAGATATTTTGAGATGGCCAAGCCTTTTTTATATAAAAATAATTCACACATGCACCACTTGTTGTAGGCAACATGTTGAGTTCATAATGCACTATGATGTTTTATGCCATATTCATTTTACTTTACATATTAACAATATTTTTTAGGAGTGTGGCTTAGAAGTTCTACCAAAATCAGTCAAAGAATTTATTCCAACCATTTTATTGAAAGACTAGATGGACAGTTCTTTTATAACAAAGCATATTTAGATGGAAATTATAGCATTTGTGGTGGATTGCCAAAACTAAAAAATTATATCTATGAAGATGAAACAAGTGTAATTGGACATGAATTAGTTGGCTTGAGAAAATTCAAATACGTGACTTATCAAGTAAAAGATGGAAAATAATCTAAAAGGTGTGAGTTTGTTACAAAATAGATACTTGTTTCATAATATATGGTCAAATTCAGGGAGAAAATTATTTATGAGTGTGTAAGTCACACACACATGGATAGATGGTTGGATGAATAATACAAGATAAGCAAGGACACACTTCCACTTGGTTTGATTTTTTCAATATTTGACTTTGTTGAAAGTTACACATTCAAACCACAAATGGAAGTTCAGTCAAAATATTACAGCTCATCACAAGTTTCCATATTCATGCATATAACATTCATGCATGCAATTAATATTATCAAGATAAAAAAAATATTAAGGGAGTATAATTTTAATATCAGTGATGACTTATCACATTGTACAGAGTACGTACATGATTGTTTTGAGAAGTTCTATGCATAGTTGACTGAGAAGAACATTCATTTCAATCAACATTATATTTGGTCAGATAATTACACATTACAATTCAGGAATTCAAGGATGTTTTATTAGTTGATTAAGATGCAATTACCACTAGTGTAGAACATATTTGGAGTTTCATGAAGGCTAGCCAAGGAAAAAGAGAACGTGATGATGTTGTAACATGTGTAAAAAGATTCATTTCAAGGGAGGAGTTGGAATTTGATGAGGGTGCTCATTTGACTAATGCACAAAGCATGGTTGAATGGTGTAATGAGAACATGTGCCATGGTGCTCAACCAAATTCTACTGTTAATAGACTTTTTGGTTAATGGAGGAAGAAAACTTGGCAAAATATGAGGATTATATGGTTGTAATAGGTTCAAGTGAGCTCCACTCATTTCATACCTTAAACATAGGCTCTTAGACTATTCATACAAGATAATTGGCATGTTTATATTCTTAATGCATGGACTCTATTTGAAATGAGTGTGAGTAACAAGAGTGGGTAAATGATCAGAGTTCCAAACCTCTAATTCCAATGAACACATATCAGGTTTTATGAGCATTGTAATTTATAGATATGGCATCGTCACATGAATTTGACCATATATCTAATCTAGTGCATCCAAGTAGAATATTATTCATTTTATACTATTTAATACCATTATCTATCTTTATATAGTGTCATTAAAAATTATTTTTGTGATACAAGGCATGTTTTTACAATTATTATAGATAAGGATAATTAAGAAGGGATAAATTATAAATTATGTCGGTGTGTAGAAGAAAATAAACAAATTGACTTCCACAATCATAGATGGATACAACATTGAATATCCTACTAAGTCTATAGTTGTCACTGGAACTTGGCTTTGATGATATCCAATTAAGAATTTAGATATGTGGTTGTTTAAAGACTTTGAAACACATAGGAAGATACTGCACTATTCAAATTTTATTCTTGTAATGAATATTCAATTGAAAAAATATCATGAGAAGCCATTAAACAAGAATATATGGAAAGTTCATTAGTCAAACCATGAATTTATTCTTGATACTATCAATATTAGAGCAGATCCTAATGGTTCAATGGATTGATATGTGCAGGTATGTTGACTTATAAAATGTAGATATAATCAATTTTACCAAATGTTTTTGATTTTATAGGTAGTACATATAAATTACATTTTTAATTAATTAATAACTTTTTTTGTAGGTTAGTAGTGCCATATAAGCTTCCACCTTCACACGATTGGCATTGTTAGTAAAGAATTTCATATTCTTGCCAAGAGAAGCTCAAGCTAAAAGTACTTGCATTTGTCCTTGAAATGAGGTTGCCTTGAATGAAGGTATAGAAGGAACACCATGGTTGTTTGAAGTGTTTGATGTGGTCAAATGCATTCATGAGTTGACCTATATTTAGGGATGATGATCTCCTTGATTCCATTTTAATCTTAACTACCATGTCCTAGCTTTAAATGCTTCACTTATTCTTAAACCATCTTGTTTTCAACTCCCATGAAGTAGTTCCATTATTAGAGGGTAGTTTTAAATACCTTCAATGCTTCCTTGACTCCATTAGATGACTATTTACTTACTCAAGGCATAGGGTTAACATGTTTGACATTATTGAAAGCCTATTTTCTCTGAGATTGATGACCTTGAAGGCTCTATTACACTCACTTAACAAAACACATCCTTATAGTCTACACTTTTGATGAGTTTCTTCAATAGTATTGTCTTAATCTACATAATATACCATGGTCTAACTATCTCCCCATTCAACATTTATTCCTTCTTACTTGCATGTAATTGATTGTCATCTCCTGAGTTACCACTATGTCATTGCATTCACTACTATCTTCATGATATTGTATGATTTTCAACATAGGATCTCCATTTATGGCCATTCTTCCTCCTTGAGAATGTAAAATAAGTTTAGTCATATTTTTAAGTATTATTACATCTCAAAATCTAATAAAAACCCTCAAATTAGAGACTTTTTTCCTTGGAGAGCCAAACTAGCTCCTCTTGATTCTTGACTACACTAATCCACCTCATTAGTGTAGCCAAGGTGGATACTGTATAGATCAATCTTATTATTATCAACATGAGGTACTCAATCTTCAAAACAAAGAGAATTCATATATTTAATCATGCCAACCTCTCATATTAGGTCATTATCACTTTGCTTATAAGAAGGTTCATTAGGCCACTATCTTACTAAGGCTATTTGGAGGTGGATGAAGATTAAAATTAGATATCTAAACTAAGAATAATCTTGAAACCTCTGAACAACCTCTGAAGACTCTTTGACATCTTACATGTCCATTATAATATCTAATACCTTCACAAAGTGCATACTTGCTACTCAACTTAGCTCATTTAGGCCTAGAAACAAGGCCATGTTTGCAAAAAGTCATGTATAACTTCATTTTGATTGATTTTTAAGGTTGGAGAACACAAAAAATAATTAATACATTGTGAATCACCTAAAAATTAAATTTTAGAGCATATGGAGCAATTTAACTTGACTTATATCACTTTTGGTCTAATTTTCCTTTATTTTTAAATGTGAAAGATTTTTTATTTTTTATCTCTCCTTAGGTATAGTACATACATTAGACCACTTAAAAAATTTATAAATTGGAAAGTTAGACCTTTAATCCAAATTTCAAGTCATTTGGAGCTATAAAACCCAAGTTATGGCCCTTCTTTTATTGGGAAGGTCATTCTTGAGGGCAGAATGGGTGGTGGGTTTGTTGACCAAGTGTGACATGAGGTCAAAAACACAGTCCTTAACATTATTTGCCCATTTAGACATGTTGGTAGTGATAGTTTGTATCAAATAATCACTATAAATGGAGTTCTCAAATAATAGCTCGAGCTTTGACAACATTTGTTATCAATGTTTCCACCCTCCTGAACAATAGTGAAAATGTATTTATGGGTGGACTTAGATGTTGGGATTATGGAAACACATGTAATTCACCTATGTAAATGTGTTCCAAGTGATATATTTTCACCTGGGGGTCTCAGAGGTAAAAATGCATGTTGGAGCTTGAGAAGTTGTCTCTTCACTACCAAAAACTTACATTTTAGGACCCATCACTACAACTTATGCCACATATTTCTATCAAAGGTTAATCCAAAGTGATCCATAGTATGAGAATATTTTTTATAAATTTATAGGAGAGATCTTATGGTTCATCAAAATTAACTATAGTTTTCATCCTATGCACGTCTAAAGTTAGGTTAAAATTTTGCATTTTTCTTGTATTAGGAAGGGTGTTCGTGAGGATGGAATGGGTGGTGGGTTTATGGAATGGGCATGAAAAGAGGAAAATAGCATGGTATTATATTTTATCCACCAATATGTATGTTTTTTTTAGTGACAATTTGTACTGAAGAAGCACCAAAAATGGAGTTCTCAAACAATAGCGCAAGCTTTGACAACTTTTAATGTCAGTGTCTCCGCCCTCTTGAATAGTAGTGAAAATGTATTTCCAAGTGGACTTGGACATAAAGTTCATGGAAACACATGTAATTAACCTATCTATATGTGATCCAAGTGATATATTTTCACTTGGGGGTATTAAAGGTAAAAATGCATGTTGGAGCTCAAGAATTTGTCTCTTTAAAGTTGTATTTTAGGACCCATCACTACAACATATGCCATGAATTGCTCTCAAAATTTCAACCAAAGTGATTTGGGGTAAAATAATATTTTTAAGACACACAAAGGAGGGATATTATTTTTCATCAAAATGAATTATGGTTTTAATTTTATGCATGTCTAGATTTAGGCTAAAATTTCCTAGTTTTCTTGTATTGGGGAGGTTGTTCTCGAGGTTAGAATGGGTGGTAAGTTTGTCAATCGGGCATGATAGGAGGACAAGAACATGGTAATAGACATTATACACCCATTAAAACATGTTTTTTTAATCAATTTTTAGTGAATAATCACCAAAAAAGGATTTATCTAAAAATAGCTTGAGTTTTGACAACATTTGTTGTCACTACTTTTGCCCTCCTAAACAGTAGTGATAATGTATTTTTGGGTGGGCTTGGATGTCAGGGGAATGGAAAAATGTGTAATTTGCATATCCAATTTTCATCCAAGTGATATGTTTTCACATAAGGGTATTGAAGGTAAAAATTCTTATTAAAGTTTGAGAAGTTGTCTCTTCATTGTTAAAAAGTTACATTTTAGGACCCATCACTGCAACTTATGCCAGGAATTGCTCTCAAAGGTTCATCCAAAGTGATCTGAGTGAAAGTATAATTATTATAAATAAATAGTATGGATGTTATTATTCATCAAAATGACTTATAGTTTTTATTTTATGTAGTCTAATGTTAGGCTAAAATTTTGCATTTTTCTTGTATTGGAAAGGGTGTTCTTGAGGCCAGAATGGGTGGTAGGATTGTTGACCAAACATGATGAAAGGCCAATAACATGATTTTAGACTTCATACACCCATCCATATGTGTTGAAAATTCTATTTTTTAGTGAAAAAGCATCATAAATAGATTTCTCAAACAACTCGAGCTTTGACAACATTTATTATCATGTTTTCACCCACCTAAACAATAGTGAAAATGTATTTTCAGATGGACTTGGATGTGAGGTTCATGCAAAAACATGTAATTATAATGTGTGTGTGTGTGTGTGTGTGTGTGTGTGTGTGTGTGTGTGTGTGTGTGTGTGTGTGTGTGTGATATAAGTGATATTTTTTCACCTGGGGATTTCGAAGGTAAAAATGCTTGTTGGAGATTGAGAAGTTGTCTCTTCACTGCCAAAAATTTGCATTTTAGGACTTATCATTGTAGTTTATCCCATAAGTTACTATTGAATGTTTTTCCAAATTGATATGGGTTGAAAGAAGAGTTTTTTGACATGAATATGATGGATCTTATAGTTTTTTCAAATGACTTATAGTTTTTTTCTATGCATGTCTAAGGTTAGGCTAAAATTTTACATTTTTATTGTACTGGGAAGGGATTTATTGAGGTCAAAATGGGTGGTGGGTTTATCAATCAAGTGTGATGGGAGACTACGAACATGGTCCTAAATGTTATCCACCCATATGGACATATTGGAAATGTCAATTTGTAGTGAAGAATCACCAAAAATGGAGTTCTCGAATGACATCCTAAACTTTAATAACATTTGTTGTTAGTGTTTTTAACCTTCTAAACAATAGTGTTTTTACCCTCCTAAATAGTAGTGTTTCCACCCTTATAAATAGTAGTGAGTAATCTCATTGGTCTCTAAGAAATCAATCCTATGAAATATCCATTCAACATCATGTATGGGGGCATATAATGTCCTCCAAGTGATACATTTTCACCTAGTGGTCTCAGAGGTAAAAATTCCTATTGGAGTTTGAGAAGTTGTCTCTTCATTGCCAAAAAGTTAAATTTTAGGACCGATCACTGCAACTTGTGCCAGGAATTGCTCTCAAAGGTTCATCTAAAGTGCTTTAAGTGTAATAATATTTTTTAGATATGAATAGGAAGGATATTACTATTCATAAAAATGACTTATAGTTTCTATTATGTGCAATTTGAAGTTAGGCTAAAATTTTATATTTTCTTGGATTGAGAAGGGTGTTCTTAAGGCTAGAATGGGTGGTGGGATTGTCAATCAGACATAACAGGGGGCCAAAAACATGTTTCTATACATCATACACCCATACATATGTGTTGGCAGTGCCAATTTATAGTGAAGAAGCATCATAAATAGATTTCTCAGATAATAGCTCAAGCTTTGACAACATTTATTATTAGTGTTTCCACCCTCCTGAATAGTAGTGAAAATGTATTTTCAGATGGACTTGGACTTGAGGGTCATGTAAACACATGTGATTAGCATATATATATATATATATGTGATCCAAGAAATATATTTTCACATGGGGGTCTCAAAGGTAAAAATTCATATTAGAGCTTGATAAGTTGTCTTTTCAGTGCCAAAAAGTTGCATTTTAGGACCTACCACTGCAACATATGCCACAAATTGCTATCAAAGGTTTGTCCAAGGTGTTATACGGTAAAATAAGAGTTTTTAGACATGTATATTATGGATCTTATATTTTTTTTAAATGACTTAAATTTTCCTTTCTATGCACGTCTGAAGTTAGACTAAAATTCTACATTTTTATTATATTGTGAAGGGCATTCTTAAGGTTAGAATGGGTGGTGGGTTTGTGAACTAAGTGTGACAAGAGGCCAAGAACATGATCATATATGTTATCCACCAATATGTACATGTTAATAGTGCTAATTTTTAGTGAAGAATCACCAAAAATGGAGTTCTTGAATAACAACCCAAACTTTGATAACATTTGTTGTTAGTGTTTTTGCCCTCCTAAACAGTAGTGTTTTTGCCCTCCTAAACAATAGTGTTTCCACCCTTTTGAATAGTATTAAAAGTTCTTATTAGTCTCTAAGAAACCATGGATTTTTAATATCCATTCAAAATCATGTATGAGGGCATATAATGTCCTCCAAGTGATATATTTTCACCTAGGGGTCTCAGAGGTAAAAATGCCTATTAGAGTTTGAGAAGTTGTCTCTCACTACCAAAAAGTTACATTTTAGGACCTGTCACTACAACTTATGCCATGAGTTTCTCTCAAAGGTTCATCCAAAGTGATTTGAGTGCAATAATATTTTTTAGACATGAATAGGAGGGATCTTAAAATTCATCAAAATGACTTATAGTTTATATTCTATGCAACCTATAGTTAGGCTAAAATTTTGCATTTTTCTTGTATTAGGAAGGGAATTTTTGAGGTCATAATGGGTGGCGGGATTGTTAAATTTATGGAAGGAAAAAAAATGGTCCAATACATCATCCACCCATCTATATGTGTTTGAAGTTCCAGTTTGCAGTGAATAAGCATCATAAATAGATTTCTCAAACAACAACTCAAGCTTTGACAACATTTATTGTCAGTGTTTTTTCCCTCCTAAACAATAATGAAAATGTATTTTTGGATGGAATTGGATGTGAAGGTCATGGAAAAATGTGTAATTAGGATGTGTGTGTGTGTGTGTGTGTGTGTGTGTGTGTGTGTGTGTGTGTGTGTGTGTGTGTGTGTGTGTGTGTGTGTGTGTGTGAGTGATCCAAGTGATATATTTTCACTTGGGGGTCTCACAGGTAAAAATGCCTATTAGATCTTGAGAAGTTGTCTCTTCACTACCAAAAAGTTGCTTTTTAGGACCTATCACTACAACTTATTCCACAAATTGCTATCAATTTTTTGTCCAAATTTAAATGGGGTGAAATAATAGTTTATACACATGTATATTAGGGACCTTACAATTTGTTTAAATGACTTAGAGTTTATATTTTATGCATGTCTGAAGTTAGGCTAAAATTCTACATTTTTCTTGTATTGGGAAGGGCATTCTTGAGGCTAGAATGGATGGTGGGTTTGTCGACCAAGAACATGTTTATAGATGTTATCCACCCATATGGACATGTTGGTAGTACCAATTATTATTGAATAATCACTAGAAATGGAGCTCTTGAATAATAACCTAAACTTTGATAACATTTGTTGTTAGTGTTTTTGCCTTCCTAAATATGGGTGTTTCTACCCTCCTAAACAATAGTGTTTCCACCCTTCTAAATAGTAGTGAACAATCTCATTGGTCTATAATAAATAGATCCTTTACAATATCCATTCAACATCATGTATGGGGGCATATTGTCTTTCTACCTTAGAAAGCAATCCTTTGCAATACCCATTCAACATCATGTAGGTTTTATACATGTTTTATGTTGTTATGATATTTAAAATTATGGTAGGGAAACACATGGGAGTATTTTCCATTTTTCATGTTATTCCTTCATTTATATTTATTCAAATAATTTTTTAATAATGTTATAAATAATATGTTATTTATGATGCATAATTTACACACTCAATGCATTTTAGATTTCTAACATTAACTATGTATTATCTATGATGCATTATTTCTATGATACATAATTGAAATACATGTTTTTTATGATAAAAATTTAAATAATATGTTATTTATAAAAATATTTTTCATGCAAAACTATTTCCATGTGATACATAATTGTTATGCTATACACATGCTAATATTCTTTATGCTTATGATTCTGTTATTTTACCATGTTCCTTATTGTGCACATCCTAGGAAACCATGATGGAAAAAAATATTTGCATTGCTCATGCTACCCATTGATATGCATTAATGCACTATGACTCATTCACTAATATACTTAATTTGATTTCCATATTCTATTTTGAAATGATTTTAATATATTTATTATATCTTGCGGCAACATGGGACGTACTATTTTTTTATAAATATTACTCAAATTTTATATCTTTGCATGTCATGCTACTTAATTATATGGTTGATATATTAAAATGATACGTGATCTAATTTATATTTAAGTATGAACTACATAGGCTCACCACAAGTCTCAAAATGGAGGCATATTATACTAACTATAATTTTCAAAGCGATGCTTTCTTCAATGAAATAATGAACCCAAGGGATTTGTGATACATATTGGTGACAAAGATACATGTGATTCATAATATTAAGTGTTTTGAAATTAATTCCATGTCACCTAACATCTATAGGGTTCCAACATCAATTGACATCATTACTAAGTGAATCAAATTCATTTTCAGATGTGGAGACCCATTGTTTGATGATACGTAGGGTTTCAAATTCACTCTAATTTATGTCTCCTCTAAAAAAATGATAGATGCTTGGGACTTATATTTGATATTGGGAAAAAATAAGGTATCTTATTAGTAATACATTTCACATATAACATTTACTATTTTCCACTCACCATATCTGTACAAGAAAGGTAAATGTGGTTTTTATTACTTAGAGACTTATATTTTCAACCATATATATATATTTTTAATATGTTATTCCTTAAATCATGTGTTCATTCCACATTCTTTATAGGTAATAATATGTATCAAAGTGAAGAAAAATTTAGACACTCAAAAATGGCATATTGGCATGCATTTCACATTATATGTTATGCATATTTGTCTATGTATTGGTGATTGGTCTAAATTTTTTGTTATTGAAGTATCATGGTGACTTCTAAAGTTTGAAACCCCTTTCACACATCCATGTTCAACCCCCTCTATCCACCTCCCCCTACACATTAATAGTCTTGTGATCATATAATCACAATAGTATGACCATTTATGTTTTCTTGGCACATTTTATTGTGCCACCTCTTAAATTGGATGGGCTTATCTGTATCATTCATCATTTCCATTTCTAGTCATTGGAAGTCAATAATATATGTTAATTTTGATAAATTTTAAATTCAATTCATTGATAAATGGATAATTGATTACATTTATTTTATCATCAAGCAATTATCAATCATTCTATTAAAATTAATTTACGAGCATTTTGTTGTAGCTATTTATTTTAAGATTTTTTGTTTATTGATGTATAATTTGTATTTTAAATTTAAGAGGTTTGACAAATTAAAAAGGCAAAAGGTAAACACTAATCCTATCTACATAGGCCCCCAAACTAAACCCTATCTACTTGAGATTTATAGGATTTGTTTATTCCATGAGTACATGAGATGAAGTGCACAATCAAGGAGGCAATAACAGGTGAACATGAGTGAAGAATTTTTTCTTAGTTTTTAGATCATGAACTTGACCTTATATTTTGACAAAGACCAAACATACAATCCTAACAGTGACTAGTGTTGTCTATATAGTCTTGACATTATTCTTTTTTAAATTCATATTTAACAAACACGTAAAATCAAATTTCAACAATGGAATTGAAAATGGCTAAAATCTCCTTAACATTAGTGAACAATATGGATCAATGGTGAATAATATTTAACAAATTTCAATTATATAAAATTATGAAAACGTCTAAAATTATCAAATGTGGATCAATAGTCAAACATTACGCTTCATTGTTGATGATAGAAGTCAAAAAGTCCTCCTTTATCATAAATTAGTTTTACAATATAATAATAAAATCCATAAAGGCTTAAAAAATAAAAATGTAATAGAATGTTAGGTGAATTCCATATAGGCACATGTACAATGTCAATAATACATAGATTTCCATATAGTCAAACAAAAAATGTGTACATTACCATATAGGCATACAAAAAAGTACATCATGTAAGGTGTGAGCTAATCATCAAAAATCTTATGAACTGTAATTTACATGGACTGTGATGATGAAGGCATCATATCCTCTTGAAACATAAAAAATTACATATATACTATTCATTTTTTATGTAAATTAATTATTAGATTTTAAATTTGTAAATATAGCTTAAATTTGACATAAGATTTATATAAAATATACCTCTATCCATGTATTCGCTGATGATTGCACACCAAATGTGTGTGCCAAAAACTCTTCACTCAATAGTATATCATCCAACTCCTCTAAACCACTAGCATCATCATCATTAGAAGTTATATTATATATAACTCCATAAGATCTACAAGTATGGGGTTGGGTATGTACACTAGGTGGCATATCTCTAGCCTCAGTCATTAAAAGCCTACACATATGCTAAATAAGTGTATCAGTAAGTGCACTACGTCCATGAAAAGTGTCGATCTCCATGACATCATTCATAGTAGAGGGGATCTTGCTATGAAGTGTTTTTTGGGTAGGGATCCTTGTAGGTCAATTAGGTGCACCATGTGTACCTAGTCGATCTTGCACAGAGCCTTTCCCTTGGTCCTAAAACTTGCTATAATCAAAATAATTTGGAATTTCATTGAGGATAAACTCACAGTAGAGTTTCCTCAAAAAATATAATGGGGCCTCATGGTTGTTACATAGTGGATAATCAAACACCATCCATCATCAGTCCCAAAATTGGCTTTGATCAAATTATGTTGGCACCTATGGATTAGGAAACATTTAGCAGTTGCTAGAAATAGTGCATTGGTAGTTGGGTTAATAAATAATGCACAAATGTCAAATTTTGATATTTATTTATTTTTGACCTCATATGCTAAAAATTTATCAACATAATAAGCCCTATAACTATCCCAATAATATTCCCATACATTAATTTAACTTATTATCGAGTCAACTTGACCCAAAAATGACTTTAGGTTATTGGCTAGATAGGTGCAATGGGTGTTGGTAGATCTGAGATCCCTCATTCTCCTAATTGTTTGCTCAATTTCTATTTTGATTTCCATAATGTGTGCATATAGATACTCTTATCTAACTAGGGATCTTGTGGAATTGTAGGAGGATTAGGTGGAAGGTTAGCCAAACTATTGAGAGGGTTAGGTGGAGGGTTAGCTAGAGGAATAGGTGGAGGGTTAGCCATAGCATTAGGAGGGTCAGGTAGAGGGTTATCCATCAGAATAACATGTTAAAATAGAGGGTTAAGAGGATGGTTATGGTCTCTTATAGAGGATTTATTTATTTAAAATAAATAATTTATAAATTAAATAATGTAAAAAATAAAAAAATAGTAAAAATACAAGGTTAATAGGTGTAGTTTATGATCACTTACCTCATCTATGTGGTGGCATCATGATGTTTGGGATGTGTTGATATTTCCAATGGAATTCTAGAAAATATTGAGGCTTGGATGAGGAGAAACACAATTGTGTAATGATACTTAACACTTTCCAAAATGTGAATTTAGGAGGTCCTCAATAGTGGGTTTTTTTAAAAAAACATATCAAGTAATGTTTACGCATTATGATAATGTATACTCATTACCACAATGCATATGTATTACTATAATGTGTACACATTAATATAATCCATACATGTTACCATAATGTGTATGCATTATGGCTCAGTAATTATCAAGCCATGCTTCAAATAACACGTATGCATTATTGGGTATGTCCATAGAATTGTCCCTCAGTTCCATCCACATACCCTTACCTCTCATCATATCATCAATATACCTTTTGAGATTTGTAAAATTAGGTATAAAACTTCTTAAAATTTTAACTTTTCTAAAGAAAGAATGGACTCCAGGCTTGTTGGTTGGAAAAGATAGTTTTTGAATTACTTCAACTCTTTCTGGGTCAATCTTAATTCCTTATTTTAAAAAAGTATGCCCACGTAATTTACCTTTAATTAATCTAAATATGGAATTTTGGGGATTTTGAGAAATACAATAAAGCTAGCATTTTCCAAATACCCTTTCTAAATGCTCATAATGGTCTTCTCTTTTTTGGAAAATGCTATTATATCATCCAAGAAGACCATAATTATCTTGTTCTTTAGATCATTGAAGGCAAGTTCCATTTCTACTCTAAATATTTCCCCTACATAGATTAGGCCAAAATGCATTCTTCGATATGTGAATGTAGCCCAAGGTGTAGTAAAATCAATTTTGTGTTGATCTTCTTTGGCTACCTCAATCTGATTATATCATGAGAAACCATATAATATTGCAATCATTTTTGGACCTATGATTGCCTGAAGTACTTGGTCCATAATAGGAAATGGATAATTATGCCTAATTAACTTACCTTTAATTACTCCACATATGTAATTTCTGGGATTTTGAGAAATACCATGAAGCTAGCATTTTACAAATACCCTCTCTAAATGTTCATAATGGTCTTCCCTTTTTTGTAAAATGTTATTAGATCATCCAAGAAGACCATAATTATCTTATTATTTATATCATTGAAGGTAAGTTCCATTTATATTCTAAATGTTTCCCCTATATGGATGAGGCCAAAATGTATTCTTTGATATGTTAATGTACCCCAAGGTGTAGTAAAAGCAATTTTGTGTTGATCTTCTTTGGCTACCTTAATCTGATTATATCATGAGAAACCATATAACATTGAAATCATTTTTGGATCTTTGATTGCTTGAAGTACTTGATCCATGATAGGAAATAGATAATTATCTTTTATATATGTTTGATATATATTCTTGAAAATCCACACATATTATGATTTTTCCACTCTTATAATGTGCTGGCACTATATTAGTAACCCATGTTGAAGGATGAATGTGAAAAATAATTTGTGCATTCAATGTCTTCTAAACTTCCTCAAAGATAGTCCCAAATATCCTTAGATTATACTACCTTGCTTCTATTTGAAAGGTTTTTCATAAAGTTTGAGTGTCACTATATGTTGCATCTCTCTTGGCCAAAAATATTTGAGATTAACATATGAATAGGAAAGAATATCAATGTATTTTCAATTAAGTCAAACAAACCTTCTATGTTATTTGAGAAAAACAATATTTACCAATGTTCAACATTCTTGTCTACTCTTAAGATCCAATATTCACTTTTTCATAATCAACTAAATTGAGAGCATCTTTATACATTTTATTTATAATAAACATGTCATGTCTATCAAAACGTTCTTTTAAAAAGACTAAACTTTTATGAATTTTATTTCCTTTTAGTTTAATCACTTCATCTTCATTATGTTCTTCATTAATTCTTTCTTTCTTAGTTTACGTTGAAGATTCCCTATATGCATAATTGATTCATTAAAAGTAAATATTTTTGAATATATCTAATTTTTCAAGGAAAGAGATAATTGTTGATCATTATTGAATACCTACTAGTTTTTAGAATTATTTGGTACATTGGGTTTATACACCAATTCAATTGTGTATTTTTATTTTCCAATATTGGAATGAGTAATCAGTAGATACATCAAGTTCATCAACTCTTGCATTACTTTATCTATGGATTATTGTTTTGGAGAAAGAGTTCAAAAACTTCAATGTTATCCCATACCTTATTATGATAGTGCTTTAGACAATAATTCTTCACTCTGTATTGGTCTTTGATCTATTTTGAAACCAATTTTTCATCTCCTTTTACTTTTAAATTTATGATTTCCATTTATTCAATAACTTGTAAGCCAAGGAGTAGATCTTTGTACATGGTAGTATTTTTAGTACATTTAAACTATAATTTATATGAAAAGGAAAAAAATCCTTGATTAGAAAAATAAGAATGACACCTACACTTGTACCAACTAAAGATTAAGTTCCATCAAATTTAAATGTCCAGATATGTCAGTGGTGTTTTCACACATATTGGTAGTTACATTCAAGGATTTCATCCACCAATTCCTTTAGGTCTATCTGAATGACTGTATTTTTTATGGGCATGTAAAATACCATCGCACAAACTTTCACCTAATGTTTGAGTGATAAAAAAAAATTGGATTTCACTCACTTTGAAGAAGTGTATCTTTGCAACCCCTTTATGA
Organism: Torreya grandis; assembly: GCA_037957365.1. Lineage (NCBI taxonomy): Eukaryota > Viridiplantae > Streptophyta > Pinopsida > Cupressales > Taxaceae > Torreya > Torreya grandis. The sequence goes on along the minus strand of JARHVA010001540.1, from coordinate 1,059,915 downwards.
TTTTATTTGGTCATGTGATTTGTAAGGAAGGACTACTAGTATATCTACTAAAAAAAAATCTATTACAATTTGAGGTTCTAGACACACAGAGGGAGTTCACACATTTTGGGTGAATACATGATACTACCATAAGTTTATTCTAAACAATGCAATGTTATATGTGCCTTTAGAGGAATTGTTAATAAAGTATGGGTCATTCATTTAGATCAAAAATTAGTAAGAGGAATTTGACACCCTGAATAATAACATCATAAATACAATAATATTATAATATTTATGGATTGGACCACTTAATTCCATGTCCATCTATATGCACTAGGAAGGGATATCAGTGTCATTTTAGAAACACTAGTGAATGATAAGATATATCATTCCATTTAATTTGTTATCTAGAAGCTTATCTCAACTGAGTAGAACTACATTACAACCAAACATGAAGTACTCATAATGGTCTATATGCTTCATAAGTTTCATTGGTATCTACTTATTAAACCATTTTTATTGTTCATAGACAATGAAGCACTCAAGTATATCATGAGAAAACATGTGATACATGGAAGAATTTTTAGATGAATTGTGTTGTTTCAAGAGTTTTAATTTTCAATAGTGGTAAACTTTAGTTTAAATTAATTCAAGGGAGGGCATGTAAAACATAGATGATGGCATTCTAGATGCCCAACTATACAAGTTGTAGCACATTCCAAAAGATAAATCTAATATGTGGATTTATTCACGTCAAAAATTACCTCGAGTGAGTTGAAATCAAAATAAAAGAGACAATAGATGGTCCAAATTGAACTCTATTATCTCATTTGTGGGGAATTATACAAGATGGGACATGATGATATTTTATACAGGTGTGTGATAGAGCATCAACTTGTAAAAGTTTTTCAAGAATGGAACAAAGGGGCAATGGGTGGCCACCATGTAAGAGAGGCTAACACATGAAATATTTTATTCTCTAGCCTATGGTGGCCAACATTGTTCAATGATGATATGGATTAATCATATAAATGTGATGTGTGTGAATGGATTGGTAATCCCATATATTTGGATAAAATTCCATTGGTTCTTCTCACTGCCTAGGAACCATTTTAAAAATGGGATATAGATTTTGTTAGACCCATCTTCCCATCCATGCATAGGATGGTATTGTAGTATATCATCACTACAATGGACTATTTTAAAATATGGGCAAAATTGGCACCAATGAAAAACTACACTACTACCATGATAATGTGATTACTTTGGAAAAATATTAATAGTAGATATAGGTACACTTTAAGTTTGACTAGTGATCGAGGAAAACATTTTTATAATGAGTAGGTACACATTTTGTTTTCATAATTTATGCTAATGCACCATACTATCACACCATATCACCCTTAGTAAAATGATATGATCAAATATTTTAATAAGATCCTTAGTCAAAAATTGATAATAATTTATGATATGGGGTGTAATTACTGGGGTGACTATATTTTTGTAGTATTGTGGGTATATAAAACCACTTATAAGTGCCTGAACAAGTATTAACCCTTTCAGTTGGTGTTTAGAATGAAATATTTCTACCCATGGAATTTTTGGTGCCTTCCTTGTGTATTTCACAAGTCAGACAACTTGATGACAATGAGTTACTAGATACACATTTGGAGGAACTTATGAAGCTAAATCTAAGGCATGGAGAAGACAAGTATATCGATATATGAGGTATGTGGGGGAAGGGAGTGTGAAATAAATGGGATACATGTTTTTCCCAAGAATGTATGGAAAATAATGAAGGTGTATATCACTCCTAAATATATTTATATAATATATGACATCATCAAGAGTAAAAACAAATGTATAAAAGTGATAGTAATGAGTATTTCATGATACGACATGTGCCATTAAAGAATTAAAACATTGACAAACACTATAAATTTATTTCTACATGTCATTTTCACCATTCTCACTTTTGAATATATTTGGAGTCATAAATAATATAGTGAATAGAGTGACTTATGGCAAGTAAAGACATATGGAATTTGTATAAATTAAGATATATATGACCTAAATTTGGGTCTATAGAGGTTTTTAGTGTGATTATAAGTATAAATTAATGGAAGAAATATAGAAAATGGTAGAATTGAATAAAATTAGGGTTATAGGGTAGATTATCCACCATTAATATGTTAGGAAGGCCAGATCCAAAGGAAAAATTAGGGGGTTTGGTAGGATCAATAGTCATAGGGTATCTTAAATTATTTTTAGAGCCAAGATTCTAGTGAAGAGGAAGACCAAGAGGTATATAGGTCCATAAGCATCAACTAGGCATAAGCACATGCATTTTATAAACCTACTAAAAGGAAACCTAGTCATCACTAAATAAATAATTGATGAATAAATGCATGGGAGTTTAAATAAGCACCAATGGAATTTTTAGAGATGCAATTTCTACAATCCTATTTGTGTGGAGAAGAATGGAAGACAAAATTTGCACATTGTAATTTAGATGACTACAACCACCATATGTGGAATAATGAAATATATCTAAAGAGAGAATATGTAGTTTAGATTAGGATCATGGCTACAGATGGAAATATGATATTTAAGGTGCACCTAAAATTAGTGCTTGAGAAAATATGATTTTTTAATTTTTCAAGTTGCCATAGTTTGGCAAACCTAAAAATTTTGTTCAATTCTTCCTATTGTGTGTCCATGAGAATAGATTATATTTTACAAGGTGCCAAATGAATTTGTCTCCAAAGTGAATTAGTAAATCCATAAGACTAGTGAGGATATAATAATTATGTGAGCCAACAATATGGAAGTAGAAAGAGTGGCCAAATTGTTGAAGTATAAAAAGGATAAATTTACTTTCCCAATTAAGAACATTTAGGATAATTCCACTCAGGTAATTATGCATTTGGTAAGCAAAAAATTAGGATTAAATAAGAGGTGGGACAACATAGTAAAACCATATATTTACATCACACATTGAATGGGAATGAATAGTGTATAATGTAATATTTTTAAGTTTATTTGTGATACAATTATTAATGGTGCAAAGAAATCCCATAATATAAGTGAGACTTTAAAGTGGGCCATAGTTTTGATTTTATTAGTGTTGGATGAAATTAAAGTCCCTGATGGATATAAAAACACAAATTGGATCCACCTATTATACAATAAGTCACTTTAAAAAGCTATAGCTATAATTTGTGCATAGATGCCTATAATACATATTATAAAATTAAGATGGAGATATGGTTCAAAAACATGAATATAGCTTTTGGAAAATGAATGGCACATCCCAAGGATATTACCATATGTGTATAAGGATTATGTATATTTTATTGTGATAAGGCACCATTCACTTTCCAATATTTGCCTCTAGATAATAGCATGTCTATAGTTTCTATATGGGTTTTTGCTACATTATTTTAAAGATGTGGTAAAATGGATACCGAATTCAAAGAAGATAATATTGAAATCCACTCAAATTTATGGGGAAATATTATTCCTTAGATAAATATACATATATCACTTGATAATGGCACATAAAATGAGAAAAATTCTAATGATAACTATAAAACAATAAACCCCCAACTAGTGGAATAGTATTAAATCATTTGTGTAAAATATACTACACACTAAAGGGAAAAAAGAGGAAAAGTAAACACCAATTTGATCAATAAAAATAATGAGAATATGTGGATGTGGATAATAACACATGGGTAAAGTATGTTTTTAACAAAAGGGTGACTTTAAAAGTCCCTATGGTCGTAAATAATCAAAATATGGCACACCTTGCACTACATCAATTTAAAGATTCACTAAGCAAAATGGTATAAAAACTTCAAGGAAATAAATTTGTTGTGTCTAATGGGGAGGCCAAGACAAAGTGGAGGACTCAAAGTGATTTACATTATATGATGAACTAGATAATGTTCCATTAGTCAAGAAAATAAACTTGCACCTAAATAGAAGTCACCCCTGAATAAGGTGATAACATCACCACTAAAGCCTACACCAATTACACCAAAATAACCATCATAAATATAATTTGTGTAAATGACACAAAATCATCCCACTCAATAAAAATTTACACTAACCCCATCTCCACCTAATAAACCTCCATCACCCCCTCTATAACCACCAAAGTATCTCATTCTCCCACCTCCACAATAGCATGTTTAATTATAAATAGAGGAAATAATTAAGGGTAATTATGTAAAATTTATAGAAGTAAATTTATAAGTACCAAAACATGATCCTTTTATTATTTTCATGCAATACTATGGGGAGTCATCTGATTTAGAAGAGCCTAAGGAAGGAGTAGCTTCACTAGAGCCAATTATCATGGGCATTGACATGGGAACACAATACAAGATGAGGCACTAAATGTTGATTAAATGGATACTTTGGGAAAATAGATAATATGGTCTAATAATATTCCAAAATCAAAATTAGAAGAGGAATAAGAATGAAAATCGAAGTGTGATGATAAATCCAAAATATGATAAAAATAAGATAAGGCAAAAAATGAAGAATAGGGGGAAGATGAAGATGTGATCAAGGAGGAAATGAAAAATGATAATAAATAAAGGATTAATAAGTGAACAAGGGGACATATATAGATTTTTCAAGATAGATACTTCTAAATAAAAACATCAAGATGACACACATGGACTTAACTGACTATGAGATTCAGGGGATATGCACTCAACTTTTGATTTTGATAAATATGCATTTTTAGAAGAAGGTGAATTTGAAGAAGAATACACATTATGGAAGAAATTACAATTTAGTATCATTACCATGAAGTTGTTCATGATGATTCAATTACATGAGTACAGTGCCTCTGAGCTCATAAGGAAAAGGATGTATTTTATCATAGATACTAACTTAGGTGAGCCACAATTTAATGTACAAACAAATAATATCTTTAGAAACTGTCTACATATGATGGATGGTGAAAAAATGACATTGAAAATAAACCTATAAAAATTAACAAAATCTCAATTAGGGTTTGCATTGGTGTGGACTTATTGCATTGTTATCTATTTATGCAACTAGTGCTAGAGGTTTATAGGCAAAACATTTTGAATAGTCCTCCACATGAAATAAAAGGAGATAATTTGAGAAGATATAAAATAAGTGCATAAATATAAAATAAAACTTATTATAATGGTACAAAATATTTCCAATTTAAACATGTGACTCAGCCAAGAGGACCCAAGCCTAGTGGATGGGACTAACATAGATATCCTATCACACATGAAAAATTGGTAATTAAGGCTGACCATCTATTCAAGAAAGGGGAAAATGAAATATTACATAAGAGGAACAAATATAAAATAAAATTTTCAATTTTAATTTTATTAACAACTAGATAAATCTGATTAAATATCACCTAAGCTTCAATAAAATCCAATGAAAAATGAAAACTTGTTTTTGAAATTTGTGTGACAAGCACAAATAGTAAGTATGTGGTTGCTCGATGATCAAAAATAATAATAAGAGATAGCAACACAAGCCTAGTAGACAAATGGTATATCCACGAGAAATAATATGTCCAATGATGTACAAGACTTGAAAGAGAAGATAAATGTAAAATCCAAGGAAATGAAGAATAAATTTAAAATCTAATAACACAAATCAGTAAATGAAAAAATACAATCTAAGAGATACTGTAGGGGATAAACCCAAAGACAATAAAATATAAAATTCAAGTGCATGAAATTTAGTAGCAACATTCAAGACTAAGATATCTAGCTATAAATATGGAAAACAAAATATAATTTATTGAAGACACAATTTCTAGGTGAAATGTGTTTCAAGTAAAGATCCAAATGGATGACCCTAAGTTTTTTATAGTGAAAGCATATTTGGAAGAGTTTTCTAAGGATTGATAACCAAAATAGTGTCATTTTATTTTAGACCCTAGTTTTGGTTAAGTATAGAAGCACACACTTTTGGATATCAAATGGTGTGATATATGCACACATATTAAATACTGTGTGGAGTTAAACTCTTATGGGGAAAGGAACTAGTTTTTCCAATAATATGGAATGGTGCTCGAGAGTGAAGTAGTATGATGTAACCAATAAACACACAAGCATTCAATAATAATTTGAATAAATATGGAAATGCTCTAATTATGGTGGATTTGTTGACACATAACAAGGAGCACAAGTATTAGGAAGAATGTTCCTTGTAGAGCATGAAAGGAGGAGCTACAGGGTAAGCTAGCAGAGTGAGTCTGCAAGATGGAGCATTAAGATACTATGGTTGTAATAAACTATCTTTGAGAGAATATAATACATTATGGTGAAGATTTCTGGGTATGTCAAGACTAGCATTGAATGTGAAGCATTTAAGGTTGTTATTTATATAAAAAAAATTGTGCACCTTTTAGAGTGCATGTTAATGTAATTTAGCTTAAATTTGGTAATTTAAATCTATAAAATAGCACATTTCCTCACTATTTAGGGAGTATGGATAGAGCCATGTTGTTACACTTCTATAATTTTAAATCATTGTTACTTAGTGAATTTGTATGAACTTATGTACTACACTAAGAATTTGAATGAGAAGGCATGCAAACTTTACTAAATGATTGTCTAATTACATGATTTAATTATGAAATGGTATCTATATTGTATTATAGCTAGTTCATGAATGTTAATAAAATGTGCTAGGAATAATCAAAGTATTGACTTGTAGTCACAATGTACTGAGTAGCATGGTATTAGTGAAATAAATTTCTGCACAACTAACCCAACTAAGACTCAGTACTCTCTTTATGTCTTTGGTGAAGACACTAATCATTAGCATGATATGTCAGTGTGGTGAGATTCTAAGTGTTTGGTTATGCATTTGGTATTAAATCTAGGATGTTCGTGAAAACATGCCAACAAGGTTTGATCAAGGTTTTGATTGATTACCTTGATGAGATTGGTTAGAAGTATTATATTATTTATTTTTACATTTAGAGGCTTTTTGATATTATTTGAAGTGATCTTTGGAGATAATTCTGTGATTTATTTTTTCCCTTAGAAAAAGATTGAATGCATGTTTTTTGAGTCCATGACATTTCTCAATAGAATGACCAACATTTGCATGGAACTAATAAAAAAATTGGGATTGTACCATGGTTGTGTTGAATGAACATGGATAAAAAGTCTACATGGTGGTAGTAGCTTTGTAAGGTATTTCAAACTCAAGGGAGGGTGGGTAGCATTTTGATTTTTTTTAATTTGAAGATCCCACTTTGGATTGTTTTGGAGGCTTATTTTAAGATGTACTAATGTTGATTGCATTACTAGAGCTTTGAAAATATGCCTTCTTAGAATTTTAATATGGTTTTAATTATCTCATAAGGAATTATTATCTTTTGTCTTGATTTAAGACCTCTTCTAAATTATTTGGGTAAAATATCATAACTTTGTAGTGAAGAGGTAATTAATAAAGGCAACAAAGAGTTTGAATAGATCTTCATCACTCATGTTATGTTTTGCTTTGTGTGCCAAGGATTTCCATCACTTTATGTAATGATGGGCACATTCCCTAGGTAATCGCTTATCCTTAATGAAGTTACTAATATTATTATTGCAAAGTGTTTTATGTTATAATTCTTTAACTAGAGGATTTACTAAACCATCTATTTGTGTAATTGAATGAATTAAACTTTTATTATATCTTTATAACCAAATAAGATTTTTTATATAAGTTTCATAGTCATATAAGTGTTAGTTATAATACATTCCTTATATAGGTTACCAAAGGATTTAATATGTAAGTAAGGATCTATAGTCTTGTCATATGTGATGGTTGGAGAAATAATTCCAATATCTATATACATAATGTAGGAATCTAAAATTTAATTTGAAGGTGATAAAGCATCTTATTTTGTATTGGAGGTTAGGGGATAATATTTCCATTAGCATCTCTAAGAAAAGGAGGGATTAATTTTTAATTGTATGATTTACAATAAATTTAGGAGTTTGATTGGCCATTTACAAAATGTGGTTTTGGATTTGAATAATTGGTTGTTGTTGGAAGATTGCATAAGGGCCATTTGTTTAACCACATGTGCAAGGAATTAGTAAAATCAGTAAGAGTATTTTTATTATAATTGGTAGTATTTTTTAGAGGACTACTAGGGGGAGTATTCCAACATTAGTATCAATAAAAGGACCATTGTTAGTTTCCCTATCCCCCATAGTACAGGGATTGATATAAATAAGACTCACATTCACGTGGAATTCATTCCAAGATTTTGGATGAATCGAATAGGATATCATAAGTCTGAAATTAGGTTGATCTTAACCAAGTTAAACTCAATAGACCTAAGTTGAGAATGATAAAAACTACACCATGATTAGTTTCTACTATTGGTGGTAATAAAAGTATTGAGAGAGAAACCCATTTAAATTCTAAATAAATTGAGGCTCGCTAGAATGATCCTAAGAGGATACATTTTGATAATAAAAACTAAAAAGCTCTAAGAAGATAGATATGTAAACATGAATACAATCCAGTCAATGATGGGATAAGTTTCATGTTGAGATCACCAAAATGTATGTGCAAGATAGGATGACTAATATAATAATAATCTCTATATATAAACTAGGATACAAACAAGAGATCATATTATAGAGCCTACATATACTTTGATGGTATAACAATAATACTTGGGGTGGTTGTAGATCTAATAGAGAGTAATCCACACTCAATTTCAGGGGTATATATTTATAAATTCTATGCCTAAGATATGGGGTGTGGTTGTAACTACCAAGATAAATTAATTATACAATAATGGTAATAAAGGGGTATCATGGATATAATTAGGAAACCACATGCAAAGATATGATGAATAATGGTAACCTAGATCTAAGATAACAAATAATAATAAATTAAATAAGAGGTGAATGACACAATGGCAGACCATAAGTGTAATCTATGTGGTGTATAATGGCAATGGATAACTTAAGCACCCTATGATATAACAACTTATTTGCATGAGAACTTAATCAAGGAAAACAACATACATGCTACTATAACAATAATCAAAGCATATGTTTCCATTAAATAAACAAAGGAAAGAGACTAGGGATATATATATACCTTTGGATTGACTTGCCAATGCATTAATATCCTCCTTGACTCTAGTGGTACTCTACAAGATATATTATAAGATGAATAAATCAAATGGAAATAATAAAACATAGATGTCCTTAGTTGTGGATTAAAAATATTAAGCATCCTCCTCATTTTGACTCCTATTAAGATTCAAAAAAAATTAAGCAATATTTGACATCTAAGAATAAGAATTTAACCTCTAAATTATCCTTTTACTACTTAAGGGTAGAAATGTGAGCACAATCAGAGTAGATGAGTGTTTTTTTGTTTTATAATGATAATTATGACCCTATATATTGTTGATTTTTATAGTAGGGGGAGATATTTTTCTCCATTAATTTTAAATAATATTAATGTTAAAATATCTCTAACTGACTTGCTATTTTATTATTAAAAGTCATATCCTATGGTGAAGAGAGGCGACCCTTCATGAAAATACATCTCAATGTGTATATATAAAAGGCATTTTCACCTCATTTGGTAATTTAATTGAAGCAAGAAGAATTTTCACTTCAAGGAGGAGTTCGATCACCTATAATAGATTGACATTTTGCATCAAGTAAATTATTATCAAGGAGAAACCATATTATTTGTATATTTGTGCCTAGGAAAGGCACTACCTTTCATTACTATGAATTAGTATTGTGCTTGGGCCATATTTTAAAGTATATTTCTGCTCTTATTCCTAAAATATATAAGAGATATATTTTTCTAGGTTTTTCTCCCTAGAGAAGGAGGGTTTTCCTAGGGTATTTGTTGTGTTTATTTCTCTATGTTTTAGATTAGAGGTAAAAGCAGGTTTTGAACGGGCCCCGAAACCCTTTAACAAAGAGCAAAAAAAGAGCAATCTAAGCCCATAGGAACGCCTAAAAAACACTACATAGAGGTAGTAAAAATAGGTATAGAATGGTCCTGAAACCATTGAGATACAGCCGAACAAGACCCAAAAAACAAAAGTCTGAAAGAACAACAAACTGAAAACTAGCAAAATAAAACCAGAGATCAGTACCAATTTCTTAACTGAAAAAAAGGACCGGATTATTCATCCAATTCCAGAATCAACTTCATGGCTTCTTTTTCTTTCAAAGCAATTTCCTAGGTGGAAGCCTCTAGCAAGTCTCCTTTTTGTGTGTCTTTCTTTTTGGAACTTTGCCTTGTCCTCTTGCAGGGGCCCTCTATTACTTTCGTCTCCTCATTGGCACGTTTCCCAATATTGATAGAAGCTGCACAAAAGTTGGATGTTACTTCATCCATTTTCTTTCTGTTATCCTTTATAAGCTCCCGGAGGTTGTTTTCATAAACTTTAAGCTTCACAGGGATCTGGCTTAACTGATTTTCCATGTCATTTACTTTGTTCCAAGCAGCTTTCATAGATTCTTCCAATGTTTTTGCTTTTTTCTTTAGATCAATGATCTCCCTACACAACCAGGCATCTAATTGGGAAGAACACTCAGCTTTACTGTTAACCCAAATCAAAGGAGTGTGTATTTCCTCATTCTGTTTCTTCCCTTTCCAGTCCTCAGCCTTTTCGTTTGGGCTATTTCTAGCTTCTTCAAGGAAGTCTTCTTGGCTCTTTAATTCTCGCTCGTTGAATCCTTCTTCAATTTCCATCTCCATGTTTTGAATATTTTCCTGGACTGGGATTTCCTTTTCATTCTTTGACGTTGGGTCCTCACCAAAATCTTCCTGGACAGTGTCATCCTCCTCGTCTTTCTGGTCTTCCTCCTTCTCTTCTCTATGTTGTTATAATTCTACTTAATTCATTTTTTATCCTTAAAATAACATATATATGATTCCAAACCCATAAATTACATGAAACTCTATGTCTATGATTTTGGTCAAATTGATATAATCAAATTGAATGTCAATTGATTTAAACTTATATCTATTCCAAGGAATCCAAGGAAAGATAAGCTTAGCTTCTCTTTTTTATTCCAAATAAAAAAAGCTATATTTCCAAGACTAGGATATAGGGGGATAAATAAAAAATTAAAATATAAATGACAAAAATGCTTACCTTCCTTACAAATTTTTAGAACTTTTTGGCATGAGGTTGGGCTTGAGCTCAACTTGTGAGCAATGGTTCCTTGTCAATGGTGATCTTTCATCATTTCCCTTTTTCCACTTGGTATATGTCCTTGGAAATTGGTCTTGTTTTAATCTTCTCTAGGAGTAATTCAACATTATAACATTGTACAAGAAAGCTTATTGGAGGTGAGGGTGAAGCCTTGTATTTATAGGTTTTAGACTAACCCTAACCTAGGGATAGTTAGGTTTAGGCTAACCCTAGGTCAACTTTGGGAGTCCAAATGCAATAAATGAGGTCATTGATTATGTATTTATGGAGGCATGGCTCAACATTTTTATTTTTACATTTGTGTTGATATTTTGCCATTTTTAATTTTGAGGATGATGATGTCATCAAGACCTTATTTCCCTGATATTTATTGAATTTTTATTTTTTGAAATTATATTTTCACTAATTTAACATGGAATTTTCATGTAAGCATTTAATTTTATTCACTTGGTTAATTAATTATGCTTAGTCTTTTTATCATTTTAGGAATTAGATTAAGTGCCCTAGTTAATAGGTTGAAAGTGTCAATTTGTTTAGTTGTAACTTGACTAGAGATGAATACATGGGATATTATCATTGCATATAGGATAAAACCCCAAATAGGGATGACTTGACATGATTTTGTGCATTGACATCTGATGTGTGGATGAAATTGGGATGTTTAGGTAATTTCTAGGCTTAATTTACATCATTTGCTAGAAATTGGTATAATATCTAGTTTAGACAAGGATGTGGCCAAAATGAAGTCTCTAAATTTTTCCCTTGTTTGAGTAGGTGTTACAAGATACAAGATCAGTAACATCTTCTCAAAGAATTAAAAAATTCATTAATATATTGGACAATACCCCAAAGGGTAGTTGATGAGCCCTGCATACCCTGTCAAGAGAGTGAGTGGTAAATAGTGTCATTGAATGGGCCCTCAAAAAGCAAAAAAACAACATGATCTAGGAATGGGAGATGAAGTACTAATTTACTCAAAGGTGGTTATAATCAGTGGTAGACTGAAGATGCCCCAGTAGGGAAGATGGGTCAAGATAATGACTTGCCCAAAGGCAATTATAATCATTGGCCTAGTGAAGGGGCCCTAGTAGAGTGGATGTATGCGTGATACAAGTTTAATCTACCCTAGTAGGTTGGATGTGATCAGTGAAGGTCTAAAAATTCTACCCTATTATGGAAAATTAGTTAAAGGAACTCACATAATGAACCCATAATCATAGATTAACGATGAGATGGCATAGAGAATAGGTATGAATTTGGGATTCATACTAGTACAAAGATATACATCCTAACTAGCAGTGATTACTATTCATTTTTCATTTAATTACTTTGTTTGGGTAGTGTTTGGGGAGGTATGTTATCCCTAAATATTTGTAGCCCTGGTTTATTTATGTTATGGCATGTTGGAATGTATGTTATTTTTCACATTTATGACCTATGATATATGCTTATTTAGAGATGCACGTCTTCATTTGCTCATATCATAGTCATTATGATTTGGTTATTATGGGTTTGTATTTATTTGTGAAAAATGGCCATCATGAACAAAGGAAAATATCACAACACCATTGTTTTAAGATCCATTAGTATGATTTTTTTATATCTTGTGACACTATGCATCATAGTTATAAATAACCATAATAATAATAATATGTATCGTAAGCATGTAAAACTTAATTTAAATGCAAGTGTAAATAACTTAAGCATAAGATATGATCAATCAAATCCCAAGTGTAAATACAATGCAATAAACTAAGTGTAGGAATGAATACAAATATCTACAACTCAAGTACAAGATTTAATAAATCAAAAATTAAGTGAAAACATAATGTAATAAAAATATGGTAACTGAAACAAGGAAGGCACAAGAAAATAATATAGTCAAAAACTAATTAAAATAAATAAACCAATCAAACAAATAAATAAAAACAAACAAGATAAGAAAATAACTAAAATACTAATGAAAGAAACAATGTTAGTCATCAACCAAAAGGAAAATAAATTTAACAACAAAATCAAGGAAAATAACATCAACAAGTAAAATTAAAGCACAAGCAATAAACAATCAAGTTAAAGCAAGAGCAATAGACAACCTAAATTAAATCACAAAATAACAAATAACTAACCTAACTGTAAACAAAAAAATAACTAATCTAACTATTTTTGCATGTGTAATAGAAGTGTTATGCCTAGAAAAATGGTTTCCCCTAGTCTATAGGTAATAACGACATACGTAGGATGGCAAAGGTTTCCCCTAGGTTATAGGGAATAATGGCATTATAACTATCAGGGTGAGTATAATAATAAGAAAGGGGGTGTCAAGCTAACTCCAAATGCACTAGGCAAATGAACATTACCTATATAGTCCCATGGATATTGGATCCAATGTGAACTTCATGCCAAATGTATTTCTCCCAGGATTTGGGATACAAAATTGATAACAAGAAAACATGATTGACTTATAGAGGAAAATAAGAATGGTCTCACAAAATGGTGAGAGCATGATGGGTCTATGACTTGTAAAATGGTGAGAGTGTGAGAGGTATATGACTCAAAAAATAGTGAGAGCATGGATGAGATAATCCTATAATAAGGAATGATATAAGAAAATGGAAAATTAAATCAATCACTAAGGTTGGCTGAGTTGACTCCAAATGCACTAAGTAATTGGGCACTACATACATTGTCTCATGGACAAAAGGTCCAACATGGACTTCATGCCAAATGTAGTTATTCCATAAATGGGATGAAACATTATCAAAAAATAAAATAGGAAAATGGAAAAGGTCATGATGGCATCCATGTGAACACTTCAGTTATACCTAGTGATTAAGAGATGCACATCTTGAGTGGCATGGATATAATCTGAATGACCTAATGTTAAAGGCTTGTTTAGGATGTTTATAGCATCTATCGATGTTTTTGGGTTTTCTAGGCATCTTAACTCAATGGAAAATTACAAGACACAAATTGATTTAACTTACAAAAATGGCGAGAACATGGCTTAGGTTACTCATAAAAGAGAGAGAGTTTATTGAAATTACTCATAAAATGATGAGAGTGTGGGAACAAGGGTGGATGAGCTTACCTCAGAAACATTGAGCACTACATACATAGTCTAAATGGACTTTAAGACATTGTATTTCACCCTACATTGAAGTATCTGACTAGGTAACAACATACTTATAAAATAGGCAACTAGCAGAGTATGAAACAATGGCAAGGGAAGGCATGGTAAAAGGTTGATCCTAGGTTATAGGAAATAATAAAACATGTAGGTTACCCCTATAGGGTGAATAGGCCAACATAATGATTTTCCCAAAGGTGCTTATAATCATTAGCATGGTGATTTTGTCCCAATAGGATAGATAGGGTTAAAATAATGATTTTCCTAAATGTAGTTATAATCATTAGCACAGTGATGATGCCCCAGTAGGATAGATGTAGAATGCTTGTTAAAATGAAGGATGCAATTGCTAGACCACTATCCTACTACCCAAATATACTACCATTGAAAGAAAGGCCTTTGAAATTTTCAAACATGAATATTCTATTGTAGTAGTATCAGAATCCAACCACTAAAGGTGCATGAAGTACAAATGGATCAGAACCAAGGTCAAAAGGGGGATAGGGGATGTAAAGAAAACTTCAGCCAATAGGGAAGGTATAAGAGGAAAATGTATATGGTATGGTATAAAGAAGGTTATGTGATGACACTTTTAAATGACCCTCATAGACAATGCTTTAGGTGACTCAAGCAAAAAATGTTTGAGATTTATTTTGCTTATTGGTTCATCAAGTTCATCTCCTTTTAGTGTGGCCAAATTATATAACCCAGAACCATAATTAGAAACAATCACATATGGCCCCACCCAATTAGGCTTGAACTTGCCTTTTTTCTTATGTTTGGCATTGGAGTTTTTTTTGTTTTCTTTGATTATAAAATCACCAAACTTGAACTTTTTGTACATCACACACCTATTATACTAACCACATAACTAGTTTTGCTATGCTTGAAGGCTATTCATATCGGCCATACATTTTTCTTCCAATAGTTCCAGATCTTACAAATGAGCTACTCTATAATCCTCATCATCAAGGATATATTTTAATGAAGTACATAGAGAAGGCAACTCAACTTCAATGGTAAGAATGGCCTCAGTGCCATAAACAAGGGAATACATTGTATCTCTTGTAAGAGTGTGGAAATTGGTATAGTATGCCAATAAGGTGTGAAATATTTATAAGTGCCAATCACGTCCAATATCATTCATGATCTTCTTAAGAATATTGATAATGGTCTTGTTAGATATCTCTACTTGGCCATCACCTTACTGGTTATATGCAGTGGAAAGATGTTGGATAATGTTAAACTCAACATAGAGGGCTTTGACATCCTTATTTTTAATCCAACTACCATTATTAGATATAATGTTGGATGGGATACCATAATGGCAAATGAGAATGGTTTAAAATGAATTTAAAAATTTGCTTGCCTATCACATAATTGAGGGGAATGGATTCAACCCACTTAGTGAAGCACTCAGTGGTGGTAAGTATATGCTTATGTCCATCTAAAGAAGTAGGGTTAATCTTCCTTACAAGATCAAGCCCCCACATTGAAAATGGACATGGCATGGTCATTGGCTTGAGTGTTCATATTGGAGAATGGATTAAACTAGTATGTTTTCAACATTATTTACACCTTTTAACCTATGTAGCTACATCTACTTCTATGGTCAGATAATAATATCCATTACATAGGATAGTTTTAGAAATCACAACCCTATCAGTGTGGGTCCCATAAACCCCTTCATGAACTTCCCTTAACACTAATCCAAATTCTTCCAAAGTTAAACAATGAAGAAAATTTCCATAAAGGCTTCTACAGTAAAGTGTAGGTACAAGTAAGGTATAATGAGAGTCCTAGTGTGTGAAGGCCTTTTGTTATTTATGGGAAAGGTTTAGTAGAAGATCTTGGTTATGGAGGTAATTATATAATTTAGAATACTAGGTAGAACTAAGACCAATAATATCACATATCATTTCAATGATTCAGGGTTCATGATCAAGTGTTAGAATATGTTCAATGAGTAATAGATAGTCTCTTGCCTTATCTATGATGTAGATCATAGAACCAATTATATCATAGAACCAATTATATCCATGGAATTTTTTATCCATTCACTAGCCCAAAGTATGTGTTCAAATTGAAGGTGATTAATCTATTACTTGAAAGTGTCCACCATGGATTTAAAAGGTACCAACTTGTCATCCTTAGTATAGAATTGGTCTGTAACCTGATTAATAATAAGTTTTGAATGACCATAAACCAAAAAATGTTGAATGTTCCATTTTACCTCTAGATGAATCCCCATAATGAGTGCTTCATACTCATCCATGCTATTAGTACAAGGAAAGATGATATTGAAGGCTTGGGAATGAGATCCCCCAATGCTGTTATGAACAACAATCCTTATCCTGACCCATGAGACATGAAAAAAGCATCAAAATAAAGTTTCCATTGTTGTTATTCAAGAGGTGTGTATACTATGATCATGATAGACTCATATAAAAATGCAAAAGTAAGTGGCTGATTACTAAAATGGGAGCTTTAGTAAGCTAGTCTATAAGTACATGTCCCTTAATGGAATTTTGGTTGACTTATTCAATTTTAAACTTGCTCAAAATTATGATCCACTTAGCCATATGACCCTTTAAATATATTTTTTATATTAGATAATTAAGAAAAACTCCTTTGGTGATGACTGTGGTCTTATTGTTCAACATGTAATGATGTAATTTATGAGCTATGAAGACAATAGTTAAACAAGTTTTCTCAATTGGCATATAATTATGTTCATATGCTACTAGTGTAGGCTTAAATAATAAACTACATTTTATTTCCCATGATCATCATGTTGGGCCAAAAGTTCCCCCAGGGCATTTTTAGTGGTAGATAGGTAAAGTAAGGATGGATTTCCTAGCATAGGTGGTAGCAAAATAGGCAAATTAGCCAAATATTCTTTTAGGTGTTCAAATGCCTTTTACAAGTCTTCATTCCATGAAAAAGTAGTGATTTTATTCAATAAATGACTAAATGGGTGACATTTATCAGCCAAATAGGAAAAGAAGTGTTAAATAGACTATGTTTTGCTCTACAAATTGTAGAGCTACTTCAAAGAAGAAGGTGGTGACATCTTAGTAATGGCCTTAACCTTAGTAAGATCAACTTTAATGTCTTAGTGAGAGATAATAAAGTCTAAAAATTTACCTGAAGTAACACCAAAGATTCACTTTTTGGGGTTAATCTAAACCTTGTACTCATGAAAGCTTTCAAATATTCTTTATAGTATGATTAGATGGTTTACATAGGTCTTAGACTTACCCAGTATGTCATCAACATAGTCTTTGACAATATCATGCATCATATCATGGAATATAATAATCATGGCCCTTTGGTATATTTCCCCTACATTCTTAAGGCCAAATCACATTATTTTATAATAGAACATGCCCCAAAGAGTGGTGAATGTTATCTTATGTTGGTCTTCGATTAAAATCTTGATCTAGTTATATCTTGAAAATCCATACATCAGGGACAAAATTTTATCCATATATACTATGATTGCACTTTACTTCATTATTTTCATCATCATCACTAGTCATCAATGTAAGAACATGAATAAGATATGGGGTCACCCCCAGGTGGTTTAAATTCAACACCATGAGTTTCTTTATACTTGGTTATAGAAATAGTCTTAATAGTACCTTCTTGATTCACCCCAGGCCTCTACCTTTATAAGCTTAGTTATCCATAATCTTGTTAGGGATGGGATACTTCTACTTTGGTAGAAATTAGCCAAATCATCATTGTATAACCAATAATTATCTTTGGCAATTAGGTCTTTTTCTTGGCTAGTGGTCAGTGTGAAAATAATAGCCATTGGGTTGTAAAGTTTTCCTTTTTTTAGCCATTCCATGTGAAATGCCTTAGATTTGGGCCTTCAATAAGACTTGGGGTCTTACAAAAGTTTAGATATATGGAAGGTCTTATGTGTAAAGTATTCTTTTTAACCATTGTCTAAAATATTAATGAGATTGTCAATTTCAAGAGGAGGTGTATATGAAGTTGAGGCAAGGCTATTGGGGTATATCAATTGGACTCTAATGATTCAAAATTATATCCTTGTCCTTCTTTGGTGCAAGGTCTAGGCCAAAATGGTAATTATAGCTTTGCTACTTAGCCTCCAAATGCTTATATAAATGATATGGTTGTAAGTCTACATGAATAGTTGCCTCGATCCTAGAGTGAGGAAACATAATACATTAGTGCAAGGTTGAAGGTATTACATAGATTTCATGTATCCATGGTTAGCCTGAAAGCAAATTATATGATAAATCTAGATATAAGATGTGGCAAAGTGTATCATGGGTCAAAGGCCCAATGACAAATAGAAAATAGGTTTTTCCTTGTGACTCCCTCTCTTCATTATCATAGGCCTTGATGGTAATTGTCTATGGATGAAGACTAGTTGTTGTATATCCTAGATGCTTGATTAACTTTAGAGACACAATATTAAGGCCTAATCCATTGTCTATGAGGATGCATTTAAATTTTTGTCATGTTACGATAACTTCAATATACAATGGGTTATTGTGGAGAGGTCTTAGGGATGACATATCACTTTGGTCAAAAGTCAATTGTTGGTTTGGAGCTAGGTGTCCAACCAAATCTTCAAATTTGTCTAGCATAATGTCATTGGGTACTTGGGACTAGATCAAGAATTAGGTAAGGATATTTTTGTGTATGGTATACATGTGTAAATAATATAGAATAAATATTTATGTGGACATCTTTTGTAGTTATTCCACAATATCATATTTTTTCTCATTTGCATTGGTAATTAGATTACTCATAACTGGTATGGGGGATTGAATGGGTTCATTGGTAGAAGGTGGTTATAGGCCTAGAATGGTAAACTTATTTTTTCGATCTATGATTGCACAATCTAAATTAGGTAAAGGACCATTATATCTAGAATAAGGAAAAGGGCCTAGGATGGTAATTCTTAATTACCATTATGTTTTGTTGTGGTCATAGGTCAAAAGAGGATTATTAGTAGTAGGAGCCTAATAAGCATTGTTAAAGACTAGTCATTGGTGATTGTTTTTGGCCTAGGGTTTATATTTATTATGGCTATATTACCACCTATAACATGACCTACAACTCTATTATAGTTTTGCATGACTGCATGATATGCATCTTGGTTATTAGGGTCATTCTAGCCTTGGTTCCATCCATTTTATAGTTGGTGTTGTCACTACTAATGTTATTGTTATTATTGTGGTGGTGGTGGTGGCTTTCATTGTTGTTGGTGTTTATTATTAACATTATGTTGTGGGAAATGATTTTGATAGATACCTAGGTTCTGATTTAAATAAGAAGCCTTATTATCCATCTTGATCTCTCCATTTTATAACATGTTTTGAATGAGGTGCCTTAACTGCACACATCAGGGTATTGAATGACTTTGAACATGATGGTATTCATAGAAATCATGATATTTATACCATTTAGGGTTAGATACACCTTCAAGAAAGTGCTTTAGAATTGGCCAACTAATCATATTGGTTGCATCTAATTTGAGAAACACTGATTCAATAGGCCCACCAAGGTCATTAAAGAGTCTATCATTGGGTTTTATTCTTGGAAGAAGTGTTTTCAAAGGTGTAGGTTAAGGTGCCTACATGTGCAAAGGTATTTGTATTTGTGGAGTTGGCCATAGTTATGGAATAGGCTACATTTGGAAAATAGGTTGAGCATATGGTGTTTACACCATTTGTACATGATGTGACTCTATGACTCCATTACCAACAAAAGTTTTATTATGGTTATATGCTCTAGGTTTATTAAATTTATTATCCTATGTTGGTGCAAAATATTGCATGTGGATTGGGTTTAGGTTCTAACTTGGGCCTGGATTTTGGTTTTGGCTCTAGTTTTGGTTTGGAGTAGACAACTTGATCACCCCTTTGTTGATAAGGGATTTTTCAATTTGTATTAATTTGTTAATTATCTCTTCAAATTTATGGGCACATTGTAGCTCTAAGTGATATGATATATAACTCTATAAGTTACACATGAATACTGTGGCCAACTATTTATCTTGTAAGTTATGTGTGAAGTGGCTAGTAAATGCCCTCCACCATTGTAGATAACTTGAAAAACTCTCCCCAAGATTTATTTTGCTTGGATTAAATCCACCATAGTAATTTCATGTTTGATATTATATGAGAAGTGTTGCACAAATGTTTTTTGACAAGTCATAAAAATCAGGCATCGAGTTATTAGGCAATTTAAGAAACCACTTCAGGGCTTATCTAGCTAAACTTCATTCAAAAATTAGAATCAGGTAAACATCACTATAAACCACTGAATGGAAAGAAACATAAAATGCTTTCAAATTTTACCTTGGGTCTCCTTTGCCCTTATACTTGTTTAATTTGGGTAGCTCAAATCCTAAAGGAAATGGTATCTATAGGTAATCCATGTTAAATGTATATGAACATATTTCATCCAGTTTAAATTTCTTTCCCTACTTCACTATTTGAAGTGCTACAATTGCATCCTTTACCTATTGTGATTCTTGGGATATAAAATTAAAAGGTAGAAATGGTTATGGTTAGGCTTGGGTGGTTCCAAGTGGATTTCTCTGGCTAGGGTATATGAAAGGCATGGTAGATTGTTGTGTATTCACCTAGTTGGTTTCCCTACTAGGAAGACACAACCTTTGGTTAGGAATGTATTGTTGGGGTGGTAATTATTGTTTTTAAGCATTGAAGTTAGCAATATGGCTTTGATTTAGAAGGAACGGTGGCCTGTGTGGTGGTATTTGGTATTGAGGGATGAATTGAATTTATTGGGTTGGAAATGAAACTCTATATTAGATAGTCAAACCCTATATTATGGAGGGTATTTTTTATCCAAATGTTTATTATTTAAATTATTGTTGCTTGGCACTTGTTGGGGGTATAATATTTGGTGGTTATAATGCACCAACTATCTAATAAATACATGTTGCATATTTGACACTTGGTATTGGTTGAATACTTATTTCTCGCTAGGTATTTGTTGATATCCAATCATGAGATATTGTTGACCAATAATATTACATTGTTGGGTAGACCATGTTTGGGATGGAACATTTACCTCTTGTTATGGTGGCACATTGGCCTACACTAGATTTTTTTAAATTTTGGTCACCACCTATTGGGGTTGAGTAGTATTCACCACTTATTAAGGTGGAGGATTGGTTTGTGTTTGAATTTTTCTCCCTGTTATGTGTTCAAGGAAGCGACTAGTTGAGGGGGAGTAATTATGTGATGTACTTGAGAACTTGACATGAATTAATCCTTTGAATATTCAGATGATTTTTCTTTGGGTTGGGGTACACTTATGTTCCACCCATTATGTTTTGATAAAGTTCTTTAGTAAATTCTAATAATTATTCTTGAGTTAAAAGAACATGAAGCATGTCTACAACATTGGTTGTTTGAATAAATGGATCTATGGTTGGGTTGGCATAACCCAACGAGTCAGTTTGTATCCCTATGGAAGGAGTTAACTCTATGAGTGGCATATTAGAAATTGTCATGACATTCATATTTATAGCCAAGTTGAGGTACATTTGGTACTTTTTCTACATTTGTGTTATTTGGTCAGTAATTTGACCTTTTCCTTTTGCAAGCATAACTACCTTTGGGTTGTGCATTGGTACTAGAGACTGACTTTGGATAGATAAGGCTTATTAAAATGTTTTGACTTGAGGCCTATTACTAGGTGCATTCACCAATCTAGGTAAATTCTTGTGAGGAAATTCTAAAAGAAACTTATCACCTACCTCCACCATTTTAACAAGGATTTCATCCTTATTCTCTAAGAGGTGGTGATAGAACAAGAATGGATCATAACTCGTGCTAGTTGGTGGAGTAACATAATATGTTATTTGTTATTGTTCAACTCTCTTTATGGTGCTTGGTATATTTGATAGGTATTGGGTCATCTGGTCCTGTTCTTACCCTAGATATGAAGGTGTACTGGCAAGATAGTGTGTTATAAGATCTTGACTTTTTTCAGCATAGTTAGTATCATATGAGGTATATGGATTCATTAGATAATCTACTTCCTCTTCACAATGCTCATGAACAAATGGATCACTTGTGATAATATTCTCATAATATGGTTTATACATGGCTCCACTACGTGTCTAGTGAGGCATGCTTGAATCAAGTATCTCACAAAAGGTTGCTCTAATGTTGTAAATGTTTGAAACTTGTCCTAAAAATTACTATTGAAGAACTTTATTATGGTCTATGAAAACACACTTGTCTTGGAAAGAGTTCTGAGCATGAATGTCAATATCTTTAATAAATGTCTAAATCTAAGTCTAAGTTTAAGACAATTTGGAAATGAAAACATGAAATCGATCTAGAGAAAGGTCTTAAACTATTTAAAGGCCAAAAAAACTTGCTTTACTAAATTGTGCTAGGTCTTTGGTCAAAATTCATAAATATACTCTTAGAAATGGATATTTGGTTAAAGCATAATTTGGGAAATTAACTAAACTCTATGGCAATTAGTTTGAAGATAAAAGGCACTCTTGGTTTAAGCAGAACTTTGGAAACTAATTTAAATGAAAACCTTGGGTCTAAATTCACTTGTGGTCTAAAATGGAAACTTTATATTTAGGCAATGGGTCTTTAAAAATCAAACTAAAAATTGATCCCAAGTTATACAATCTAGACACAGAAAGGTAAACAACTCAAACCTAAGTTGTAGGCAAGACCTAAGTGTAAACCAATCATCTTTAGATATGAACCTTGAAAGATGAATTTTGAATAGTAATTTGAAAGACTTAGATGAACAAAGGTTTAGACTAAAATTGGTAGCATAACAACATCTCATATAAAAGTAAAGGCACAATTAGTCTTGGTCTTGGATTGAGCTAAATTAAATGGTTTTAATAATTTCTACAGCATGACACTTATTGGTAAAAAGTGGTGTGTATAACATGTGTTAGTTTATTGTTTTAATTTTGGAAAAGTGAAATTTAAACTCAAATAACACAAGTGAAATAAAAGGTTACACCTAAATGCACACTCCTACTCTAAAATTGACACAAGGTATGCATAGTATCTACCAAAGTTTCCACCAATATACCAGTCTTGAAAGGAATTAATTGTTAATCCAATAAAGAAAGAGTGCATGTAAGTAGAGATTTTAAGCCCCCTATATCTCTCAATAACTATATGTGGAAAAAAACTTAGAGTGCCAAAGTTTGGTAGGATATTCTATGGCAAGTGGGGTTAATTATGTATATAATATCTCACGTTTGGCTTTGTAGGGGGTCCACAAGTATCAAAAAATACTTTTATATAATGAACAATATCCTTTACTAGATTAAAGTGCCTAAGTTGTTATAAAAATGTCTTGTCCCTTACACAATGACTTCAACCATGTATTATTTAGTGATGTTTGATGTCTATGTTGTCGCTTGAGCCAAGTCTTCTTTCATCTGGTCATGCTAACCACTCAACCACTATCTCATCTATTTAGCATGTTATTTTTATATACCCCATCAGAATGAGTGTGGTTGGTATAATGCTAGAAGATGAAACCCTAGGTCAACACACCCATAAAGAACCCATGAGGAGGTGATGAAATCTCATTCACAAGCTAATGTAAGAAATAAAAATAAATAATTTGGTCATTTCAGAGTTCTTTGACTTTTGACTATAACAAATAAGTAAAAAATTACATTTTTGGTCACCCAAGTTCCCTAATGGGTACAAGGGGATATTATAAGCATAAAATTTATACTAAAAAGGAAACATGAAAATTAAGAACAAGAAATTAAAGTGCTATTATGAGCACTAAATCTAGAGTGATTTTTCTTTTTAAGCATTAATGAGAAGTGTGATTAGAATTTGGCCTTTTTGAAAAGTTGAAAATGACAAAAAATGAAAGTTGTTTGCATAAGTTTTAAACACCAAAATAAATGTGAAGTAAATTTTTAATAACCAAGATAAATGTGAAATGACCTTTTTAAGATGTGAAAACTTCTTCTAACTTGCCTAATTCCCTGCAAAAAATAGTAGTGGATTGATTTGATTGATTTAGTTTCCAAGAAGAAGTAAAAAAGTTTGAAATTTTGAAGTCTCACATCTTTGTCATGGGGTAAAGTTTTTGTTTCAAGTGAATTCATCATTTTCCTAAAAATAAACCAAACAAATAAAACTTTGGCAAACTCACTAATTAGCAAGGGTGAAGTCACTGCTTATAACCAATAAAATCATTATTTTCCTTAAAAATTTATGCAAAATTACCAAATGTATAATTAATGGTTAATGTTATAGATTAAAATTTCACCCTATAGAATTCAAGTATACCTTCTCAATTTTAGGATGACATTGAAATATCTCTCCTCATAGACAAGTTACTACAAAAGATAGATCTCTAAGTTTGAAAGGGCCAATTCCCTGTATCTATCTTTTAGGCTCACACTATACTAGGATAATCACTATTCGGGGTGAGAAGGGAAGAAAGAAACATAAATTAATGAAGGTTATACACCAAATATAATTCCACACAACACACTTACATCTACACTAAGAAAGAAGACTACTAAGACTAACCTCAACTCTATGTCCTTCTAGCATAAGTATTTCTCATAAAGGCAAATTATTATGAAAACTAGTGATGGGTGAAAATAATGTCTAATAATAGACACTATTATTCCTTCTCACACTTCAAGACACACTTAACAAACACATATACTTTATGAAACATATTATAATAGGTATCACTCACACAAAACATGCAAGAGTATAATGGAAGCAAGGAGAGCATATTCATCACTTGTCAACCACATAAACCACTTGACACACTTAGGAAAGAGATTTTAGAGAATGAATCAAATTCAAAAAAAAAAATTCAAAGGAAAATGAGATGTCTACACCATAAGGCCTTCACCATACCAATTATGGATCAATTACAAATCTATAAAGGCTTGAATATATAGAACATAGGAGAGGAGAGAGAATAAGTGAAGATCAAGGATCACAATGCTAAATGTCAAGCTTTAAAAATTAGCTAAAATGCAAGATAATGAAATGGGAAATAGGCTACAAGTGTCTTCATGTACAAATGTCAATCTGAGATATAGCACCTTCCTCAAGTTGGCATATAGCTCCTTATTGTCTTACTTGAAACTACCTTGATGATGAAGAGTCACTTGATTGATTGAAATTATCATAGAAAGCTTTGACACATATGTCATAACATGAGAATTTGGAAACAAGGTAGTGATAGTCATCTACACCTATCTAATAGATGAACTCCCCTTTGTCACTTGGCATTCACTATCTGCAGCCACTCATTAGTTTTCTAGGACTAGACCTTCACACTTGTCACCTAAGTGACTTACAGTTGCTTAAATAAATTAATTAAAGGAATGTAAGACATCTTTTCAAAACATATTTGTCCTCTATTCTATCAAATAGACCTACATGGAACTCAAAACACACTTCTCACTTCCAATCTTTGGCAATCACTTTGCCTTCTCACTATCATATTCATATTGTTTGTAATGAATGGTCTATCAGATTGGTTTCCATGAAAAAACATGGGGATATTTGAGTATGAAGAGTTATATTCAGTCTCTACCCACTTCCATAGTGACTTTCATCTATCCATTCTTTTTTATACCTATTAAACACCTCAATTCCTATAAAAGATAGAGAATTAGGCATGTCCATACAAGTGATGGCATGACAAAATTGGATGGTGAGGAGATTATGAGAGTTCCAAGTATGTATATAATATTTTCAAAGTCAAGTGACCACTTTTGGATTCATCTAAAATGATATTTTATCCATCGAGTTCTTGATAGGGGTTTAGGAGGGTTTGCTTTTTAACAATAATTCATAAAAAATAGATTCTAAACCTCCAAACAAATTACATTGAGAACAAGATAAGGACCCCCATAAACATCCCCAACTCCTTGAGGCACCATGCATATTATCATATAGATGTGAGTGTAATAAAATGGCCTCTCAAGCTCTTGATTACATTCTGAGTAGGTCTGAGATAGTTTTAGGCCAAATTGACCACTTATGTGTAATTTTTTGCAAACCAATTGTCCATATGGACTCTTCACTTTCCCCTAAAATTTATAAAATAGATTTTAAGGATCATAGGGTCATTGTGAATCTATTTAGGCACCCTAATTATTTAAGCCTAGTTTTAGGCCTAATAGGCATAAATATGTTTGACTATGTGTATAAACATTATGAAGGTTTCCAATGATTGTAGAGCCTTTTGTATCTCTATTCATATTTAGTCCAACCTTACACATCTTCCACAATCATTCAAAACTCTCTCCATCCATTTCACTCTTCACATACCAAACCTACAGGTTATCTTACTCATGGAGTGCCCTCTATCTAAGATAAAATAGAGGGTACCTCCCCTATTTTATAGGATAAACTAAGATAATATAGGTATATTTTAGGTTATTAGGACCTTATACACCAATTATTAAATATATATCAGACCTTTATACCCCTCAAAACTTAAAACTCCTAAAACTAGCTATTATGACCTGATTGTGTAGGGTTTTAGATTGACTAAGTATGGCATTTGAAAACTAGTTTAGTTTTTGTTCCTTGCATCTAAGAATCTCATGAAAGTGTGTCATCATCACTTATGAGATTTTTTTCATGTAATAATCCTCAACTTATACCGTTGTCTACATTCCAAACTTGCATTCTCTATTATCCAAGCTAGTTTGTAGTATGTGTTGACTGTGTCACCTATAGGTGGCAATTAGGGAAGAGGCATAGTTTCTTGTAGATGTTCATTCATGTGAAAGCATTGTGTTTCACCCCACATTAGTTTCCATTGAGTATATTAGGCCATTCCATACATGTATGAACTCATCTCATGCCTTGACATCATTTTCTCATACCATTACCATTAATAGACCATAGGTCTGCAGTTATAATGTAGATGTCACCTTAGGAGAAGTTATGATATTTTTGTAGGTGATCATGTTTTTTTGATAATCACATCCTTTCTTCTCTTCTAGTTACTAGAACTGTCACATATAAATATACTTTGCCTCTTGCTTTAAGATCATACAGTCACTACAATATCATTAGTATATAAGTCACGTACAAGCTTATAGGTTCATTTAGGTTCAAATGGGATTGTAGTTTATTGAATGTCTATAGTGAAAAATTGCCTAAATTGAAATCTCATTTATCATTATCTTTATCAACTAGACACCCTCCTCTTATGTTGGCATGTTATTACTATGTCCAAGATACAAGAATGGAAACACAAGCCTTACTCAAACCTCACAGATCCTTATCAAAGATGGCACTATGTAGGGAAAAATCCCTATTTAGAGAAACTAAGATAATTGTTCCCACTTTGAAATTTTCTTCACTTTGACTGACTGTATATGTAGAACTGACTATAAGTCTTGAATTGACCTTCACAACCAATCTCTAATCTTTTTTCAATGGCTTAGTCTATAGTGTTGTCATCTTGAAAAACTATCCAACAGCTTGAAATCCCTTACTTCATCAATATGACTATTTAGAACCTATTTCCAATAGGTTGTAGGTGATAGATATAAGTGTTTTATTATTTTTAGGAAATTAGGTGTTTAATTCATAAGTAAATAAAGGGTTTGAACAATATAAATTAGTAAATAGATATGCTTTAGTTAACCTATTGATTGGTGTAAATGGATAATATTATCTTTTTCTAAATATAGTATTATGTGAGAGAAATTAGAACTTAGCTTATTTTGGCTGATCTAGATTCAGATAGAGTTTGATACTGGAAGAGTAGGAATAGAAAATAGGTTTCAATAGGTTCTTGAAATTCATTTTTGAGTTAGACAAGAGTGCCAAAAGTGGGCACCCTATTTTCCAATGATATAGTCCTATTCTATCACTATTATCCTAAGTTTGAAAGCTTTATGGGTTATATCTGGTAGGTCTATGTTACCCTATCTATGAAATTTTGAGGCTTAGAAGCTTGTTGAGCTCACTATGTGTCTGATTTAATCTTTGAAACCCTTAGGAGCTCTTGGTACTTGAACTTGAATTAAAACTTTGGGAAAGAAGAGAAGATGTTAGTGTAAAGGATACGTTAGATACACTTCACACCCTGTGTGTGGGCACGCTACCTACATACCAATAATTCAAAGAGGGATCAAGATAATGTAGTTCTCCCATTGAAGTGTTTGGTGCAATAATGTGTGATGTATGCAACTAGATGTACTTTGGATGACCAGGAACTAGTCTAAGTGCTTGAATAGGCTTAAAATGATCTTAAAAGGTTGTATGCAGAGAATAAGGAAGAGTGATTGAGTGTACTTTCTTGTATTCTTGATTCTTTCCTATAAATGACTACTAACCCCTCTAAATGGACTTTGAATGGCCTTTTATAGGGTAATTAATGATCATGGGTTAGATGAACTTGTATTAGGTTGATAGGGGAAAAAATAAGGATTCAGGGAAATCTGACCATTTGAGGTAAAAATGAACTTGTATAATAGCACCAAAAATAGGACACCTTGAGTTTTGGTGCTCCTATCTAAGTTAGGTGCTATTATCCTAAGGGGATGAGACCTTGGGGGAAATATCTTGGCCTGAGAGGGCTACCTGGGTCTAAAAAATCTTAGTCTGGAAAGCTATGGATGACTAGGAATCAGTGAAAGACTAATCGAGAAGGGTTGCGTGAGTAAGAAAAAGGACCTATAGGTTGGGTGATATTAACCATACCTAAGTCATCAAATTTCACATTTTATATGACTACATTTTCCCCCCTTTATTCTAGTGATGTAGCAAAGTGAAATACTAGGATAAAGGAAAAATAGAAAGCATACCTAAACTTACCTATAAGGGAGAAGCTCATGAAGCTGTGTGATGCTAGATGTGCATAGAGAGAGCACACTATGAAGTGTGAATATACAAATGAAAACATAAAGTAGATCATTTTTTACTAGATACACTATATCTAAAATAAGAATGTACAAAGCTGACTAAGAGGAAGAAAAAGGAATGAATACACCTCATCGAGTACATGAACCAATACAAAACATATTGTGATGTTGGATTGTGCTAAGTATGTGTTGAATCAAGAATAATATCATGAACAAAGTTGACTACTCAATTCCCTATAATGTGGCTCAATTATGCAAAGGATATCCCTTTGGCTCCATTATTTCCAACTAAGTAAATTTAATGAATCATGTGTGTGTTAATCAATGTTTGGACTACGTGTCAAATCCCTCTAAATAGGTGGCTCAAGAATAAAAAGGTTGGCCCTTTGGCTCCATCATTGACCTGTGGAAGTGAAACTATGAAGTGATACTAGTATATAATCAATGTCATATGAGATGGCTCATGGAGCCCATAGATGTGTTGGAAATCTTGACAATGTGGTGTGGATAGCCAAATGTGTGCTGGAAACTAAGCCACTCTTGCCCATTTCAAAAGATGGAGGTTAGGCTTGTATGAAAGCCACTCCAAATTTATGTAATATGCTTATATGAAAGCCAACTCAAGAACTCAAGTACTCAAAAAGTTAAACTTATTTGAAATTTTAACTTGAATGTGATATCAACCACCTACATATGGAGTAAGGCATGCAACTATTGAGAATGCCTAGAATAAACTGAAACTAAGAAATAAAAGAAAAAATGTGCCATGCACATTGCCCCTAATCACTAATTTTTATAACATGTATTTTGATCTAGAAGTTATGCCAATTTCCTAATCTAAATTTTAAGTGAGAACCATCATGTCACACATGATAACCCCCTATATCTAATAAAATTGTGCTAAAATTATTGAATCTGACTAATCTAGAAGTATAAAAAATATCCTTAAACTAAACTTTTACCTATTTATGGAAACTCTGAGTGTTTTTCTGCCTAGATAGGAGTGCTAAAATGTGGACACCCATATGTTTAGAACTATTGTCCATTTTTGGTGATGGTTTCTGGTATGAAGACTGACTGTTGATCTGAAATTGTCACCATTTGTTTGCTCTGATTTGACCAGTTTGACATCTGGATTTTGTGTTGAGTGTTTTGAATGTTGTTATTTTGACTATTAGGAGTTTTCATCTCTTTGACAAAACCCTTGTTTGATGCCCCCTCTTTTGAGGGTAGGAATGACGAACCTATAATGACTACCCTCAGAAGAAAAGAGTCTTGTAAGTGTGTTAAGTTATATAGATATATGATATAGCATTTATATTTAACAAGATATCTTTGGATATAACAATGTTTGTATTGTTAGATTGTTAGATAAATAGGGGTATGCCTAGATAGATATAACAATGTGAAATCATGTGTAAAGTATTGAACTAGAAATGTTAAATGTTAGTTTTTTGGTTGTTAGGGATGGAGCATAATGTCCATCATGGCATATAAGAAAGTAAGGTAAATGCATGATATGGATCATGACATTGCACACAATGAGAAGCAAAAAGGCAATCAAGTAGCAAGCAAGAAGCATACAAAGATGGCCTAGGGGACATGTAAACAACGGACATGTACACATGTCAATAAAATTGGAAGATAATCATGGAAGGCATGTTCAAATGCCACATACACATATAAATGAAGAAGCAAAGTTGGCACAAGGGCCACAGGCACATAAAAGAGTACCAATAAGGACATTGGTAAATGTCTTAAGTCACACACATGAATAGAAGCATAGGACATTGGAAAATATCTTAAGGCACAAGAAGGAGACAAGTTTGAATGGGAAATGCAATCACACAAGCTACGCTAAGCAAATAGAGTAAGCATGTAAGAAATTAAAAAATATAAGCACATCTAACTAAATAAAGCAAATGTGAGAGTATGAAAAACATGTATAGTACAAGACTAGATATATGCTAAGAGATACACAAGTGATAGATACTAGTGGAATGTCGATATAATATTTTGTGTAAGCTATAAATTAATGTACATCAGCATGATAACTCAGAGTGTGTAGTGAAAGAATGACATAACCTAGATGGTTTAGTCATGTAGAAGATGCCCCAATGGGTATGTATATCAATGTGTGTCTCGAATATAGAAGTAAGAATTCCCCCTCAATGGGTAGAATGAAGCAATCAAGGAGTTGGATGTCACTACACACACTCAAGGAAGATCAAGTGAAGCATGGTAATGTATAAAATTAACATATAATAACATGAAATAGTGGATGTAAGTCCTAGCATGATAGTAGTAATGTAAAACATGTATAATGCATAAAATTGAAATGTTTTTGGTATTTTTGATATATTTGAATGTTTTGAAGTTTTGAAGTTTTGTATTGTTTTTGTATTTTATTGATATAAGATATGTACAATCAGTGTAAAAGAAATTGTGTATAATCAGTGCTAGAAAAGTATTATATACAAGTATGTAAATAAATCAATATGTATAAAATGATAAAAAGACTAGGCTAGGGAGGGAAGGGATCCAAAGATGGAGCCTATTGGGGATGGAAATGAAGGAAAGGATCACGACCATCATCAAATGCCTAAGGATCATCATCATAAGTATTGTCATATGCTATATATATTGTGTTCAGGTGTCATTATGTCAAGGGCAAATTGAAGGTTGCTCTAGTAGTGGAGATGTTGACTCTACTCTATGATGTTTAGCCTTGCTAGTAGGTGAATCTAGTATAAGTGGTGGAATTAGTGATATTGGTGGTGATATAATCTGAATAATACCTTAATCATGTAGCTTATTCAATCTCTATTGTAAAGTTTTGCATGAGTTTGTATCATGGCATATAATCCTATGAAAAGTACAAAATGGGTGACCATTCTATTGTGTCAATATATTGATAAATTTATGTCATACTATAGGTAATGTGATCAACCCATGATCAAGTAATATATATAACATAAATTGAGGTTGATGATGTGTGATACCTACCTGAATCTAAATAACTATCTTTATATCCATGGAAGTAATCATGTGAATTATATGTGCCAAGTGATCTAATTGTGGACATGAGTGTGGAGCATATTCTAAGAGTGTAGTGTGAGATGCTAGTAGTGATGTAGGATGTAGGATGAGATCTCTAGAGTTGTCTTAGTACTCTCTTGGGCTGACTAGTGTAAAGGTCAATCCACACAAATACTAATCTATGAGTGTGGGTGTTGTATCATCATTTGAAGAAGCTTGTGAATCTGTATCAACATCATGTACATATAATAACTCTGAGTTTACCACAAGGGGTAACTATGTTATAGGTGTTATTGTTGAAATATCTATAACTAGTGGAGTAACTATGGAATCAACTGGAACTACTGTCGGTGATGGTGGATGTGTAACTGGTGTTAGAACTATGACCGATGAAGTAACTAGAATGGTTAAAGTTGTTATGATTGGTGAAAGAGCTAGTACTAATGGTGTAAATGTAAGTGGATTAGTATGGGAAGTGCCATTCTTTCCCACCTCATATGTATGTATTTGATCAACAAAAATTATATGAAGTGGTGGTTATATTGTGAGATATGGTGTCCCATCTAATGAAATAGTTAAAGATGACTCTGTAAGTCAATAATATCTGATGGTTGGTTATTTATTAGAAATATGTATAGATATCCCTCATGGAGAAACTTAATGCATTAATGGAGAGTACCCATAGTATGTATCTAGGGTCATCTGAGTAAAATAGTATAGTGGAGTGGACCTGGCATGACCTAGAACTATGTTGGGAGGATTTTTGGGCCCATCATGATATCTAAAGTAATAGTACCCAATGTCTGTCATGGTATATCATCAACCCATCAGATGTTCTTATATGTTTTTTGAATTGATTTCAAAT
Organism: Torreya grandis; assembly: GCA_037957365.1. Taxonomy (NCBI): domain Eukaryota; kingdom Viridiplantae; phylum Streptophyta; class Pinopsida; order Cupressales; family Taxaceae; genus Torreya; species Torreya grandis. Next base: position 1,026,782 of record JARHVA010001540.1, on the reverse strand, counting down.
CTACACTCATGGCTTGTAAGAATGTGATATTACATAAATTTATTCCAAAACCACTATCAACATGAACTAGCTTGATTGCATTAGTTTTGACTTGTACTTGTATGAATAGAGGAAAATTTTGATCAATAATTGTTTGAAAAGGCACATCCTCACTATCAAAATAAATTTCATCTTCTATAGTTTTTAAAGTCTTAACCACTGATGCAAAATAAGAAGGCTCTAAATCAATCAGTAGAGAATTCTGAGTGAGTTCCTGATAAATAATGTCCTTGAATACATTAGCTTTCTAAAGTAGTTCTAACATGGAAATTTTAGTTAGAGTGTTCTATAATGTCATATACCTTGTGTAAATTTACCTATTTGGGTGGGTTGGGCCTGGGATGGGTTGGAATAATAGGGTGGCAGGGCTCTTAGGTAGGTAGAGGAGGCATAACGACACATTAAGTAATTACTCTAACCACATCATCTACAATCCATATAGGAGAAGTAGCTACAGGAGGAGAGTGAAGATAATCGATGGGTCGAGGAGGTGGAGGTACAAAGGGTGTCAACTGGGCTCTCTAGCAATTGGTAGTTACTTGGGGAAGAGTGAAATGGACCAAGTAACATGACTCGATATGGGGAAGGGGCTCCAAGGGAGGTGATGCAGGAGATGGTTTAACATAGTTAAGAATAAATTACTTAACATCATCCCATGTAATGAAAAATAAACATGAAATACAAAGAATGAAACTTTGTACTAACATACGATAAACTTCATCATTCATGTACATGATAAGACCAATTATGGAATCTTTATTATTTGTAAGAAATGTGAGAATAGTTTGTAAATACATGAGCATCATTTTTGAAATGTTTATATGAATGTAAGGTGATACCTTGAAAAGCAAAAGAGGATCTAGTATATGAAACTAAGGATTTTTCAAAAATACTTGTGTAAAATACTATGAGTGTTTGATTTTTGAATTGATTTTTTGAGTGTGATATGCAACTAAATTTTTTAAAAATGATGCAAAAAGTACTAAAAAATAACTAAGAATGTATTTGATGCAAGTAGGGTTTTGAATGATTTTTTTTCAAAATTAGTGCAATAATTTGAAAATTTTAGACAAAATTTGTAGAATTTTGCTTCAAAAAATTAGGAAAAATCAAAAAATGTTTCTAAAGTTAGAATTATATTTTTCCTAGTGTGTTGAATGTGTTTGTATGCAAAAAGGACATAGTATGTGCAAACTAGGGTTTGAACAAAATATGTGATATTTTTACAATGAATTAATAGATTTATTTTTTTTAATTTATTAAAATCTAAGAAAATATGGCAAAAAATAAAAAATAATCATCCCTAGGGTTTCTAGGGTTTATGTGTGAAAGTTTGAAGTAAGTCAGGTTCACCAAATGTTTTATTATTTTTAGGAAATTAGGTGTTTAATTCCTAAGTAAATAAAGGGTCTAAGCAATATAAATTAGTAAATAGATATGCTTTAATTAACCTAGTAATCCATGTAAATAGATAATATTTTGTCTTTTTCTAAATATAGTAGTATGTGAGAGAAATTAGAAATAGCTTATTTTGACTAATTTGGACTGAGACAGAGTCTAATACTTGAGAAATAAGATTGGAAAATAGGCTGAAACAAGTTCTTGAACATTCTTTTTGAGTTAGTTAGGTGCACCAAAAGTGGACACCCTATTGTCCAATGTTATAGTCCTATTTTGGTGTTTTTGTACTGAGGCTGAAAGCTTTCTAGGTTTTGTCTGGTAGGTTTGTGTTACCCTATCTATGAAATTTTGAGGCCTAGAAGCATATGGAGCTCATTGTGTGTCTGATTCAATCTTTGAAACCCTTAGGAGCTCCTGGTGCTTTAACTTGAATTGAAACCTAGGGAAAAAAGAGAAGGGGTTAGGGTGTAAATGATATGTTGGATTCACTTCACACCCTCTGTGTGGGTATGCTACGTACATACAAATAATCTAAAGAAGGATCAAGATAATGTAGTTCTCTCATTGAAATGTTTGGTCTAATAATGTGTGATGTATGCAACTATATGCAAAACTAGATGTACTTTGGATGACTAAGGTGTTAGGTTGTGGAGCTAAAAGCTTCACTAATGCAGACATTGGAGGAGGTTGCTGAGTGTCACAGTCACTGACGTCGGTCAGGCCAACTGATGTCGGTCAAGGGTGGATAGGAAGTTGTCAACATCGGTCAGATATCAGCCGACGTCAATCATCTCCAGGCAGACAGGGACCGACGTCAGTCACTTGTGCATTCTAGAACTATTTGTTACATAAAAAGTTAGTTGTTGAACGGCTAGTTTGCATGTTAAAGGCTAATTATAGTCTTGAGTTGTGTGTCTAATTATTGTAATTAAGAAAGTATAATTATTGTTTTCATGAGGTCTATTTAAGAGACTCATGGGCTATATTATAAGTAAGGCAAAGAAGAGATCCTTCCAATTGTAAGATTAGTTGGTCTACATGTTGTGCAAGATCAGGTAGAAGATCTACATGGTAAGTAAGATCAGGTTGATTTGCAGGTTGTTACAAGATTAAGGAGATCTATTTGAAGTTCTTTTGAGTGCTTGGTACTGGCAGTATTGTTACTGACTGGTTAGAGGTGAACAATAACTCTGTGTTTGAGTTGTTTGTTGGGACCATAATTGAGAGAGAGAACTCTTGATTGAGAATTACTGAGAGCACTAGAGGTGTGGAATCTATGAGAAGAGTGTGGCATCTTCTTGATTGTATTTTCTTTTTGGATGAGTTGAATACAAGATTGTATTGTCTCTCAAATTCTGTGTTGTTTGTGGTTCTAGATTCCTTACAAGTGGTATCAAAGCTTTTGGTTGGGTTACTAATAGGTTGTATCAGATTTGGTTAGTGTTTGTTGATTACAGGTCACTCACAGGGGTTTTTATTTGAGTGAGAGTATAGCAATGGTAGAAGAAAGTAAGCTACAAATGGATAAGTTTAATGGCAAGAACTATCAATTATGGAGGATGCAGATAGAAGATTATTTATATCAAAAAGATTTGTACTTACCATTGGGTGGGGTTGCATGCAAGCCCATGGATATGAAGGATGAAGAATGGCAGGTTCTTGATCGAAAGGCTCTGGGATCTATAAGGTTGAGCCTTGCATCATCTGTGATTTCTAACTTATCTCAGGCTAAGACAACGGTAGAGTTGATGGAATATTTGGCAAATTTATATGAAAAACCCTTAGCTTCGAATAAGGTATTTCTTATGAAGCAATTATTTAATTTGCAAATGTTGGAAGGTGGATCTGTACATAGTCATCTTAGTGATTTCCATGGTTTGGTAAACTAGTTAAATTTAGTCAATATTATTTTTGATGATGAATTAAGGCTCTCTTAATCTTATGCTCATTACCTGAAAGTTGGGATAGTTTGGTAATGACAGTTAGTAATACTGTGTCTGCTTTAAATATCTTGAAAGTGGATGATGTTGTTAGTGTAATCTTGAATGAATAAATTCACAAGAAAATCACATGTGAATCATTAGGGAATGCTTTGAGTGTGGAAAGCAGGGGAAGGCAAAGAGAGAAGATCGAGCAAGGGAAATCAAGGTCAAAGATAGGCAGGAGACTAGATCCAGGTCTGGCAGGAAAATCTCCTGGAATTGTGGAAAGAAAGGGCATATAAAGAAAGATTGTTGGTTGGTTGAAGATCAGCATGAAGGAACTAAAGAAGCAGGTGATGTAGGTATTGTTACACAGGATGCTCTGGTATGTTCCTTGGATAAAGTAGAATCTTGGGTGTTAGATTCTGGTGCCTCTTTCCATGCATCCCCAAATAGGGAATTTTTTCATGAGTATGTCCAGGGAGACTTTAGTGAAATTTATTTAGGGGATGGTAAGCCTTGTCAAATGGTTGGCAAAGGGAAAGTGAATCTGAAATTACAGACGAGAAACACATGGGTGTTGAAGGAGGTCATGCATATCCCAGTCCTGAAGTAGAATTTGATTTCTATAGGAAGTTTGGGTGATGAGGGATGCACAGTAACTCTCACAGCAGACTCTTGGAAGGTTACCAAGGGTGCACTTGTTTTATCAAGAGGTAATAAAGTAGGTACTATTTATCTATCTACTTGTATTACTAATTTTCTTTCTAGTTTATCTACTTCAGCTATAGATTCAAAGATGTGGCTTCATAGGCTTGGTCACATGAATAAGAAGGAGATGCATGTTCTTGAGTCAAAAGGTAAAAGTTTAGATCCAGATAGCATAGATCAAGATTTTTGTAAGAAACAAAATAAAGTGAGGTTTCTTGATACACATGCTAAAAAAAAGGATCAGGTCTATTGCATAAAGAGGAAATCTGATGTTTTTGACAAGAACAGGAAAGTCTTGGTGTTCAAGGAGGAGATGATGGATAGAGATCAGTCACAGGGGCTGAATAATTTTGAGCAGGGTAGTTTGAACAAGGGAATGATTCAAAGTAAGCTCGCAAGTAAAAATTCATCACTCATAGGTAAACACAGGTACCAACATCGATCAGCTAGAACTGATGTCGAACAGATAGGCACTGATGTTGGTCATGTGTAGACTAGAGGAGTTGGTGGTGTCAGGCAGGTTAAGACCAACGTCGGTCAGGGAACTGATGATGGTAGTTAGGTTAGCTACAGGGAACCAACGTCGATCAGATGCAAACTGAGAAGTGACTGACATCGGTCACTATTAAAATAGATTATGGGTGGATAGAAAGCTGTCAAGGAGTCTCAAACACCCATATGGAGGACTAAAAGCGTAAGTAAGCCTCAAATTCATTATTCACCTTCTTTACACTACTTGTTGTTCATTGATGGTCAAGAACCAAGAAGTTTTAAAGAAGCAGAGCAGGTAGAGTCTAGGAAACTGTGGGAGCATGGCATGGATGAGGAAGTTGATTCCTTGGGAGAGAACCAAATGGAAGATTTGCTAGAGTTGCCAACTAGGTTAGAGAAGAGAGAAAATGGACACGTGAGACAGAAGGCCAGGGTATATAGTCTTAAGCAGGCTACAAGACAATGGAGGTTTGACAGGTGGATGACAAAGCAGGGCTTTAGTCAATGTCATGGTAACCATTGCGTTTTCTTTACCAGGTTGGATAATATTAGCTACATTATCCTGTTACTGTATGTAGTGTGTATGCTTGTTGCAGGGTCACACATGCAGGGAGTTTTTGAGATAAAGGTAAAGTTAGTTCAGAGGTATGCCATGAAGAATCTGGGAGCAGCAAGATTCTGTGGCATGAGTATTCCTAGAGACAGGAAAGATCACAGGTTGATGTTGTCTTAGGATGATTGTGTGAATAAGGTAGTGGTGAGGTTCAGGATGTAGGATGCAGAACCGGTTAGCACACCTATGGATGGATGGTTAACAGAGCAGTGTCCCCAATCACATGATGAGGTTAAGTATATGTGTACTAGACTTGAGTTTTCCCAAGCAATGGGAGTTGTCAATGAGTTTGTGGTCAATTCGAGAAAGAAGCACTGGAAAGCAGTTCAGTGGATTCTCAAGTATCTGAGAGGGACTAGCAGCAGGTATACATGCAATGTAGGGTCAAGCACTTCTCTACATGGATATGTAAAATCGGATATGGCAGGTTACTTGGTTAATAGGCGTTGCACCATAGGATGTGTGGTGGTTGGTCTTCAAGACTAAACTTGAAGAGGAATACAAGCTAGGAAACAAATTAGATGGTGTATAGGTACAAGTACAGGTGTAGCTATTTATCTCCATGTGGGAGATTATTAGGTTGTGGAGCTAAAAGCTTCACTGATGCAGACATTGGAGGAGGTTGTTGAGTGTCACAGTCACTGGCATCAGTCAGGGGTGGACAGGAAGCTGCTGACATCGATCAAATTTTAGTCAACGTCAGTCATCTCTAGGCAAATAGGGACCGACGTCAGTCGCCTGTGCATTCTATAACTATTTGTTGCACGAATAGTTAGTTGTTAAATGGCTAGTTTGCATGTTAAAGGCTAATTATAGTCTTGATTTGCATGTCTAATTATTTTAATTAAGAAAGTCTAATTATTTTTTGCATGAGGTCTATTTAAGAGACTCATGGGTTGTATTGTAAGTAAGGCAAGGAAGAGATCCTTCCAATTGTAAGATCAATTAGTCTGTAGGTTGTGCAAGATTAGGTAGAAGATCTACATGGTAAGTAAGATCAAGTTGATTTGTAGGTTGTTACAAGATTAAAGAGATCTACTTGAAGTACTTTTGAGTGCTTGGTACTGGCAGTATTGTTACTGACTAGTTGGAGGTGAACAACAACTCTATGTTTGAGTTGTTTGTTGGGACTGTAATTGAGAGAGAGAAATCTTGATTGAGAATTAATGGGAGCACTAAAGGTGTGGGAAGCCTCATATGTGTGAGAAGAGTGTGGCATCTTCTTGATTTTATTTTCTTTGTGGATGAGTTGAATACAAGATTGTATTGTCTCTCAAATTATGTGTTGTTTCTAGTTTCTAGTTACTTATTGCTTCTGGTTTAATTCCGTGGTTAGTTGCTTGTATATGGTAATCAATTGTGCTTCATAGGTCCTATCATAAGGGTTGGTATGAGTGCTTAAATAGGCTTGAAATGATCTTAGAAGGTTGTATGCAGAGAATAGGTAAGAGTGCTTGAGTATAATTGCTTTTATTCTTTATTATTTATTATAAATGAGTGTTAACCCCTCTAAATGGACTTTAAATGGCCTTTTATAGGGTAATTAATGATCATGGGTTAGATGAACTTGTATTAGGCTGATAGGGAAAAAGATAAGGATTCAGGGAAATATGATTGTTAGAGGTAAAAATGAACTTGGACAACATCATCGAAAATAGGACACCCTGAGTTTTGATGCTTGTATCTAAGTTAGGCACTATTGTCTTAAGGGAATGAGACCTGGGGGGATAGATCTAGGCCTGAGAAGGTTGCCTGGGTCTTAAAAATCTTAGTCTAAAAAGCTAACAATGATTAGGAATCAATGAAAGGATAATTGATAAGGGTTGTGTGATTAATAAAGAGGACCTATAGGTTGGGTGCTATTATCCATGCCTAAGTCATCCAATTTCACATTTTATATGACTACAATAAGAAACTATGACTATGTATGTAGTCTTGGATTGTCTCTCTTACTAACAATGAATTTTTAAGTAAAAAACTTAAATGGAGGAAATAACCATCATGCTTTGAGATATTGAAACTAGTGCACTACCTTAGACATGAAGTCACTCACAAAAAGATAGAACTCTACAACTGAAAATAACTATTTGTAGACCATTTAGTATTCCCTGTTAGTAAGATGTTCCTAACTATAGATCCATCTTCACACATGCCAAATAATATGAAAATAGCATGGAAATCAATTAAATTTTCTTAAATTACACTTATAACTCTTTTTTTGCATATACCAATCCAAATAGAGAAGGAAAACTAAAGCTATTGGGGATGTGCAGGCAGTTTAGAGTAACCAACATTCTTAGTGATGGTTTATGAAGCACAAACCACCAAACCAAAAAATATTACCATGTAAATGGAGGACATAAATTCTAATAAATTCCCCTATATGTATTCACTCCAACTTTCATCCTTCTATTTGTACTAACTGAAAAATGGTTGACATGTTTGACCTTGTCCAACAGAGCGATGAAAGAGAAGAACTAGTTTTGCTTAATTTTGGGTCTATCAAAGCTTCCAAATATTGAAACTGAATTGTGGGGATCTAAAATTACCCTCCTTAATCCTCACACATGATAGATAGGTTATCCTTGTCCATATAATTACCTTTAACTACTTGTTTTGTAGTGATCTCCTTCTTTCCACGTTGTACCTAAAATTTATCAATTCTAAAACAATTTTTCTGACCACTCTAACATATATTATGATATATTTCATGTTGACAACCTTTTTCCTTTGATAGTAAACTATAAAATTCATTAAATGACCCAAAAGATGGCCTAAGATGACATAAGCTCAACTTAAATAAATATGACCAAGATAAAACATCTTATGTGACTTCACTAATGACCATGTGACCATTTTATGACTTAGTGTAACCCTATATAAAGTTTTAAATATATAGGGGTTTGACCTAATTTGACCTAGGTTCAAATTTGGTCAACATTTTGGTGATTTCCTAGGGATAGTATGCATGTTATGTTAAAGACCAGTAGCCTTCTCCTATCTTTGGGTAATAGAGTCACCTATACATTATTTTTGACATTGAATATCCTTTGAAATGACACCAAACATAGCAAGGAAACAAACACACAAGACAAAAAATAACACTCACACTTATGCTTTCATGAACACTTAAGGACAACACAAATAACATAAGAAAAAACACACACCTATCCTAGTATGTACAATACCTCAAGACACTTGAGGTGAAGAACCACTCTTCATTGCTTCAACCAAGGTCAAAGACAATGTTCCTTTCATCACTGCTACTCCAAGAAAATAGTCCATCATATGAGGCATATTTTTCAATGAACACTTGCTTATGGCGATAGTTGGAGATTTTAGTGACTACAAGTGTACTACTTGGAGATCTCATGAACACTTCATATAGCTCTTTAAGAAAATAGTTTGAGTTGGTAGCTTTCTTTAACTTTGACATGCTCATTTGATAGTCCTCAATCTAATCATTGTATATCATAATAGCCTTTTCAACTTCAAGTGCCTTTGAAACATGACATACTTGTTTTTGTAAGTCATCAAGACCATCTTCTTGATTTATCATAGTTGTTTCTTGCTCAACTGAGACCTCAAACTCTTCTTTATGCTCATCAAGCACATCTTTGTCTACCAAAGTTTCTTCTTTCTTGGTAGAAATACCAAGCTATTATTTGTGTTTATATGGATCATGATTGACCTCATAATCAGGTCTACATTCTTTTTAAATAACTAAAGGCCTGATAACCTCCTCAAATTTTGGAATTATGGATTGAACTATTGCCACATATCATCTACCTTCTCTTGAGGTTCTTATTTATGAGCATTATCTTCTTTATCATGCATAATTGAGTGTTCACCAAGATTATCATGTTGTGTCATAGTTGAGAGCTCAATATCATCACTCATGTACAAGATAGTTACCCGATGTAACTTATTCTAGGATGTTATCAGGATCTACCTCAAGAACTCCATCACAATATTCATGAAGGATATAGGTACCAAGGCTTATTTCTTCAAGTCCACCTTGCTCAACTCCCCACTTATCAAGATACAAATCAAATATGCCATCAAGCAGAGTTAGTGATTCTTGATCACAAAGGTGATCATGTTCTTCAATGACATTACAATACATGTTAGAGGTGTAAAGCACATATGGTTCAACATGAAAGATATAAATAGGTTCTGATTTGATTGTCACTTTTGCACCATATCTAGTCTTAAACCCATATAGGACTAGTTCGAAGTCAAATAACCTCCAATTTTAGTAGTGAACTCTATTGAAAAATAAAGTGCAAAATGAGGAGGCACATCTACCACTATAACATCTTAATAAATTATGAAGGTAGGAAAAGCATGGAGAATAACTTTTAAACCTCTAATTACACCAATGGTCTTAGTAGTGGACCCATCCAATTATAACACTCCTTTGGCATGAAGCTCATACTTTAAGTTTAATTTGTTAGCTACTTGCTTGGGCATGACACAAATACTAGCTCCACTATCAATGAGACAATTAAGTACCAAGGCATCTCTTATAATGATGGATAGATAGAATGGAGGAGGTTTGTCTACCTTTTCAACTTTGCTTGACTATCCTTCACTAGGTTTCATGGTGTTTTTCAAGGCTACCTCATTACCACTAGGTTGTTTGGTTACCAAACTAAGTTTGAATAACTCCTCTTGAAGTAGGTCTACTTATCCAAGTTTTACCAATGTATCCCACATTGACACATTCACATGAGACGTCTTCATTTTCTCTACAATGTTAGTGAAAGGGCCACTAATGTTTATTTGTCCACAACGAGGAATGGTGTTGCCTTCACCTTGATAATTTTGAAGTATGAAAGCATTCCTAGCATTCTGATCTCTTTGAGTTACTTATGCATTTGGAATAATATTTGACATACCTTCCCTTGTGTTTGTTTTAACATTCATTGAAGAGCCATTATCAGCCCCTTGAACTTCCTCAACTGCTTTCCTCTTGCTTCTTGTATTTGTAGCTATAAAACTTGCATTAATGCTTGACTACCCTTGATAATTCATTACACATGAGTCATATTAATGCTAATTGTTTAATATAGACCCCACTTGAGCACCCTTACCATCATTCACTCCTCTATTTGGTATTTCATCTTGAGTCATAGCTGGCATAGTTCCTAAATTTATCATGAAGGCTTGGTTGAAGGATTCATTGACATAGGAAGATGGATCATAAGGTTGATCCAATGAAGGTTGACTTCTATGTTCTTGGGTAAGGTTAATTTAATTAGTCACTAGTATCCTTGAGCTAGAAGTATCATTGGTATTGTAACCACCATATGACTTAGATTGGACTAGCTGTCCTTGACCTTGAGGATGACCTTGGAAAGGTGGCATATTGCCTTGATAGTTAGGGTATGACTGATTAGATTGATAGTGTATTTGGGAAGGATTTAATTATTGCTATTATATGATCCTCTTTAGACCTAGGATATCTTGTTTCATATCTCTCATCTTGTCTACCTCATTAGACTTACTTGGTTGACTAGGGGCAGCAAGCTTATGTTTAGGTGTATAAATAGGAGTAAAAATGGGTGTAGGAGTTTGTAAATCAGGGAATAGAGGCATGGGATCTCTTGGGGCAACCTTCTCAACTTGAATCAAATAATTCTCTTCCCTAATGACAACTTTATAGGTATTATGTAGAGTGTTAACTCTCATAGATTGTATCATCATTGAAATGCCACTATTAAATGCTTTAAGATAGTAAAGGAAAGCATGATGATATGTGGGTTTTATCAAGATTGGTATCCTATCCCATGTATTCTAAAATATTGTGTTTAAGTCTGGAATGACTTCTTGAGGTATTTTCTTAATACTGGTTAATTGTTCAATTAGTGATAAGTTGTCACTCATGTCCTCAAATCTTCTTCTCAATGCATATCCCTACTCCTCCCAAGTGGTGATTTATTTAGGTGCCAATGTTCCATACCATTCAATATATTTTCCTTTGAAGGAGATAGCCAACAACCTAATTTTAATGTTCTCTTCTATGATGTGATGGATATGGAAGAAGTTAACAATATTTCTTATATGCTCAATAGGGGTGATGGAAGTCTCACCGGTGTATGATGGAACACTTTTGAGGGTAGATATGGAGATATAATCATAGTGGGAAATTCATAGAGGGATATATCCATTTAATGGAACAAAAGGAAAGTTTATTACCATGGTGGATTTACGACTTTGCAAGAATGGGGAAATCAAGAACTTTCTTATGGGCTTCTAATCAATATATGACTTATTTAGATAAAGATGGGTGTTTTCAAATTTTCTTGATTTGTATGAATAATGAGGAAGATCTTGAAACTCAAAATGAATACCTTTGGTGAGATCTCTTATGTTTACCTTAGGCATGAAATAGTGCACTAGTATGCAACTAATATTAAATTGTTGGAGTCACCAAATGTTATAGAAAGTGGACTGTTATAGCTCCTTGTTGTCAAAGTCAATATCTACCTTGAAAAACCTTCTTGGACTTTATGTCCCATTGGAAATGCCAAAAATTTTATAGCATAAAATTTCACCCTAGATAAGTTAAGTATACCTTCTCAATTTTAGGATAATATCAAACTATCTCTCTTCATAGACAAGTGACTACAAGAGATAGATCTCTAGGTCTAAAAGGGATAGATCCATTAATCTATCTTTTAGGCTCACACTACATTAAGATAATCACTATTGGGGGTGAAAATGGAAGGACAAAACATAAACAAACCTACACTAATGAATGTCATAAACCAAAGATAAGTCCACATAACACACTTGTATCTGTACTAAGAAAGAAGACTACTAAGACTGACCTCAACTCTATGTCCTTCTAGCATAAGTATTTCTCATAGAGGTAGATTGATATGTAAATTTAGAGGTGGGTGAAAATAAGGTCTAATAATAGACACTAATAATCCCTCTCACACTCCAAGACACACTTAACCAACATCTACACTTTATGAAACCTGTTAGAAGAGGTATCACTCACTTAAAACATGCAAGATTAGAATGGAAGCAAGGAGAGCATATTCATCAATTTTCAACCACATAAACCACTTGACACATTAGGCAAGATGTTGTAGATAATGGATAAACTTTATAAAAATTTATTTAAAGGCAATTGAGATGTCAAAATCATTATGGCTTTACCATAAAAATTATGGATTAATTACAAATACAAAAAGGCTTGAATATATATAACATAGGAGAAGAGAGAGAAGAAGTGAAACTCAAGGGTCATAATGCCAAGTGTCAAGCTTTAGAAAATAGTTACAATGCAAGAGAATGAAATGGTAAATAGGATATGAAGGTTTTATTGGATAAGTTTCAATCAGATACATAGCACCTTCCTCAAATTGGGATAGAACTCTTCATTGTCAGAGTAAGATTTGACACTATCAGAGAAAGATTTGTAACTACCTTGATGATGAAGAGTCACTTGATTGATTGAAACTATCAGAGAAAGATTTGACACATATCCAAACTGCCTATAATGAATGGTCTAGTAGAGTGGTTTCCATGCACAACCATGGTGATATTTGAGTATGAAGAGTTAACCTAGGAGATTTCCAAGTATTTCTAGATTTTTTCTAAGTCAAATAACCACTTTTGGATGCATCCCCAAGGATCTTTTCTCCATCAGGTTCTTGATAGGGTTTTAAGAGGGTTTTAGGAGGTTTTAATTTTTAACAATGATTCATAAAATCTATTTGCTAAAATTAAAAACAAATTCCACTAATAATAATCTAAGGAACCCCCTAAACTATCCCCAACTCCTTAAGGCACCATGCAAACTATTTGTATAGATGTGAGCATAAAAAAATGGCCTCTCAAGCTCTTGACTGCATTTTGATTAGGTTTGAGATAGTTTTAGGCCAAATTGACCACTTATATGTCATTTAATATAAACCAGTGGTTCATATGTACTCTTCACTTTCTTCTAAAATTTATCAAATAGATTGGAAGGGTCATAAGGTCATTATGAATCGAGTTAGGTGCCCTAAGTGTTTAGGCCTAATTGTGTTTAACTATGTGTTTGACCCGTTTGAGGGTTTAAAATGATTTTAGAGACTTTTATATATCTATTAACCTTTATTAAAACCTTACATATCTTCCATAATCATTTGAAATTCTCCCTTTCAGCCATTTCACTCTTCACATACCAAACCTGGAGGTTATCTTGCTCATGGAGTGCCCTCTATCTGAGACAAAATAGAGGGTACCTCCCTTGTTTACCTATCCAAATTAAGATAATAGATGTTTATTTTAGGTCATGAGGACATTATACACCAATTTTAAAATCTATATGATACATCTAGACCCCTCAAAACTTCAAACTCCTAAAACTAGCTATTATGACTTGACTATGCAGGGTTTTGGACTGAGGCATTTGAAAACTAGTTTAGTTTTTGTTCCTTACCTTTGAGAATCTCATAAAAGTGTGTCAGAATCTCTTATGAGAGTGGTTTTCATGTAATCATCCTCAAAATGTACCTTCATCTGCATTCCAAACCTACATTCTCCATTAGCCAAGCTAGTTTGTAGTATATGTTGACTATGTCACCTATAAGTGGCAATTAGGGAAGAGGCATGAGTTTCTTGTAGATGCTCATTCATGTGAAATCACTATGTTTCACTACCCCTTAATTTCCAAAAAGTATATTAGGCCATACCATTCATGGATGAACTCATCTCATGCCTTGACATTATGTTTTCATACCATTACCATTAATAGACCATAAGTCTATAGTCAAACTGTAGATGTCACCTTAGGAGAAGTTATGAGATTCTTGTAGGTGATCATATTTGTCTAAGAATCATATCCTTTCTTCTCTTCTAGTCACTATATCTATCACATCTTAATATAATTTACCTCTTTCTTTGGGATCATACAGTCACTACATTATCATCAATATATAAGTCACTTGTAAGCTTATAGGTTCATTTAGGTTCAAATGGGATTGTAGTTTATTGAATGTCTATAGTGAAAACTTGCCTGAATTAAAAGCTCATTTACCATTATATTTCTCAACTAGACACCTTCCTCTTATGTTGGCATGTTATTACTATGTCTAGGCTATAAGAATGGAAACACGAGACTTACTCAGACCTCATATATCCTCATCACAAGATGGTAATATACAAGGCAAAATCCCTTTTTAGAGAAACTAAGGTAGGTGTTTCCAATTTGTAATTTTATTCACTTTGATTGACTATGGATGTATAATTGATTGTAGGTCCTAAATTAACCTTCATGACCAATCTCTAATCTCTTTTCAATGGCTCATTCTATAGTGTTATCATCTTGAGAAACTATCCAACACCTTGGAATCCCTTACTCCATCAATATGACTATTTAGAACCTATTTCCAATAGAGTGTAGGTGATAGATATAAGAAACCATGACTATGTATGTAGTCTTGGATTGCCTCTCTTACTAACAATGATTTTTTTAGTAAAAATCTTTAATGGAGGAAATAACCACCATGCTTTGAGAGATTGAAACTAGTGCACTGCCTTGAATTTGAAGTCACTCACAGGAAGATAGAACTTTGCAACTAAAAAAAACTATATGTAGACCATTTAGTATTCCTTGCTAGCAAAATGAGATGTTATTACCTATATATCCATGTTAACACATTACAAATAAGATGAAAACAACATGAAAAGTAATGAAATTCTCTACAAGTACATGTACAACTCTTGGTTTGCACAAACCAATCCGAATAGAGAAGGAAAATTAAAGCCATTGGGGATGTGTAGAAATGTTAGAGTCACTAACATTCTTAGTGATGGTTCTTGAAACAAATACCACCAAACCAAAAATTATTACCATAAAAATGGAGGCCATAGAGGCTACTAATTTCCCTTAGATGCATTCACTCCAACTTTAACCCTTTTGTTCATACTTTTTAAAAATTGGTTGACTTATTTAACCTTGTTTAAGAGAGTAATGAGAGAGAAGAATAATTTTTGCCCAATTTTGGATCTCTCAAAGTTTCTTAATCCTAAAATTAAATTATGGGGATTTGAAAGGACCCTCTTGAAGCCTCACAAATGCTAGGTAGGTTGTCCTTGTCTGTACAACTACCTTTAACTACCTAATTTATAGTGATCTCCTTATTTCCATATTGAACCTACAATTTGTTAATTCTAAAATAGTTTATTTGACCACTCTGACATATTTTACATTGTATTTCATCTTGAAAACCTTTATCCCATGATAATAAACCATACAATTCATTAAATAACCCAAAATATGGCCTCAGATGGCATAAGACCAACTTAAACAAATATGACCAAGTTAAAACATCTTATGTGAATTCATTAATGACCATGTGACAATTTTATGACTTAGGAAGACCCTATAGAAATTTTTAAAAAATATAAGGTTTTAACCTAGTTTAATCTAGGGTCAAATTTGGTCAATAGTTACTTGACAAAGTCACCATTTTTAAGGGATGAAGTTGTTTTATTTCAATGAAGTCATCATTCTAAGGAAGAGTTATCACTTTTAGAAAGGTATGGTCACAAGGTAAAGTCACTAGTTCTAAACAAAGCTATTTTTAGGTGAAGTCATTGATATGTAGTGGTTAAGTCACCATTTTCCCTTGAAAACATAAAAAATAGAATACAAGAAAAATGGCAAAGTCACCGATTAGTAGTCAAAAAAAAACATGGGACATTTGAATGTAATAAACTTAAAATAAGGTCTAAAATGGTCTTTTTGGATTTATAAGAGTACCAAATTAATCTTATTATGATTTTTGGGTTGCATTATGTCCCATCGAGTATGCCATTATGTATTTATAATCTCTTAAAAGTTATATTTGAGTGGTAATAGTGCTACTTGAGATAACCTATTCCTAGCTTATCCCTAGACCTATCTTAGAGGCTATTATTAGCCTTTGTGTTGATGATAGGCATCCCTAGTTAGTTTAAATGTAGTCTTAGACCCTCATTTATTAATCCTGGCCCTTCCTACCCAATAGTCTACTAGGTATACTTTAGCACCACATTAAGGACACAAGAGCCACATGGTGCTAGTGTCCCTAAAATGGTGTTAATGTTATTTACCCTATCTTTATCGAACAATTATATTTTCAAAATTAAAACCCTCTTAAGGTCAGCCTAAGCATCTTTTATTATTTTCATAAGCTATAGAACACTATAAATACATGAATTTTAGACCTTTATCCACCAAATGGAAATTAGATACAAAATACCTATTAAATTATGAAATAAGTTGATCAAAATCAATGTTATTAATCCCTATTATACCTTACTTATCATACTACCATCTACAATTTCCCTAAGCTTATATTTTCTAGATTTCTAATCTCAAGCACACTCAAGGTATTCAAGACCACTATCATTATAGATTCACTTGCAATTGCACTTGTACTAGCACTTAGGTTGGGAGAACTACATCGAGCTTGATCCCTCCTCAAAGTATTAGTATGTAGGGAAATCTATTCATAGTGGGGTGTTGAGGATGTCCAATCTATCCTACTAACAAACACGCTTTTTAGCTCATGCCTTACTTGCAAGGAGGATTAGGGTTTTCATCATAAATCAACTATTACATGCACAATATAGAGTTTTAGACTTTGTGCATGCAATAATAGAACCTAGAAACATGGGCACAAATGCACCCATAATTTTAGTGCAATCCTACATATAAGACACTAATGCCATTTTTAGGACACTAGAGCTACATGGAGCTAGTGTCAAAATGTGGTGCTACTAGGAGGGGTTATAATACAAGGATCCAATTGATAATAGTCAAAAATATTCATATCTCAGTTTATAGTACTTAGATCTTCCATATCAGGTGTTTTATAGATAAGTCTATATTTTCACATATTTATTACCATTTTTAGAAAGTCAAAGCTAGTCAAAATTTGTAACAAATCGATGGTTATTTTATGCATATTATTTCATTGATTTAGACTAATCATCACTTTAATCAAACATATGATTTACATTATTAAAACCCCAAAAATTTAAAACATTTGGTGAACCCATCTTACTTCAAACATTGCACAAACCCTAGCCCTAGATTACCATCAGGTTCACATTTCTAGCATTTACTCAGTCTTAATTTATAGCTTATTACCATGATCATCATGATGGAAGCCATTTTATACTACATGGTACAAAGCCTTATACTTTGCTTAGCATGTTTATTACCAAATATTTATAGAAAAGTACAAGTGTGTTACTTCTATCATGGATTTAGTTAGAGCTAAGCTTATTTTACACATTGGTCTTCCATCACGTGAATCCCATTTTTTTTTAGGATCATTATTACATGGCTCACTTTTAGTTACCTATAGTTACTAATAAATAGTAGAGGGATCAAAGGACTCCTTTTTTTTCATCTCCATATAGACCACTTGATTATCTATGCTCCCATCCCACCTCTACTACTTGCCCACAAAAAATAGTAGATCCCATAGTCCAAGTTATCACTAGGTAGAATAGGGTGCCTCCTCAGCCTATACAGGAGCATCATAACCCTACCATCCATCCTTATCCCCAACATACTACCATGGGACTAAGAGACCCACAAAGAGAATTTGATATAGTGGATCAGTTGAAAAATACACTAGCTAAGATATCTATATTGGAATTACTATAAAAATCAATAATATTTAGAGATATTTTGTTTCAAACACTTAATCATACATATGTGTCTTATGATACCAAGTCTTCTTATTTTTCATCTATCATGAACACTATAAAGGATGTTGAGGATGTGATATATTTCTCCAATGAGGAATTGCCTTCATAGTCATTAATTACTCATGATTTCCCACTTTTCATTAAAACTCAAATAAACAACCCAACTATTAAATTTAAGCTAATTGATACTGGTTTAGGACTCAACATATATAACCTCACATTTATACAAACCATGGGGGTTGATATAGTATCTATTCAAAAGACATATAAGAATATTTGAGGGTTTGATGACATCACTAAACAAACATTGGGTCATATTCCATTGTACATTACAATGGGACCAAAAACCTTTCATACTCACTTTCAAGTGATGCCAAATCATTTTCACTATAACTTGTTACTCGGGAGACCTTGGATACATGTTATGGAAGTTGCACCTTCTACTCTTCACAGATGCATCAAGTTTTTAAATGATGGGTACCTATACACATGTACCATAAATAATCATCCACTTAGATATTGTAGACTCATCGAACCTCCTACCCTAAGTACATATTCAAATGGGACACCTCATGTTCTCATCGAATCCCCACCTCACAAGATTTCCATTGAGCAAATACACACATATGAGGTTGGGGAGTCTATCAAGACCATTCATATACCTCCTCTAGAACTTTCTATAGCATAATTACCCTCACTAATGATAGAGGAATATCCTATCATCATACCCTAAGTACATATTCAAATGGGACACCTCATGTTCTCATTGAATCCCTACGTCACAAGATTCCCATTGATCAGATACACGCATATGAGGTCGGGGAGTCTATCTAAAACTTTCTATAGCATAGTTACCCTTACTAATGATAGATGAATATCTTATCATGTTACATACATCCTCACGTAGATTAAATGATGAGATTCTTGTAGCACAACTACCACTACTTGTTAATTTAGAAGAGGTTTACATTCATAATTCTAACATAGATTTATAAGACACTATATAGGAAGATCAAACACCTATTGATATTGATGATTATTTATATGGATTAATTTTTACACTAGTGGGCCTAAGAGAGTACAGAGATGATTCTAAGGTACTTACACCTCTTCTTATATATTAGCACCACTTATTCAGGATCCTTTAGCTATAAGTTCTCATACTTAGTTACAATCAGTGGTAGATCCCTTGATCCATTTAGTACATATCCATGGATATCAATTCAATCATATAAATTCAAGTAGGGATTTCACAAGATAGACCACACTAAATCTTATAGATATTACTTGATAGAAGATTGATGATATTACCAATAGTCTAGCATAGATCAATCAGTAGATTATTAACACAGTAATGTCATCCCTTTTACCACTTTCACAGACTTATAATACATGATACCGATACATGCTCATCATTACAACATAAACTAAATAAATTTAAGGCTAAGGGCACTATCCAAATCATACAACCTCCACCTCTATAGATATGAGTACCTTCATAGATACAAGCACCATGACATAATCATTACCAACATAGACATTCATATAATGATCCATTGACTATACAAATTTTTGTAGCAGATAGATACATTCCCCATGTGGCTATAAATGAGGATTCTAATCCTAACACTTGCACTTTGGCATTTTTACACCATATTGGTTATCAAGAGACTAAATTACAACATGCTATACACTATCAAGATTCCATTTAGCATATTACACTACCAGTTACATGTGGCCCCAAGGTTGCCAATAAATTATTCTTCAATATGAGTAGGGACACTCATCTATAGGTTACGCTTGGAATTACATAGTTATAGGTGATGGATGCCATAGTTGATTGGTCAAATGAATGCTTGAAATTCACCCACAATGGACACATGGTTTGCATCTTACATGATCACATAGATGAGAACCATAGGTTTCACATAGATACTTTGTAATCTAATGTGTTTTACCCTAGGAACACATGAGAGGCATCTTACATAGTTGAGCATGACACCATTCAGATGCACATACTCCAAACTCATGCAATTGATAAGGCTTCATTGATACATACATATTGGTACGATGACAGTGATGGTGATGACTTATTTGAGTTTGGGTAGATTCAATATCTGACACTAATGATTTCCCATTAGATCCACCATTTGATTATCCACATCCCACGGATGTGATCTTGGGTCTATAAAGACATTGCACTTTACTTGTATACTATTTCAAATACATTTCTAGTACTTACTTAGACATACTTTCCTTTTCTCTTGCTCTTTGTACATAGTTAATTTTCACATTTCTTGTACATAGCTTATATCCAAAAAATATAAAAATAATATACATGTCAAAAACACAAAAAAAATTCAAATAATTACTCAGAAAAACACAAAATTTATAAATTATATACATTTTTATGTTTACATTTCTTATATTTTCCAGATGCTACATATGCTAGTTATCTTGGTATAGTCAATTTTATCATACCACATGCTTCACTTTTTCTTGTTGAGTGATTGCAAATTGCTTACAACACTTAAGTCCACTACACTAATCTAGACTTGTTATCATATACCCACTAGGGGCATATACAATGATTCATGTTTATTCATATGAAACATTCACCCATTTAAGGGCATCTTATAGACAATTTTTATTACCAAGTTCTATCCTTCCATTCTCTACATTCCAGCTTTAACATTGTTCCATCTAGACATTGATCATTGCTACTCTTACTTAGATGTTTTACCAACTATTACTACTTTAGACTTAACATATGTACATCTTATATCTTACATAGATTTGAACTACATTCATGCATGATTTCATTCCTATCTTTCATAGTTTATATTTGATTGTATTTTCTATGCTTATTATATTTGAGGGCATTTGAATATGCCATTGATTTTTATCCCTAAGCAACTTCTATTCATAGTATGTATTCCTTGGACATGTACCCATGTCCCTTATGTGTGATTTCCTAATTATGTATGCAAACCTTTAAACATGTATGTCTATGTGGACCTAACCCAACTTGCTTTTTGCTTACATATGTAGACATTTGAGAATGTCCTTGTATGTCTTCTTTTCTCAAATTTAGTGATATGTGCCCATGCACCTTGTATTGTAGCTCATAGGCTTACTTGACATGCATCATGTGTTTTCTATGTATGCTTTATTATATGCATCATGACCATGACACTTATCTATAATTGTTACACACACTAGTTCTTAATGCCATGAGGGACCTCATGCATCTACCCTTCTTATTTGGGTGTTGTGATGGACATCATGCCCAATCACCCTAGGTAGCTAACCAATCTACTCACTTTTTTTAATGTACATTGATTACATCTATCTTAACACCCTTGTGTAATTCTAGACATGACATATATCTTACATTACATATTCATGCTCAAATTATCATACATTTTGATATTATGTTTACACATTATATGGCGTTATCATGCAGTTATAATATATGCTCTGGTTAACACACATTTTGCAGAGCTATTTTTTTTAGGATAGTTCTTTCATAGGTTCAACAACTACCTTCAAAAAGGGGGGAATTCATAGGGGTTTGTCACATAGATCAGGATCTTATATTACATTCATAGAACATTTTTTAGCACATAGACTCAGTTTTAGAAATTCAAACATAAGTAAACACAAGAAAAGATAACTACTTAGAAAGCAATATAATGACACAAATTTTAGACTAGATAGACATTATAACCTAAATAAGGACACTAGAACCACATGGTACTACTATCTAATATGTGGTGTTCCTATCTAGTAGCCCTAATTTTAGGACACTTTAGATTGGTTAGAATAGTACACCACATAAATAGAGGTTTTCACATATCTAACTACAAGCTTGATAATTATGCTCAAATTCTAATCAAATTCACACTAGTTCAACTTAGATTCATATCAATTACTCAAATTTGGGACATCGGGTGTGGTATGATCATCCTCATATTCAATTTAAATACTTAGATATAATTACTATAACTTAGTCTAGAATCAGTATACTCAGATATCATATTGGGGGTATGTACATGACATATTATTTCCATATGCTCAGTTACACATAGGTTAATCAGATGGAATGTAAAATTATATGTCATTATCTATGTTATATACACTTGACATCATATTTTAGGTTATCATCAGTTTCATGCCTTGCTCCATTTATAGTGGTTGGCATTCCTAAGTGGCCGAGAGCCACCTAATGCATCCAAGTGGTTGCAGATTTGACATACATAGTTAGATATTTGAAACAATTTATGTAATCTAGTTTTAGATGCATCTACTACACATGGGTGGGCAATGATGGAGTCATATCCTACTTAAGTTATTAAGCCACCCACATGAGAGGGTTAGACACATTATCAATCCAATCCAAGTTATTCATAGATCATAATCCACCAAGTAGGGGTGGGAAATGATGGATCCAAAATTAAATTGAGTTCTTGAGCCACCCACACATGAGGATTAAGCAATCATATTAGCTCATTCCAAGACATTCAATGATTTGATCATTGTATACATGCATACACACAGGTTATCACCAAGTTCACGCATTGGTTTACCTACCCAATGAGGTGTATACATTCATTTCCTCTTTCCCATCTCTTCACTCAAATTTACTCAATTACTTTTTTATTCAACATAGTCTTTTTATTTTGATATCTCTTAAGTAAGGATTGGTTTATGCACATTTCATTTGTAGGTCTTGCTTTAGATCATGTTTCACATATGTATAACTAGCTTCACAGGCTTCACTTCCTAGGTCACAGGCTTCACTTCCTAGGTCACAGGCTTCACTTCCTAGGTAAGTCCAAGTATTCTTCTTTTTCCTTTATACTATTCATTTCACTTTGATGCATTTCTAGCATAAACAAGGGGTAAATGTAATCACCTAAAAGTGGTATTTGAGTGTTAAGAGTGATACTTGAGAAAACATATTCCTAACTTATCCCTAGACCTATCATATAGCTTATTATCACACTTTTATAGCCTTTGTGCAAACTATAAGCATCCCTAGTTAGCTTAAAGATAGTCTTAAACCCTCATTTCTTGATCCTGGCCCTTCGTGCCCAATAGTCTGCCAACTAGACACTAGCACCACATTAAGGACACTAGAGCCATACGACACTAGTGTCCACAAAATGGTGTTAATGTCCTTTACCCTATCTTTCTTGTACAAATATATTTTCAAAAGTAAAACCCTCCTAAGGTTGCTCTAAGCATCTTTACATAAGCTACAAAACACTATAAATGCATGACTTTTAGACCTTTATCCACTAGATGTAAATTAGATACATAATACCTATTCAAATATAAAACAAGTTGAGCAAAATCAAGGTTATTAATCCCTATTCTACCCTAATTTTGTATACTACCATCTACAACTACCCTAAGCTCAAATTTTCTAGATTTCTAATCTCAAGCACACTCAAGGCATTCAAGACCACTATCATTTTGCATCACTTGCACTTTCACTAGCACTTTGGTGGGGAGAACTACATTGAGCTTGATTCCTCCTTAGAGTATTGGTATGTAAACAATTATCTTCACAGTGGGGTGTTGAGGATGTTCAACCTATCCTACTAATGAACACACTTTTCAACTCATTGCTTAATTTTAAGGATAAATAGGGTTTGCATCATAAATCAATTATTGTAAGAACAATACAAAGTTTTATACTATGTGCACACAAGAATATAACCCAAAAACACAAGCATAGGTGTACCTAGAAATTGAGATTATTCCTGCACAGAGGACAATAGCACCATTTTATGGACACTAGAACTATATGGTGTTACTATCCAAATGTGTTTCTACTATCTAAGAGGGGTTCTGATATATGGATCTAATTTATGACACTCATATCTTTTGTATCAAGTGTTCTCTAGATAAGTCTTTATTTGCACATATTTATTACTATTTTTAGAAAGTCAAAGCTTGTCAAAATTTATTACTACTCAACCCTTTAATCAAAAATAGGATTTACATTAGTAAAACCCTAAAAGGTTAAAATAGTATCCAAGGAATCTAAGGAAAAATAAGGTTAGATTCTCTTTGTTAGTCTAAACAAACAAAGCTATATTTCCAAGCCTAGGATCTAGGCGATCTAAATAACAAAGTAAAACAAACAACAACTAAAAGAAAAATGACAAAAACACTTACCTTTCTTGAAAATTTGTATAACTTATTGGCATGAGGTTGGGCTTGAGCTCAACTTATGAGTAATGGTTCTTTGTCAATGGTGCTCTTGCATAATTTTCCTTTGTCTAATTGGTCTATGGCCATGGAAATTTGTCTTGTTTGAAGATTCTCTAAGAGTAATTCAACATTATAACATTTCATAAGAAAGCTTATTGGAAGTGAGGGTGAAGCCTTGTATTTATAGGTTTGAAACCAACACTAACCTAGGTGTAGTTAGGTCTAGGATAACCCTGAGTCAACCTTGGAAGTCCAAATCCAATAAATAAGGTCATTAATTATGCATTTATAGAGGCATGGCTTAGAATTTATGACTTTTATGGAATTTATGTTGATATTTTTCTATTTTTGACTTTGAGGAAGATGATGTCATCATGACCTCATTTCCCTGATATTTGTTGAATTTTGATTTTTTGAAATTTTATTTTCACTAATTCAACATGGAATTTTCACTTAAGTATTTAATTTTATTTGGTTGGTTGATTAATTATGCTTAGTCTTTTAATCATTTCAAGAATTGGATTAAGTTCCCCACTTAATAGGTCAAAAGTGTTAGTTTGTTGGGTCATAACCTAATGGAAGATGAATTTGTAAGAGGTTATTGTTACATATAGGATAATACCCAAAATAAGGATGCCTCAACATGATTCTAGGCATTGACATCTGATGTGTGGATTAAATTAAGATGTTTAGGTAAATTTTATTCTTAATTTACATCATTTACTAGAAATTGGTCTGATATCTGGTTTAGACATGGATGTGGCCAAAACGGAGAGTCTACAATATCAACCAAGATAATATAGTAGTAAAAATAAATATGGACTAAAATTTATATTGGTTAGGTCGATGTAGCACATGAGAAGACATAGATGAAACATATTGTATTAATCAAAATAATATGGTAGGAATATAGGGTGGCTTGCATAACTAGATAGAAGAGAGACAGATAAGGAAAATAAAAAT
The DNA here is from genome assembly GCA_037957365.1 of Torreya grandis. Lineage (NCBI taxonomy): Eukaryota > Viridiplantae > Streptophyta > Pinopsida > Cupressales > Taxaceae > Torreya > Torreya grandis. Next base: position 1,001,705 of record JARHVA010001540.1, on the reverse strand, counting down.
AGATGCTAAGGAGGTCATATTGATAGTAGTGAAGGTATGATATAATATTATGCAAACATCTCTTTTAAAGTATCATGATCCAACCCCACTCTTTCCTAGTGCACTCCTTAGGATATACACTCAGGGAAATTGATGTGTTGATAGTCCTTGTAATATAAATCACTAGTAAAGTGATAAATATGAAACATATCATGAGTAAACAAATGTATTTTTGTTTAGGTTATATGTAACAATTTATTTTTATATAAAATTTTGAGAATAGCTTTTAAACCATATTTTCCTTTAACAACATTTCATTTTTAATATATATCCATAGGTAATTAGCCTCTTTGTGAATCTTGTTTTAATCCTCCTTTTTTTATATCTATCATTTTTTTTTTAAATTCAGCCTTTCAAAACTTTTCACCATCATTTTTTTAAATTAAGTTGAATGTCTTTACTTTCAATCGCCATTTTATCATGTGCCTTCACTTCAAAAAAAATCCTCTAAAAATTAAATTGAACCTGTATTTTATTTGTAAGCCTTTAAGAATTCTTTGAGTGGTTGATTATTGCACATAAAACACATATTAGGAAAAAAATGGAATTTATAGTATATGAAATGTTATTATTCATAAAAATACACTACTTATATTACTTACAATTACAAATAATAATATTTACTCTTACAAATTATTAAAGTTATATATAATTACAGTAACAAATATTCTATAATAAACTATGAGTGCAACGAGAGGGTTCTCAAATAACATCTAAGTGAAACTAGAGACATACATAAAACATAGACACTAGAGAACAAGTCTATAAGGCCATATAAGAGAGATCAACAAAAACTAAAAAACATAAAATGAACATATAACTTTTTATGGACTACCAAAACCATTTATTTAAGGTTTTAGGCATGTGTGACTTTCTAAAAACTAATTTCATGACCCTATTCTTCTGCTTCAGGGTTTTGAAAACATTTCACTTTTTTCTGGATTCTGCTTAGATCTCTGATAAAACAATAACATTCTCCATAACCCTAAAAAATCATCAAATACTAATAAAAATGGGGGAATAAATGATGGACATATATTACCCATCCATTATTATCAAATCCCTATTACAGAACAAATTTGGAAGACAACATTTAATGCACTTCAGTAACAATTTTTTGGGTGCAAGCTTGAATCTCTATATAACTTTTCATGCTAGTAAGAACAAGTAACACAATGTAATGGACACTTTAATTATTTAAATAAATTATGTTTTTCACTAAATTCTCAACTCTTTATTTTAAAATTAACTTATCACTCTTGACCTTCACATTCAATGTCATCATGTCCATACATGTCTATTATGTACTAATGCACCTGTGTCCTTAGAAACTTATCAAATTTAAATTAGGTCCAAATTACATGTGAGCTTACATATAACATGTATAAAATGCTGAAAAAAGGAACACAAGGCATGTGAGACCCAAATCAAGGGTCATAAGAGCCCACACTATAAAAATTTATAATGTATGTTCATAGGTTTAGTGTATAAATTCTATCCATTGGGACTAAAATAATAAAAAACCAATATGTAAGAGAGAGAGAGAGAGAGAGAGAGAGAGAGAGAGAGAGAGAGAGAGAGAGAGAGAGAGAGAGAGAGAGAGAGAGAGAGAGAGAGAGAGAGAGAGAGAGAGAGAGAGAGAGAGAGAGAGAGAGGGTAAAAACATGAAAATAGTGTTATAAAATGAGGGAAAATTAACCAATAATATCCTAATATGAAATTGAAAAACACATAAGTACCCTATAATAATACCATATCACAACTAAAACTACCCCCAACCCAATTAGATGCATGCATAATGCCCCATTTTGACATATGTGTGTGTGTACATATCAAAATAAAGCAAATAAGATTTCCCATAGGGTTAATATAATATTTATAAATAATTTAAATATGTAATAGTTTTCAAATTATTTATAGGAATGGTAATGAACTAAAAATTAAAATGAAATTGGTATCACCAAATTTCCACCATGAATGGTCATGAAGATCCTGTAAGAAACACCTATGCTCATTTGTCTTGAAATAAATATTTATGAATTTTAAAGTCTAGTGTGGGTGTCCCATGAGTCAGAAGATAATAATATATGCACAAATAAGTGTTTAATAATATCTCCAAGTTAAATCCAAAAATAAAAAATTAGAAATGATGTACTTGATGCATTGTAATGTGTGTAGAAACTGCTATAGAAATCTGAGTCTCAGAACTTGTGTTAAATCCTATATGCATTCTAAGTAAAAAATTTAGAGATAAAAATTATACACTTAGTAAATTAAAATAAAAAAATTGAAAATTTTTAATTATCATGGAAATAACTTCATATGTTGTATATGTCTTGAAAGTCAATATGTCACTTTACTCTCATAGAGAAAAAAAAATGGTATAGAATATATATATGGATAATTTTTCCCACTCTTTTAATATGTTGGAAAAAATTTGAATCACATATCTCAAAATAAATGATTACATGCACCATGTGTAAGATTGGAAATAATTTCATTTATGTCCAACATAGTAAGATATGATCATGAAAACTTGTATGTCATAGATAAATAGCCCTAAATGAGCTCTAACTATACCATGTATAATCTCAAGTGTAACATACCCCAAGTGATAAGTAATGTATACATAAAAACAATGAGATACCCCTTATGGACAACCAATAAGATGTAGAAACCCAAAAACCATGCCTCAAAAAATTATTTTTGTTTTTTGTTTTCCCACTAAAACTACACACAACACATTACTCAAGTAAACTTTAAGCATTTTGTCATACTTACTCCACATGTGTGTACATTTCAATCTTTGGTTAAGCATTTAAATTTTAAATTAGCACTATTAAACATGATGGTAACTAATTAGGTCTAAGCTATTGACAGGTCATCTGGTCATTATCATGACTAAGTCCATAGTCAAGATCAATTTGATCCCAAAGTTATCCATGAGGTGTTTACTATTCATGTATGACCATGCTCTGATTCACTTATATAATATAGATATTACACATTACCCTATCTGATCATGAGTAAATAATTGTGCTTGAGCTTGTTGAAGGCTCTTAGAGTCATTAGCTCCCACTCTCATTAGGGGAGTTATCCCATGACTTGTGACATTGTGATTGAATGGTATTATCATTGTTGTACTATCATGGATGTGAGTCCTCTAGATATTCCAACAATTTATAAACTAGTTATAATAGGATATTTTACTAACATGGCTAGTTACAAGTTCAGGATGAATCTAATTTATATATTGTAGATTTAAATATGTGAACTTCAAGTCTTTTATAATTTAATTTATAAATTGGGCCCATAGGTATTATGCCCTACATTAATCCCCCCCCCCCCCAAGTTGTTTTTTTATATTATTTTAATTCATTAAAATTGTTCACTTACCTGATTGCATTGAATGAATTTCAATCTGAATTACAAACTAAAATTCTACAACATCTGATTAATTTTATGTTACCATGTCAATAATTATCTAGAATTTACATCTCATCAAAATAAATATCATCAGTTCATACTTACTAACATTTTCCATAAGTCAATTACACATGAAATGTGAGAAAACAAAGTCTCATACATACATACATACATACATACATATTCAACACAATCCAATTACATCATTATGTCAATTACATTTAAACATGTCATTACAAGACTCCATAAAGTTCATATTTGTGTATTTCATCATATAGCAAGTACAATCAATACTTATTAAGTCTTCTCAAGACAATACACAATCTTGTAACATGAATTCCAACCAAAAAACAAGTCAATAATAAACACTTGAGTTATATCAAACTCTTGGTCTTGCAAACCAAAGTGTAAGGACAAGCCCCATAGAAATAAACCTTTGCCTATGCCTCATGGTTGACATACATACCCATAACTAGCATCAAGGCCAATGTAGTTCTAGGGAAAATTTTAGTTGCCTATATTAAAAAAAACTTGGAGGCCATTAGGAAAATTAGTTTATTAATGGTGGTGAATTATATTGGAAGGTGTATAATATTGTAGGTGAATTATAAGGATTTACTATAGGATGCAAACACCTGACTGCATCATCTAGTCACCCATCTACATGTTACAAATAGTCACCTATTTTAGCTAGTGTGGATGTTATCCAATAGTTAGGCTATTGAATGATAATGCAATGGTTAAATGATAGCTATGTTATCATTCACCAACATAGCCATTAAACGGTAGTGACACTGTTGAATGATAGTGTGAAAATGATTGTTGTGTAATACTACACTATCAGGAACTAACACATCTGTGAGTTCACAAATGCCAACTATCATTTAATGAATGTTAGTTGTCATTTCACAAATTATAGCTTCCTCTAATTATAATTGGACCACTTCATTTTACACACTTGAACCGTGAATTTCCCACTCTAACCTCCCAAAACCTTGATTCCTAGCAAAATAAATAACCTCCTAGACGTTGCCTAGACACCACTTATGCCATAATGGCTGCCCAAAGCTCATTTATGTCCAAAATATTATATAGGAACCTCATGTGCCCATAGATACTATTACTTCTAGAACAAAAAGATATGTACATAGACTAGTCAGAAAGTGCAATTTGGAGGGGCTTGTCAAGATGCCCCAATACGAAACAAACACCACTTTACTCACTTCTTTGCTTAGGAACTATGACTATGTTGAGTTCATGTTCACAAGAAGTTACAATCATGGGTTTTATGATTTTGGGTTAGCCCAAAATACATCCATTGCTTAAAAAAGATCCCCTCACAAATGTTAACCCTGTGACCACCCATGCATCTCTGATAAATCAGGACAAGACGTATATGGAGTCTCACTTTGATCTTTCGATTGAGGGTTTGTATTAGTTCATTGAATTTATTTTTTCATTTACATAATATTTTAAAATGTATATGTTTACTAAACATTCTTAATAGTGAACCATTTATGATCATCAATTAAAATTTCAATTCTCTCTCAGCTATTATTTTTTCTTTTCATACAAGTGGGAAGAATCATAAATCCAGTAGGGGCCTCCATGTATAATCTATTAATAATCCTTTTCTTCTGGCATGATATAATTATTTCACTCTAAAATTGTACTATAAGTAAGAGCAATGGACATACTGATATGGGTTATGGTGCATATCCTACATACTTTGAGTGGATAAAAATTTGATTGGTGTTTGTATTTATTTAACAAAATTATCAATGATTTAAATTTTGATCTTACCATTGATCATTATACTTTTACATGTACTAATTATAGTATTGATTGTACAATGAGGCACTTCATGAATTACAAATGGAGAGCATGAATATCCCAATGCTCTTCAATAAAAAATGCATCCCACCTCCCTTTGGGTTATAGAACAAGAGGTAATTGTGTCTTTCATTTTATATTTTATGTTTGATTATTGAAAACTTATTTAATATTCACTATTTGATTGAATTAACTCTATCCTCATAGAAAATAATTTTGTAACTAGTTTCAGAAAGACAAGTAGTGGTAAGAGGTCGGCAACCCCTCGAGGCCTCCATAGAATCTAATATGGATATCAAATCATCTCCTCTTCCATGGACCAAATAGAAAAGAATGCAGAGTTCTATTATTCCTCCAAGACATCCATCTATTCTAGTTGAACTAACATAAATTCATACCTTCTCTCATGTTGCTGGTAATACCATTGTCTTGTTAGTATTATTTATAATTTCATTATACATTATAGATGTTGTGTTTGATTAGATTCATATTATTTTTATAGCATCATTTGAATCTTCTCCCTAATCTTCCCAAATGCCTCATTTAATTATTCAATTGTAATAGATATCTTCAAGGCATCCTCAATAACAAGGTATGCACCTATAATTATATTTTTTTGCAATATAATTATGAAATATTAAATTTATTCTCATTTAGTAGTTATCTAATCTATTTTTCAATTTGCAAAGACCCCTTCTTGAAGGCAACATTTTCCACCACCACCACCAACCCACCAATTTGTTACCAAGGGAAAACATTTGTCATTTCTAGTGCCAAGAAGTGGCACTATCCATTTGACAGTGTCAAAGTTTCCAAACCTCTCTCTTGGTAGTATGCCTAGCTCACAGACCACTATTTTAAAGCATATAGATCTTGATAATGAGTTTTTGGGGATGGATGGTGGGGATCAATAAAAAATTTCAATCCCCATGATATTATTCAAATAGCATAGTCAAAGGGGTCGGAGGCTGATTCCCAATAGTTGTCAACACCCAACTCTCTGAGGTCTAGCTCAACCCCTCCCTAACCTAATCCTAAGATTCCTAAGACTGATGATGAGCTTACCAATTTTCCATTAGATAATTTATTGTTGGATAATATAGTTGCCTATGTAAAATAAATTATTCTTAGTGAACTTGAGTGTTTGAGGATATGGGAGGTAAGGATAAAAGTTTTGATATGGGAAATAAATGCCCAATTTCACAATCACGTACAACGTAACCAATTATATAAATTAGTTGAAAATCAATTAGCAAAATTGATTTTTTATTGAATTGAGTTATTTATAGAGTAGTGACTATCAGTGATGATCACAAAGATAAAGTTTTAGATATAATTTTGAATAGGCTTGAGAATTTAAATGCAGAGGACCAAACATGCTACAATAAATGGGCAAAAGACAAAAGCCTTGTGATTATTGTTGATGGAAAAAAGGGGAAATTTATGATAAGTTATACTCATTCTAAGTTGTTTTTCATTTACATTTAATTCTTCTAAGTTTCTATCTAATTAATATTCATCATTTAATTTCAGTCAAAATATGATAATTTGAAGAATCAAGTGAAAGTACTCGAAGTACTCCTCCAAATAGCATGAAAAAGTTTAAATGTATCTATTTCCTTGAAATAAAAACTTGTTTTGTTGAATAAACAAAATAATATATTGAAGAAAATCATCAAGGAGCATGGATTGGATCCAAAAAAATTATTCAAGTAGAAAGATAATGTGGATCCCTCATTACTTTCTATAGGAGATGCAACAAAGGATTAAAAGGTAAATCATGAAAACATTTATGCTATAGCCAAGGATATTCTCCAATTAAGAATCCTAAAATATGATACAATCCATAGAGAGGAAGTGCCTTTTACAATAGTAAAATAGACAAATGCTTTACATAAAACTAAAAAATAATGAATCAATGTTAGTTGTAATATTTATTTTTAGTGAAAATATTGTAATATTCTAAGACAATCAGTTTCAAGCTATATATATATATATATATATATATATATATATATATATATATATATATATATATATATATATAATGGATTTTAGAAGATGCATTGGATTCTTACATATTAGATGGCTTGTAGTTGATGATGTGTTAGATATTATCTTGAAAAGTAATGATCTTTTAAATAATTTAGGTACATTATATGTATGATATATGCTTTTAAAATATGGTGTTGGTTTTCAAATTGATTTACAGTAAAAATGTTTTTATGAATGAGTTTTTGTAAAAAATAAATTAATTTGATTGAAATGAAAATGAATAATTGTCAAATTTATTGAGGGACTAGACAGCCATCTACCTTTATTATCACTGCACTAGTCTTATACATATTATTAGTAAATTAATCAATTAATCCATTAATAAAAAATATAATTAAGCATATGAAGTACTTTTGAATACAATACTACTGGCTACATAATTGATTTATGAATTAAAAAGAGAAAATATTATTCAGTAAACAATAAAAATTTATCATGACTTAATTTAATTCAAGTATATTTGAAATACATATAAACTAAAACTCAGGTATTTAAAACAACACTTTTGCAACACGTGCTTCATCATTGTCATTTTTATGTATTATCTCAGTGGCTTTCTCAATATCTTCTTTGGTGGTTGTATTAATGACTCCTCTTGTTTTAGTAAGAAAACTCTAAATTGAAATTTTTATTTCATATGAAAACTCATCCACTGCATAACCTAAAACATACAACCTCAAACATGTATCAAGATTATTATCCAATCTATTTCAAAGTTTGGATTTGAAAAAAAGATAGTGCACTAAATATCCTTTCATCTTACATTGACCCTAAAAACAATGTTTGGCACAATTCATATAATCAAAAGTATTTGATAATTCTTTTTTGTAGCACACTGTTGGAATATAGTTTCTTCTATAGCCTTGTAATAGCACATATTTTTGTTGGTTTATTTAAGGATCGATATTTTTCAACCATTGTAATTCCAAAATTTGTTGACTATTTTTTTAGTAAATCTTTTTACAAAATACCCTTAAATTTAACTCCATTAATTTTTATAGACTTACTAAAATTATTAATGAGAGTACCCATGTATTTGATAATTAAATTACTTGTTATTTCCTCACCCTATAAAATATTCCAAAATTTAGGATTCACCACTCCCATGGTTTCAAACAACTCATCCCTTTGAAATCAATCTTGAATTTCAGTAGATAAGTTTTTTGAAATGTTTATCAATTTCATTTGTATCTCATCTATAACATTATCATATATAACCATGCTATATGTATTGTATGAAATCAAAAATGCATCATGTTTATAAATCAATCTTAACTTGAAGAAGATAGAGCATACCTACACTTCTGATTCAGAATACATTTGTTAAGCGGGAGCATGACCAATATGGGGATCTGCTAGACCCAATTAGGGGATCATTTATCAAAATACACCATGTTAAGGATGGTTCCAAATCCTCCAGTCTAACACAATCCTATAATAACCCTAAGTGGGTCTTTTGTTTTGATATTTCACCTAAACTAATAACAAATAAAGTAAATCTAATCTAGTGATCACCAAAGCTCATGACATAATATGAGGGGATCGTAAACAATAAAATCATGTATAAGAGAATCTCAATTAAGATAAGTATGAGTACGACCCTAATACATGGAATATGAAGAGTAATATTATTTGAATCCAATACTTATGATACTTATATCTACTAAAGAGAGGAGTAAAGTTAGAGAATACTTACCTGAATGATGAACCCATCAAGACTCAATCTCTCCTTTGGCCAATGGGGCTTCTTAATAAGTTATTATGATTTATAAGGATCACTAAGAAAATCCAAAGCTTCCAAGACTTATGCACAAGACTAGATTCTCCAAGTAGAAAACATAAGCTAAGACTCCTTAAGTAGAATGGTATAAGATTAGATTGTAAAGAAGCATGAGCAAATAATAACTCTTGATTGCATATTAGAATAATGATGAAATGATATTATATTTATAGGTATATTTGACCCTTGACCCTTCCAAAAATCCCAGTCAACATAGCATAATTTTGGATAATTATTCACTAGGTCCCGAGTTAGGTCAGCCAAAGGCTAACCTAATTTCTAAGTGAAAAGATCCTGAAATTGTATAGGGTCAACCTAGCATAGCTGACTAAAAAAGGGGGCTTAAGGTGAGGAAAAGAGGGGCGGAAAGTGGAAAATATTGGAGGAGTGTGAAAATGAGGAGTAATAGCTTAGGGAATGGTTTTCAAGATCTGGTTGGATTGGTAATATATGGCAATAAGGGATAATAATCCTGCAAAGCACCAACGGTATACCTACCCCTTTCCTGATGCACCCTTTAAGGCATGCACTTAGAGAGATTGAGTCTCAATGGATTACTTCAAGATGTAAAGTGTTACTATTTGACAAAATTTGAAAATATTGTTTGCATACATATACCCCATTCAAAGCTCATCATGTGTCACTAAGGTGTAATAAGGGATGGTGCTTCGAGAAAGAACATAAGAACACAGAATGTTGATGCTAAAAAAATTTGTAGTATTTTAAATGATAAAATAACTAAAAATAAATTATAGAAAAGTAAATAATTAAAAAGTAAATGTGATGTGTACCTTGACATAACTTTATTACTGGATAATTATTTGTTGTGTTATTAGTTTTGATTGTGTAGGGTGTAGAGATTGCTTTTGAAAAACCTAAGAATACAAAACTAAAGAGCAAACCAAAAAAACCCAAGAAATCCAAGATATTTGGTACCATGAAGATAGGATGTACTTTGGAATTTGGTAAACTAGGGTGATGAGTGCTATGTTGGACCAAATGACCAAGTTAAAAACAAGAGTAAATTGGGTAACCAAAAATCCAAGGCTACTAAAGATCAAAAACTCAAATAATTAAACCTCAAGTAAGAAAGGTAAACTCACCAATTCAAACCAAGGATACATGTCAAAAATGATGGTAATTAAAATATCAATGTAAAAGATAAAAATAAATTAGTAAAACAACATTGATGAATGAGAAGTAACAATCTTTATCTCACTCAAAAAATTTAAAAATGTGCATGAAATGGAAAACAACATTGTCGAATGAGAAGTAACAAGCCAACCTCACACAATAATGGAAAAAGGTACGGACATAGGTGCCCATAACAAAAAGGTAGTACAATAAATGATAAATGATAAAAGAAAAGTAAAACAAGTCTAGGAATTCAATTCTATCGTGTAAAGAAAGTAATCCATAGTTACTCAAACATGTTATTTTACTCTAAGGATATATAAAACTGAAACAAAGTAGTGCTAACATGTTTTTAAGAGGTGAATAAGAAAGTAATAAAGAAGAGGGGAAATAGATTTAGAATCATAATTTGTCTATCAAGGGTGGAAATGAAATGGGTGGAGGGGAGAATGAAGTAAAAACCAAAGTAGAGGAACTCTTTTATCGAATTCAAGACACTCAAATTAGGTTTGTCTAAACAATAGTACTTTCAACCTTAAGGACTCTAAATAACTTATCTTAGCCACACAAGTCTTAAGTCAACAAATGCATTATATAGATCATCCCATGAAGGCTATATGCATGAAAATTAAAATGGACCTACATTCCCACAACATTTCTCCATTCCTTAGGACCCCTTACAAAGCCATCGATCTACTACCAAGATTGAGTACTTATATGAGAAAGTAGGTAGCACCATAGAGTTTATTGAATTCTCCTATTCCAATTTATTGTCCTACTACACTCCAATCAACCTCAACTCTATGTGAGGCCAATTGTGGAGTTTGAGCTTCAATTAGAGATAGGATATGTGCTTAGAATCACATCTTTAAATGTGATTTTGAATTTTGAGACTTATATGTTGCATTTTATATATCATTTCCTTTTGTTTCAAATGATTTGGCTTCTAACATTCTTGATGGATTTTTCTATTCCTCCTCCATACAGATTTGGAAAACCAAACATGGGTGCTAAAGATTACTTTCATTTAAATACTTGGGACCTGGTTGCTAACAGAGAGAAATTCAAAGAGCATGGGGTCTAAGAGTCTCATAAATCTAGGTGAAATAAAAGTGCTATCTTGACTTCAACCTTGTTTTATCTAATGTGGAGTGAAAAAAAAGGAAATCAAGAGGGATGACACATGAAACAATTTGAATTACTTCAAATTACAAAAAATGTGATAAAGGGCAAAAAAGGGGTACAATGATAGTAAAGTGTGATTCTTTATCATAATAATAATGGAAGTGGAAGAAAACATGCAAACATAGATTATTATGCAAACTCCATCTATCAAAAGAAACAAAGCTAAAGTTGAGAAGAAGGATCAAAAGCATATTTTTTATAGAAGGAATAACATGATGGTATTTTTATGAGGAAGACTAAGTCCTATCCATGGTCTTACACTACAACTCATAAAAGAGAAATCCATGAAGGTGCCAAAAAGCATGTGGAAAATAAATGGGATAAGAAAAAGATGGTATTTTATGGGGAAGGCCAGATCCTATCCATGGTCTTACAATGTAACTCACAAAAGTGAAATCCAAGGGATGCCAAAAAGTGTGTAAAAAGTGTATGAAAATAAAGAATACTATGGTATATCATGAGGAAGATTGGTTCCTATCCACAATTTTATAATGCAACTCATGAGAGAAAAAAGGGGAAAACAAAAGACCAAAAAGGAAGGACTAAAGGTTTGTAAAAAGAGAAAATTGTTGCAGAGGGAGAGACCCATGTAAGTAACCTACAAAAAGTGTTAGATATATGTGGATAGAAAACATGAAAAAAAAGGAGTGAATCTACATTAACAGCTATAACAAGGATGATCATGTGAGAGACAAGCTTATGTCTTGAAAGGTTTCTTAGAGTTGAATTAGTTTGCTAGTATGCCAGGTAGAATAAGAGTGGGCATCACAAGATAACCCAAAGGGTATAAAAATGTAAGGATGGGCATCATAAGATGCCCCAAAGTCTGAAATGATAGGTGTGTGGGTATCATAAGATGACCCAAAGGTTAGATAAATGTGTGGATGGGAATCACAAAATGCCCTAATAGCTAAAAAGAGGAAGAAAAGATAAGAAGCAAAGAGAACCCCATATAGTGACTAAATGGATTTAGGTTATCCAAAAAGATTCTGATAGGGGACATGCTGCTTGAAAGAAATGCACAAAATGATAAAAGAAAGAAACAAATAACTAGATTAGCAAATAAGGAAGGCATAAAATAGTACAGAGTCAACTAGGTTGATCTAGCATAGGAAACAGGGCCTGTAAATTATACAGGGTCGACTAGGTCAACCTAACAAAGCAAATAGAGCTTGAAAAAGTGTACAGGGTTGATTGGGTTGACCTAGCATAGTAGATAAGGAAAAATAGACAGTCTTTAAGAGACTATGTCAACTGAAATAAATATGTACTGAAACAAGAATACTTTTACAAGTACTTATAAAATTAATAACTAAAAGAAAATAAACAATCAATTGGATAAATAAGGGCGATCCAATTAAGGCACACAACATAAAATCTTGCACCATCATTGGCTAATGCAAGCTTTTACAATATAACACGTAATTAATCAAATAGCAAGCAATCAACTTGAAAATTAAAAGCTAACTAAGTGGTCAACTAGAATGTTGTTAGATTATTAGAATATAGTTTTAAATGTGATATGAATTTGTTGTAAGCAACGAACTAAAAAGTAATCTAAGGATGGTTTCAGGATGTTTAGGCTAAAATGGATATGTATTGGCAATGGTATAGGCTTGGTATTAGGTCCTACCCCCTCACTTTACACACTACAGTGATAAGGGTGTTGGGTGCTTAGCCAAAATATACCCTTAACCACATGTTTATACTTAACCATAAAACCAAGTTGGCTTCCCCTTTGGTGATGAATTCCAAGTAGGTTGGCCTTGGGTAGATAATTGTTAAAATGTTTTTTATGATTTTGTGATTTGGTTGTGTATGCATATAATATAAAATAATGACACTAAATAGTATATTAAAAACTACCTAATTAGACTATGTGAATTATTCTAAGCATGAAATTAACAAAAAATAAAAGTGTGAGCTAATTACTAGCATATATTGGTTAATTCCAACTTTAAAACATAGTAAAGTGTTGATTCAATTGATAGTGTATGCACATAATATAGAATAGATTTGACAATGTCACCTTTGTATGATAGAAGCAAAAGGTCTAAAAATGAATAGGGTTGATAGGGTCAACTTAGTTATCCAAACAGCACATAGAATATAGAACTAGGTCGATAGAGTCGATCTAGTTGACTTGTATAGGGGTAGTTTTAAAGACTGCAAACTATGAAAATAAATATTGTAAGGAAAGAGAGAAATGATAGAAAGGAATATTGTTGGGTTTGAAGATGTAGATTAATGAGATTACTATCAAAAAACCTTGTTAAATGTTTGTAAATCATGCTAATAAGGTTGACTAGGTTGACCAGGCTTTGTAAACATCTATTACTGAGTGCCTAAAATGTATAGGGTCGATTGGGTCAACCTAGTAGTCTGAATCTGATGCCTAAAAGTGTACAAGGTAGATTGGGTCAACCTAGTAGTCTAAAATGGATGTCTAAAAGTCTAAAAAATTATATTGTGTCAATTGAGTTGATCTAGTAGCATGTACCTAAAAAATAACCTACACAGCAAGAACATAGTCATTTTGATGTGGTTGTGTGTTAAACCTACACAAAATTTAAAATTATGTTGATACAGTGAACCAAGCATCGTAAATATATGATAATAAAAAATGATAAAATAAATAAATAACTGAAACAAATATTACAAGGGTTATATTCACATCAGGTTCACCAGAATATATGCAATCAAAAATGCATCATGTCTATAAATCAATTCTAACTCAGAAAAGATAGAGCATACCTACACTTTCGATTAGGAATACATTTCTTAAGTGGTAGCATGATCAATATAGGGATCCACTATACTCTATTAGGGGATCATTTATCATAATACACCATGTTAAGGAGGGTTCCAAATCCTTTAGTCTAACACAATCATGTAATAACCCTAAGGGAGTCCTAGGTTTTAATATTTCACCTAAACTAATAACAAGTAAAGTAATTATAATCTAGTGCTCACCAAAGTTCATGGCACAACATTAGGGGTTATTAAACAATCAAAACATGTATTAGAAAATCTCAATTAAGCTAAGTATGATTAAGACCCTAATACATATAATATGAAGAGTAATAATATCTGAAGCTAATACTTATGCTACTTTTATCTACTAAAGAGAGGAGTAAAGTTAGAGAATGCTTACCTGAATGATGAACCCATCGAGACTCAATCTCTCCTTTGTCTAATGGAACTTTTAAAGAGGTTGTTATGGTTTTTAAGGATCACTAAGAAAGGCTAAAGCATCCAAGACTTATCCACAAGACTAGATTCTCCAAGTAGAAACCCTAAGCTAAGACTACTCAAGTAGAATGGTGGAGTAGATTGTAAAGAACCATGAGAGAATAATAATTCTTGATTGCATATTGAAATAATGATGAAATTATATTGTATTTATAGGTAGATTTAACCCTTGACCCTTCCAAAAAATTTGACCAATAGGGTTGACCAAGTCAACCTAGTACAGTTTTGGATAATTATTCACTAGGTCCCGAGCTAGGTCAGCCAAAGGCTAACCTAATTCCTAAGTGAAAATATCTTGAAACTATACAGGGTTGACCCAGTCAACCTAGAATAACCAACTGACAAAAGGGGATTAATGTGATGAAAAGAGGGATGGAAAGTGGAAAAGACAAGAGGAGTGTGCAAAGGAGGAGTAATATCTTAGGGAATCATTTTCAGGAGCTATTTGGATTGGTAATATGTGGCAATAATGGACAATAATCCTACGAAGCACCAATGGTCTATCAACCCCTTTCTTTGTTTACCCTTTAAATAATGCACTTAGAAATATTGAGTCTCAATGGGTTCTTGCAAGATGTAAAGTATTAGAATTTGACAAAAGTTGAAAATATTATGTGTATATATGTACTTCTTTAATTTCTACTCTAACCACATGAGTTTGTCTTTGAAAGGTGTGTAGTGGTATCTGATTTCCATTAAAAATAATACAAATATTATTGAATTTCAAATAATTTTTAGGGTCCTTAATATCTATTAAAATTTCCCAACTATCAAATATTGGTCCCTTAAAACTTGCATTCAAGTAGTATAATATACCAAGAGATTAACAAAGATATTTTCTCCACCGTATGAAGTCAACAATATATTTTTATCTCACTTGTGCATATTTCATCAAACAATGCATTTATTTCAACATGGGTAGAATACCACACAATGTTAGTAGGGTTTTGAAATCTGTCAAATGTTAATAAATCTTTTGCCTTGTCAACATCCATCCTATATTTAAACATAAAACCTATCAATAATTGATATTCTTTAAATATTCTACATGCAAGATCATACATTGAAATACATCTTAAATCAACATATTTTAATATTTTTTACCATCTATCACTCCAATCATAAATTTATGAAATTCTAACAACCTTTTTAGACTCCTTGACATGTACGCATGCAAGTCACAGATAAGTTCCTCCACTTTTGTGACATTTTGAAATGTGCTAACAATTTTGTAAGTTATTCTTTATATGTGCCATGTAATGGATTGGAGTCATATATGGATTAACTATTTTTTTTAGGTGAACACACAAACCACTTTTGTTTCCTTACATTACTGATGTACCATTTGCACTAATACACACTAACTTGGTACCTATATCATAATAATTCATCTCATCAATATCTATCAAATTAGAAACAAACAATTTGTAAAGGGTATTAGCATTACAATTTTCCTTCATTTTAATTAAAAATAATAGGTTAGGTTTCTTTCAATGGTTCTCAAATGTATAAACATGTATGCAAACCCATGATGTGTTGTCAACTACTATTACCTCATCAATAGATAGTGAGATAAACCATGTTGTTTTTATTTTTTCCTTCAAATCCTCCTTTTCAATCATCATGAGGAATTTTACCATCTCCCAAGCACTTTTATCTAACCAATGTGATTTTTAAATGTTATGTAATCCAATATGCTAAAATAAAATCTTGTAATCTAAAAAATCAAAGATTGGTCTACATCTTTTCAGAATGTGATATAAAGTGTAAAATTGTGTATTTTTTTCATGTAGATTAGATTGAGCAACTTTTCTAAATTGAGATGTAATTATTCTTCCTTTCTCAATGAGGTGTCATTGATGTCTCTGATGATTTTCATACTCTACTTTGTAACATTGATACATGCATTCTTTTGCATTTTTCCATCTCACTGTTCTTTTGATTTGCCCATCTTTGTCTTTTACCGACTCATATATTTTTCCACAATGTTTCTTAATTATGTCCAACTTGAGTTACATTTTTTAGTTATTTTCAAGTTTCCAAATGAATACTACACATTTTCATTATGTTCGTGTTTCATTATTATTTCCCTATTATATAAGTTTAATGAATGGGTATTTAGTTGCCTAGTCAAACTTAAATGACCTTCCAATCATCCATGTACTTCTCTTCTTTTGTATAGATTTTCTAATGATTTTTTCAACTAAAGATTATGTTGGCTGAGTATAAATCTCATATGGTGGTATTGGGTACTCATCATCAACACAACACCCATGATTATGTCCTCTAATGTCCTTTTCTTTGAATTTAATGATAGCATTTCATACCCAGGGATGTCTTCTAGTGGAGGCATATCTTTAAAGTATTATTAGTGGGTTTTAATTTTAAAATGGGTATAGATCTCATAATTATTATTAAAAATATTTCCTTAATATGATATTGTAAATAATTAATAATATAGTAAATCATATAATATTTAGTACCTCTATTTGGAATTTAATACTCAGGGACATCTTCCAATGGAGGCATAGCTTCAATACTATTATCATTAGTTTCTACATGCAAAATGGTTGTATACTAATTATTAATAAATGTTGTAATAAAAGTGAAAATAAATAACAAAACATGAAATAAAATAATATTTAGTACCTCTATTTGGCATTCATACCTAGGTAAGTCTTCTCATGCAGGCATATCATTGGATTCTACCTTGATACCTCTGTTTGGCATTTCATATCCAAGTACATCTTTGAGTGGAGGCATATCTTCAATATTGTTATCAATGGGTTATGAAATTAAAATGGTTTTAGATATTAATTATTATTAAACCCTAATAGTAATGAATAGTTAATAATAATATATAATTTAATATTTATACATGCATTTACCCTCTAGCTGAAATAAGATAACAGGTTTTCCTATTTTTTAAATTTCTATGATGCCTTACCACTCTCAGCATAATCCATTAAACCAACTCTATAGATAAATTACATCTTGTTGTAGTCACTCAATAACTGGTTACAATAACCTAACATATTCTTATAGTTTCCAGACAGCCAAGTGTAGTTGCTTGACAATTGGGTGCAGTTACTTGATAGCTACAACATGAAGGCTACGACCCAATAACTAGTTATTACTGCCTGATAGTTAGATATTATCACCCAATAGCTTATTGTCATTTGGTTCCTAGTTATCATCATTCATCAATTTATTGTAGTTGCCTGACAGCTAGTTTAGGTTATAGTCATCTAACAGTTAATTATTCTCATTTGATGCCTTCTTCCTATCATCCAACACCTAGTATTGTACTTCAAGGTAGAAAGTTTAATATATAATATATAGTGGCAAATTCCCTCAGATTAGTTTTATTTATACTAGTGACATACATCTATAAGAGGAAATTTGTTTTAAAAAGTAGGTGAGTTAAACTTTAAATTTAAATTCTACCCTAAACTTTAGGCAATCTTGTGTTGTCAGCTACCCCACAAAATTTCCAAATGTTAACTTCAAAAAATGGAATATTCATTAATTAATGAAGATTTTCCACTAAAAAAATTCATGTGTAGATCTATGGCACATAAAATAATATTAAAACTAATAATTTAACCTCTTTGCTTCACGTCTCAACAACTAGTCAACTTGTCAAGGGCTCGCCAAGTAATGTTTCCAAAATTAGTTGTCATTCCCTCATTGACCTTGAAATTCAATTGACCCAAATGCATAAATGCTTGATATCTCTCATAATATATCACATATATACAAGTATAATTTTCAATAAATACATCCTCAGTACATCTTGTAATAATGTTATGAAAGTATAATTCATAATTAATTATCTAAGTATATGTAGATAACAAATCCATCATTACTTGATTTAATGAGATGACTTTAATTAAGCAACAATCTAAAGCCATCTAATTAGTTAAATATTGAAATAGAGGCATGTGCATAACTCCAGACGAAAATATTTACAAGTATGTACATGCATGTTCGTATGTCAATAATTCATAATTATCATAATTCATATGTATGTAATTTTTTAATTCCAAACAACTATTAGATTTTCCAATACCACATTCCATAACATAATCTCAGTATGGATTATAACATGATGTTATGAACACATTAATACATGATCAACCAAAAAATATTTAATCATTTTAAACAATTATGACCTCATTGAAATAACCAATCAATAGTTCATAACAAGGTAAGTTTTGACATAGAATTTAGTCAACCACCACATTGAATGTTACTCATGCATCAAGAAATAAATCATCAACCTTGTGCCATATGTGAAGGACTTATTTCCATAGTGTATATTCAACAAATCATTATATCGCATATGACTATTCAATCAACACCATTATACCATATACCAATAAACACTCATCATTTAACCATTAATAATCATATTATCCATATTTTAGTCAAGATTCATAATAAATTTATTGTTTCCAAAAGAAAACCACACATATAATTACCATTGAAACATGAAAATCAAGAACATAAGCTACAATAATGGAAACATGTCAAAGCACCTAAGCACAACCAAATACCTTTTTTCTAAATTCTTGTTAAATGACCATTGGAAGATAACTTCAAAATTAAGCCTTTAAATCCCACACACAATCATAATCAATATACAAGCAATATTTTCTTACACACTGCTAAAGACTATTTTCATAATTACTTTTTTCACACAACCAGTATAAACAATGTTCAACCCTTAATCTTTTGAACATATCCATACAAAATAAATAACCAATTTGATTTAATACACAACCATAAATGTAAGATAGCCAAATCAATTTTATACACAGACGTATAAAATCATAACTAAATCAATTTTAATACACAAATGTATAAAATAATAACCAAATCAATTTTATACACAACCATATAATAAGATATCCAAATTAACTTTATACACAACCATATAAAATAATAACCAGTTGATTTTATATGTATCCATACAATATGATAGCCAAATTAATTTTGTACATAGTCTATAAAATAATAAACAAATCAATTTTTATACAAAACCATATAATAAGATAGCCAAAAAAAATTTATGCATAATTGTATAAAATAATAACCAAATTGATTTTAATACAAAACCATACAGTAAGATACCCAAATCAAATCTATGCACAACCACTCAAAACACAAGTCATGACCCCTTTTATTCAACTAAAGCAAAAAACATAGAGAGTAATTAAATCACACACCGATGTTCAAATAAGAAAATCCATCATCAAATATCATGCAACCCTATGAAATAAAATAACCCTTTTTGTTTGCACTCAACCATTTCAAAATAAGATAGTCATTAACAAACACATACAGTCATTCTAAATTGTAAACCACTTACAAATTATACACTCATTCATACAAAGTAAAACAAGCATTTCTTGTATTTTAATAGTCATAAAAATAAAGGAAAACCTTTTTCAAATTACCACATCCATTTGAAATAATTATTCCACTTATCAAAATACACACAACTATTCAAAGAAAGGAAGTTGTTTATTAAAAATTACACATAGAGCCATTTCAAAACACAAAACTAGTATATAAGATATTCACATTCTAGATTCACTTTTGCTCTTACCTAAAATAAGTTGTTCAAAAATACAAGATGTCTCCAATTTTATACCATCTTCCTTGTTCCCTCCAAGATCTATAACCCTCTTTCACTCTATGGTCATGGCTTAAGTAGCCCTTAACCTAGTTTGAAACCCTTAAATCTTGGCATAAACCCATGTAATGGGTTAGACCCATCAAGTAACTACCAGATACTAACATTAATTCTCATAAAATATATATTTCCTTGAATCTATTTTGTTTCCCCCATGTTGCATGAAAATATGTCTGAGAAACAGTCAAGAAAATCAATTTTTGATATCCACTCATACTTACCATCGAGCCAATATGGACTTTCCAAGGAAGACAAACTATCTTTAATTTTTTACATGAATTATGGAAAAAAATAGCAAGGCTTTGCCCTCTAAAATTTCCTCTTATCAGCCACCTCCATGAATAATGCAAAATGAAAATTAAACAAGGAGTTAAAAACTCTTAACCCTAATTTCACTGTACCTAACTGCACCAAACTCCCAAGGTAGACCAGGTTAGTCTCAATTTGAGCACCCAAGTGGAATCAAGGTTTTTATTAAACATAATGTTTTTTTTTTGGCCCCTTGCACCCTTGGTAGCCTTGCCACTTTAATATAAAAATAAAACCAAACATAATTTAAAGTAAAGCCCTTACATTATAAAAAAAATTAAAACTATGCCAAGGTCCTAAAATCTAATGGATCATTGCATTTTGAGAAAAAGGTGACACTAAAACCACTTTTGGTAAATTTAAAACTTGTAGTCAAATAAGGGTTGTAGCAAACCCCTAGTAAACTATGAAACAAGGATGTATCAATTTTCGTAGTCATGCCAATATTTTTTATTTCTTATTCACAATTATTCCAACACTATCACAAACCAAAATAGAATTTATCAAGCTAAAAACCTTACTTTTACATATTGTTATGCAAATTAAATTATTATTACTCATAGATCAAGCCACCGTCTTGACTGCTTGTGGTTAGGTTTAGAGTGGGTTTCATGACTCATTAATGTATCATTAAATCTCATTAATATGATACCCCAATCCATACATGCATTATCAACCTTTATTAATATGCATAGTCATATATATTCAAAACATGATGAACAATTTTAAAAGTGTTGACTCATATACCGAGATATGGTTTCACACACAAAATACTCACATGTTAAATTAAATCATAAACATCAATGATTGAGGTAAATAATAAGTAAATCACATTCATTAAAAACAAATACTTTATAATTCTTATATGATTTAAGGTGTTTCAGACTTAATAAACCCCTGCCATCATGTAATCCAAGTAAGGTTTAGGCAACCACAAAGGAAATTATGAAAAAATAATGAATTAAACAATTTAACATAACAAAAATTAATGCCATCTAAATGGGGATCTTACATAAGAATCTAAAAAATAAATCATATGCCCCTCATGGGAAATATATCATAATTGAAGCACTAATTTAGTATAAAAGCAGTGCAGTAAAAATATATCAAATTAAATCATACACATAGAGCCTTGCCCCAACATATGCATGATAGGAATCATGGCAATGTAAGTAAGCAAATAATAACATCTTCATGACATGAATAATGTAAAATCAAAGATAATTTTTCATGATATAAATCATGGCACCAATCATATAATAATGCATAATAAACATAACACAAGCAATGAAAGCACATTAATCATAAATTAATCACACCACATGCATAAAGTAAAAAGAATAAACATAATTATACATAAATTATGTAGATAAGAACATAGTAATTATATAACATAAATAAAATAAACACACACATGTAACACGGAGTATATAATGAAAATGAGGAACATCCATCAAACATAAAATTATCAAGAAAGGCATGCCAAGCATTAAGAAAATGAATAAAACACATCAAGAAAAGTGGAATAAAATCTACATAGAACACAAAAATCACCCACATAACTAATTATAAAGCAACAATTATGTCAAATAAATTACATGACGAACATGAGCATACATAAAAGCACATGCAGGAAAGGTACACACAATATGCAAGAGAGATAAGATCAAAACAAAAGCTCAATATGATAAAGGAAATCACAAAAAATGGAACCTAAAATGTTTATATAATATGGTCCCTAGTGGGAATGAAAGGTATTCTCATCAAATTATGAATCCATAATCATATGTATATATTTTTAGATCATAAATCTATCTCAATAATACTATTAGTAGCTTATTCATAAGAAATAAAACCTCTATCAATAATTATATATTTCTATTATTTTAAGAATCATATCAAATAAAACTCAAAGATAAAGGAAAAGTAATTTCAAAAGACATAAATAATCAAATAAATTAGCTAATCACATATAGGAAAATAAGGATAAAAAATAAGAAGAGAAAAGATGAGGGAATCAATAATAATGTATGACTTCCATCAAAACCATACATGATGTAGGGTATGTGGCCTCAATATAATGAGATACCACCATTTGAAATTTAGTGCTTTTGATATGGGATACTTTAGGCACCTTAATTTGGTCTTTGGCACTTTGGCAACATCAACTTAGACATACTTTGATACACTTGGAAATTACACATAGATTTTACTCTTGACCACAATTTCCTTTTATCTGTATACCCATATATTATATTACCCACTCTATTCACCAAATGTATTTGATTAGGATTAGTTGAGTCTAGATTATAGGATCTATATACCCATCTATTGTCTTCTCCACCCTTCAAAATTTTAGACAAACATTCTCCATATTTAGATCCCTATTTTTCACTTCTAGAATAATATCACTAAACATGGTGAATATTGCCTACCACAGGTGTCTCCCTATATTAATAGTATTCAAGAGTTGTTAACGAATATTTTTCAAATTTGGAATTCTCCATTAGGTTGGCCTAAACACTAGTTATGGGTCAGTCATAACATGTGTAAACACACGATTACAAAGGGGGTTAGTTCATGTTAGGATGTAAAATAAGCATCAAATAAGAAACAACATAGCACCCTAGACATGGTCCTCAGATTGGGCAAGGTCTAATAGAATTAAAATAAAATAGAAATACATAAACCAGAAATCTATATCTTCCCAATGGATTCATTTTCTAAGCTAGATTGTAAGCATGTTTGTGCCCAAATTCTAGGGCAATGAGTTTTTTTCAATATCATAACTTTTTGTGGATGGCATATCCTCTTGAATACTTGTGATTTGTGTAAAGACTGGAATAAAGTTTGAAACTTTTTTTTAAATTTCTACAGCATAAGTTTACACCAAAAATCTTGTCTATAATGGCTAAGGAACCTTGTGTTTATATACTTTTCATATTAATTTTGATGTCAGATCAATATAAAGATGTGTGGCCAAAATTCAATCCAATTTGGAGAGTTAATGCCACTAATATTTGGGGCTTGAGTATACATTAACAAGGCATGGGTTCAATTTTTTGATATTTTCTTGTATTTATGCTTATGCTTGACAAATTTCCATGTGATATCATGATGATGTCATGATTTTAGATATTTGAATCCATTTGCCATGTGAGTGGAGGAATAATTCAATTAATGAATTCAATACTTAGGAAATTATAAAAGCTATGGGATTTACCTTTAAAGGAAGATTATGTTAATTAACTTAATTTAGAGTGATGTGAATTTTGAAATTTGAATAATTGTTTGACTTATTTAATCCAAAATGGCCCTTGCACAGTCAAAATTTGACTCAAGATGAATTAATCGAAGTTGATGATTGCATACGGTGCATCACCCTAATCAGATATGCCCTAATATGTTTCATAATATGCACATCAAGTTTGTGATCAAATTTAAGTGTTTCAATTATTTTTGACCTAATTTATGAGTTCTTACATAAAGTTGTTTTGATTGCAAATTTGACACAAAAGTGATAAAATTGGACTATCTACATTTTTCCCCTATTTAAAATGGTTTTACGAGACGCTAGATGAAGCAACAACTTTTCAAAGAATGAAAAAGTCATTAAAATGATTTTATAACGACTAAATAATTATATGTTCATGTTTTGGTTATTTTTGTTTAATTTTCTAAAAAATGAGTTCACATTGATGCCCCAAACAATGTTTGGGACACCTAGGATGCCCCCTCAAGCGATTGGCCAAAAAATAAGCTTAATGGATGGGCCCTTGAAAATGGGACACTTTATGATAGAAGAGGCTAATAAATGGAGAAATTAGAAAAAAAAATAAGAGGAAAATGGACCACAGAGCCACCTATAGGCCTCTGGAGAAGAAAAAGATGCAATGGGAGGGTAGGGGATTAAAATTCAAATTTGAAGCTATAAACTTATCCCTATGGGGTAAAAGTGCTTCATTTTTAACTTTCCTTATTAAAAATTTGAGCTCTAGATTTGGACGTGAGACCATTGAGCAAAATGGAGTGCATTCCATGATAAAGGCACCTTGGTGAGTAAGTTCACAAGTACATGAGACCAGTAGGGAGTAGGCCTCAGTGTGTACTCTCATTTTTGAAAAGTTATTGCATTTAATGAAATTAATGATTTTTAAGGGTAGTAAATTCAAAAAAATTGCCATTTTCAAAATGATGATATTGTACATGTAAATGTTGATATCACCAAAAAAATGATGATATCACCATGAAATTGGTTATATCATAACCAAATCAATGATATTGCCTAAATAGGTAAGAAACATTGAAACAATGAAAATGCCTAAAAGGGTGTAAAACTCCCAAATGGAGGGAAAGTGATGAAAATAGTTATAACTCCCTATCAAATGGTGATATCACCATGACAAATATTGAGATCATGAAAATGGCCAAATAACTAGGAAATAATGTTAATGCCCTACAAAGAAGTGATATCATCCTACAAAATAATGATAATACTCTACCAAACAATGATAATACTAAAACAACTAAAAATTTGAGAATCAAAGATAGCACCTGGTAAAATGATGAGATTACTATAGGAATGATGATATTGCCTTACTAAAGGATGATAATGCCAAAATTAGTAGAAAGAGCCCAAGTGAAAAATAGATTGGATTTATAAGAAGTGTTTATCTGAATGTGAATGTAAAATTTTATGTCTTAATTAGAGATTAATTTTTATGTGAAGGTAGTGTGTTTGATGAGAATTAGTGTCAGTTGATTAGATATATCTTTTTGTCATAGTATGCTAACACATTTATGATTGGCGAGATCAAATCTCAATATTGATCACTTATGAGTTGTGTTCCCTTATCTTAGGGCAACCAGGATTATGGACAAAAGATACCTTGGCATTTTTTAGAGGTGGTTGGATTGAGACACATTTCACAGATGTCTATGATATGCGTGGATAGAGCCTACATGTTAGCACTAGCTAAGCATTAGAACTTGGAGATGATCATTTTACACCTACTACTAGAGAAGTGATAGTTACATTAGAGGACATGTGGCAAATAATTTGCATCCCTATCTAGGGGTCTACACTTTATTAGATGTAGTAATGTTAGTTAGTAGTATTGGAGAACATGATTAATGTCATCAACATTGTGACTGAGGATGGAGTTATTGATATATCCATAAGACCTATCCTTCCCTATAGATGGATCTCAACCATTGATTGATAGGGAGGTTGTGATTTTGATGGATATTTTTAGTGATTTATTGCTACCTGACAAGAGTGGCCAATTTTTCCACACAATTTTGATAATATTGATCCAAGGATATGGTATATTTGATGACATGCTTTGATTGGGGCCTAGTATTATTGGCACAACTATATATAAATTTTAATATGATGGCATATCATCAAAGCAATAATATCATGGCCTACACCCTACTTCATATCTAGGCCCAGTGGCACATTACAATAGAGTGACTAGTGGGGGATAGATGATAGTGATAGCTAGAAGATCCACTAGTTTATGATTGGTACTTGATAGGAGGGGGATGATGGTGACACGAAGGAGATGTATATTTGTATAGATGAGCAATCAATGATATGGTTGATGGGGACTTTATCAAGTGACCATACATGCATACTCACTTTGGCTAGTGAGAAGATGGTTATATGGCATAGTACATGACCACTCCATGCTACATTATAGGTCTCCACAACTTTGTAATTGAGTGATATCATCCAGATCACATGTAAAGGTAGTTTAGATTTAATTAGGATGTACTTAAGGGGACACATTATTTTACCCACATGACTTGAGATATTAGTGAGTAAGGGCCTCCCATCCCTAGAGGGGTAATAATTGGTAGCCTCTTAACATTATAGCCAGTAGCATGGGTATATGAGGGAGGGATATCAGATGTATGTGTCACTAGTACCTATGTATTTTGGTGGGCATAATTGAGACCTATGTAACTTACGAGACATAGGCATCTAGGAATAAGTAACTAAGGTTACACCAGCAAAGATAAAAAGATAGACTATGCCAACACCTAAATAGGTACAATGGTAAGGGCTTGTATAGGTGGCCCTCCACATACATGCATTAGTGTAACAAGTACCTATACAATAGGTTGTTCCTATGATTATATACTCTAACTATGAGAGTATTAGTAGTGGTAATTGTAGTGAGGAGTCTTTTGAGTAGAATGTTTATATGGGAGAAGGGCCCAATCCAAATAGAGTGGAGGGGAAAACATATATACAATATATGAAGGTGACCCTTGCTTTAATAAGAGAGTCATGATTAGGCCAGGCAAGACCATCTTAGCTAGATAGATTAGAGGCTCACTAGGCCATTATAGATAGGTTGGAAAGGGATATAAAAATCAAGATTATAGAGATATCAGGGCTAAAGGAAGAGGTATCTAGGTCATGTAGACCATTATCAAGGGCTTAGGGTGAGGCTACCATATTACAAGGCCTCATCATGGAGAGTGATACTTAGATTTCCATACTAATGGGTAAAGTCTCTTAGATGACAACCATTAAGGGCCAGCTCACCCTAAGGGATGTAGATCTAGAGACAATAATAATTTAGTGGGATAGGAATAGGGATGATGTATACAGGCTCTACTAGGAGCAAGATGTATCCAGATTATGGAAAAGTAAGATTTGTCTAGAGTATTATCTGATGTGGTGTGAGCCAAGGATGATGTTTTATGGGCCAAGGATGAGGCTAGATATTACCGAAGCTTATATAAGTTAGTAGTTCTATCAAGGGCTAGGGCATCAAGCTTTTGGGAGCATATACAGAGCCAAAGGGCTAGCTACACATCTAGATCATGACATACTATGGCATCAAACAAATCAATGGCACATATTCCCCTATAACAAAGAGAAATGGGCCCACCTCAGTATCCACCACCACACTTTATAGGGTATAACTTCCATCAAGAAATTTCATAAAGGATCCCTTTTAGGGATGATCAAAGTCAAAGCTAAGTTTTTATTGCAACTCTACATTTTGTATTGTGTGATGTATATATCTTGATGTATAGACATTGTTTTGATATGTACATAGATATTCATCTTTGATCATATGATGTATATGGAATCTGATATTTTTTTGATATATAGATGATATTATTTCTAATTTCATGGATATTGACTCATGTTGTAGATTAGAATTTTGATATCAATGTGAATTATATTTTTTCCAATATTTTATTTGTTTTTAATTTCCATGATGATTTTGTACTTGATTTAGATAGAAAATGCGATTGATTTTGACACGATTTTTAGCATTTGATAACAATGCAAAATCTTTATGACTAGTTGGTATATTCATTGATAGATATGTATCATGATTTTAGCATATGTGTAGCCATATTGTTCAGTTGTTTTGCTTTGATGATGGAGAATGTGATGATGTTCTAATTTGTGTATAGGATCACATGTAGCCATGGTGTATAAGGATGCTTTTTTTGCATGTGACATTGTATATAAGCCTCTCATGCACTTGATTTTTAATTTTTCACATGACAAAATACATAATAATTATAAAATGAATCATGATAACATTGTTTCCACTTACGTAGGGACTAGTTTAGATATAAATTCTTAACTTAAGATCAAGATATGAAAAATCAAGACCTAAGGGTAAAGCATACTATACTAAAAAAAGACATACCAAAATTAGTTCAGATACAAATGTTAACCTAGGATCAAGATATGAAGAATCAAGACCTAAGTGTAAAAACATAATGCACTAAACAAAAACAAACAATGCAATAACATAAATAAACAAACAAGCAATCAAATGTAATGAAAATAAAAAACACTACTAGAAATAAATAACAAACAAGTAACCATTAGTATGTGTGAATGTGATAATAAGATGTTACTCTTTGGACATTTCTCCTAGAGGAAAATGAAATAAGATTAAATAAGTGGTCGAGCTAACCTTAGATGCCCCATTCAAATGGATGTTACCTACATAGTCTGTGTGGACCTTAATCTGATGTAGTTCTCCCAGAAATGGGAGTGAATAAGAGTTATAGTAAATGATTAGGATGAAACTATTAGAATCATAATAGATGAACATGAATTGTAAAACAATGATAGTGTAATATAAGAATAATTTTTTAAATGGTGAGAGCATAAAATATAATGAAGGGGGAAATTGAAATGGGAATGATAGTGGTTGAGCTAACCTGAGCCACCCCATATAGCCAAGCATATTGATAATAAAAATATAAAGAGATTACAAATTAGGCCAACACTTAGAGGATGAAGTAATCAAAATATAATTGTATGATCAAATGTGATTAATGAAATAAAGAGATTAAAAATTTGATAATATTTTCCCACCCATAAGATATTTAATGCGAAGGGGAGACTTATCCACATGATACTTAAATAGTGTCACCCATAATAGAACCAAGAGAATGAGCCATCAACAAATAGGAAGAGAAACTATACAAAGATTTTTTGGCTTTATATATCTTTTGGAGAGAGGAGACCTTTTCTGAATGGTTTTGATTTTTAGGAATTTTGAAACTTTTCAATGTTTTTGGGATTTTTAAATAAGATATACATGAATATTATATAAGTATAATGAATAGGGAAATAAACAAATGTACAAGTAACCATCTATCAAAGGAAAAATAACCTTAGGTAGGGGCTCAAACAATAACTAAATTAGTTGTAACAATAATGTGACCATAGTGGGAATAGGAGGTGAAAATACTACCACTCAACAAGAAATTAGGATGCAATGGGAATCATAAAAAATGGATATAAGGATCACCAAAGAGCTAAAATAAGTTGCATTAAGGAGTACCAAGCATGAAAACCATGTTGAAGCATTTTGACGCTTAGAAAATTTTCTACATGGATGTGTTGATGATGACCAAATGTGAAATGCATGTTGAACTGTCATTTGAATCCACCTAGAGCACCTTTAGGTCATAATCAAGATCAATGTAGTAATAGGATATGGGAGAAATACAAGGCTCGACTCAAGAATGGAAAATAAAAAATAGGGGAAAGGAAATACAAAGGGAATGCCCCCATGTGAGGGGCTCTTATAGATAATGTTCAATAAATGGAAGATAAAAAATGCTTGAGATTCATAGTGTTCATGGGCTCATCTAGCTCATAACCTTCTAGTATACTAACATGTATGCCTTAGAACCATAATTTTTAGTGATAATTAAAGGACCTAATAAATTTGGCTCAAATTTACCTTTATTCTCATGTTATGCATTAGTGTTTTTTTGTTCTCCTTTAATACAAGATCACCCACTTCAAATTCTCTAGGAATGATTTGCTTGTTATAACTACAGTGTATCTACTTCTGATATGCTTTGAGATGACTCAATGTGGCTAGTCATTTCTCATTTAAGAGTTCCAACTCTTACATCTTGACTACTCTATAGTTTTCATCATCAATGATACCCTACAAATAAATACACAAAGATGGTAAATCGATATCAATATGAAGCATAGCCTCATATCCAAACAATAGGGAGTAGGACATTACACCTATAGGCATGCAAACATTGGTATAGTGACCATAAGGCAAGGAATAATTATAAGTGCTAATCACAACCAACTTTTTTGACAATCTTCTAAATAATTTTGACAATTATCTTATTAGATATTAGATTGGACATTACCTTAAGGGTAATAGGGTATTGAACACCTATGTTTAATATGTAACTTTATATAGATAGTTTCCATATCCTTGTTCTTAAATGACTTTCCATTATCAGATATAATGGAAGAGGGGATGCCATAATGGTAGATGAGGTGATTCAGAAAGAATTTGGAGATCTTCTTACCAATCATATATGTGAGATAGATTACCTCAACCCACATAGTGAAATACTTGGTGGTAGTTAGGCTATGGAAGTGGCCATCGAAAGAAGTGGGAATTATCTTACCTATGAGATCATTTCCCTATGTAGAAAATGGCAAAGAAAAATTAATAGGCTGAAGTGATCATGAATTAAATCACTATGATGTTGGCAAGTAAGGCATTTATTGACATGATCACACTCATTTGATTCCATTGTGAGCTAATAGTATCCTTTCCTAAAGAGTTTCTTGGTAAAGACTATTCCACTTGTGCAAATTTTTAAGTGCCAAATTAGATCCACCCAAGTTTAAACATAAAAATAGCATCCCATCATAGCCTCTATGATAGAGCATACCACCAAACAAAGTGTAATGGGATGCATTATGAATAAAAGATTTATATTGGTTACGTGATAGGTTAGCAACAACAATGTGGTCTTGGAGGTAAGTGTATATATATTGGTACCAAGGGGAATCAGGACCAATAATGTCACATACCATTTCAGTGTTAGGATGATTGTAAGCTAGAATGAGAAGATTTGCAATCATAAACTAATATTTATGGACATTAGATGATATTTATATTGGTGACCCATATATAAACCATATATATAATCATGACTTTGTAGGGCATGAGCTTCTCATCCATTATTTAATACTAGTATGTAACCTAATTAATGATTAATTATGAGTATCCATAAACAACTAATTGTTGAATGTTCCACTATATTGTGAGGCAGAGCCCTGCAATAAGTGCCTCATATTCTTTAATATTATTGGTGCATGGAAAATAAATTTGAAATGCATTGGGAATGAGATCCTCATGTGGCATAAGTAATAATATGGCAACTCTAAAACCATGGGTTGTGAAGGGACCATTAAAATATAACTTCCATTGATGTGACTCTTCAAGAGTGAAGATAGATTCATCGAGGAAATGCATGTTCAAAGTATAGGTATCTAGCAAAGGTGCCTTGGCAATTTGATCTACAAGTGCTTGCCCTTTTATGTCCTTATAATTAGTGTATTTAATGTCAAACTCTCTAAGTAGGATTATCCACTTGGCCATATGATCCGTCAATGCTGCTTTAGAAATAATATATTTGAGAGAATTAACTTTCACAATTTTGAGAGTATTGTTGTTTAGCATACAATGATGTAGTTTATGTGATGAAAATACTAATGCTAAACATATATTTTAAATAGGTGTATAATTTTTCTCATACGTGACTAATATCTTGATTAGATAATATATTTCTCATTCCTTTCCCTAATTATCATGTTGGGCCAAAATTTCCCCCAAGGCATGTTCAGTTATGAAATATAGAGTAAGAGGGGCTTTCCTAGTGTTGGTGGGACCAACACTAGTGGGTTTTACAAATAAATTTTTAATTGCTCAAATTATTCTTAACAGTCATCATTCCATTGAAATTTGTTTCCCTTTTTTAGAAGATGATTGAAAGGATGGTAGTGATTAGCAAGCTATAAAATGAAGCAATGAATAGATTGTATTTTACCCTATAAGCTGTGGAACTATTTTAAATTAGAAGGAAGACGAATTTATGTGATGCCCTTCACCTTGGTTAGATCAACTTAAATTCCTTGGTGAGAAATAATGAAGTCTATAATTTTTCCTAATGTGACCCCAACACACATTTATTATGGTTGAGGTGCACCTTATATTCATAATGTCTCTCAAATATTCTCTACAAAACTTGTGGATGTGTTTCACATGATTTTCACTTTCCTAAAATGTCATCCACATAGCATAAAACAATATCATGCATCATGTCATTAAATATGATAGTCATGACATGTTAGTATATAGCATCGACATTTTTCAAGCCAAATGGCATCACCTAATAACATAATTTCCCCTATGGTTATGTTGGTCTTCTAGCGCAATTTATATCTAACTGTAACTTAAAAATCCATCCATAAGGGATATAATTTTGTATCGTATGCTTGAATCCATAATCATTTTTATGTTGGGTAATATAAATTTAACCTTCAGACATGATTTATTAATATCCCTATAGTCAATGCATAGATGATACCTTCTAGTTTCAAACTGACTAGAATAAAGTTTGATATCCATTCAAAGTAATCAATTAGGTGAATGAACTTGGCCCCCAATAATTTTTCCAATTCTTTCTTGACTAGAATAGTAATGCATGAATGCATCCTTCATAAAAAAAATTATTGTGTTTAGCATCCAGGTGTACAACAAGATGGTGTATGACTAGAGATATATTTAACCCAAGTATATTGGCATAAGACCATGTAAATATGTCAATTAACTCTTTGATAAGGGTAATGATAAATTCATGTTCCTCTATAGTGAGTGGCATACCAATTTTAACCATTTTGTCTTCATTTGTTGTGCCAATATTGACCTCAGTGTTGTCTTCCACTAAAAATATAGAACCATCTTCCAAGAAAGTAGGTACCAAAGGAAATAGATCATCCTCATTTGATTGTGGGACATTTGGTCCACCCACATAATAAGAGTATGAATCATTCATGTCATGTAATGGCCACTCAAAAAATGTTTTTGGGGCATCCTAAACCAATTGAGAAAACACCAATTACTATTTTACACTAACATATGATCCAAATTTAATACGTGAACCTATAGGACTCTAAGCTTTTTGAGGAGAAAAGTGAACTTCCCTATCCATTAGCGTCTAAAATAGTTTCACCAAGGAACTCGTCTTTTTCTTTACTATTTCCCTAGTCCAAAAGCACCTTAAAAAGGTCTTCACTAATAGACCTAAATGTTTGGTTTTCTTTTTTAATTTGACCAAGGAAGTTCACCTACTCTCCAAATTAGGTGATAAGGTCCAAAGTGATCTCAAAGCCTCGTTTGTGATCTCCAATCAGTAGATTATCTCTAAGTCCCAAGAATTATAAAAGTACTTCATTTTTTAAATCATCCAATGGTATAATATGATTTTGTTGGTACCAATTGATTAATTTAGGGTAATGAAGGGAAAGGGGGAATTTATATAAGGATGTTATAGTAATAATGACATTGGTATCAAAGAGGTTGGTATCAGTGAGCTCATCATAGATACTATAATAAGACTCTATGTCACTCTCAGGATCATCATCGTTAGATGTTAAAGTGGTGTCACTCTCAAGATCTAAGGGGTAACCCCTAGTTAGTTTGTATCCAATAACTCAAGTACATTTGTGTTTGGTTGTTGATACTAGCTCAAGAATGCCTTGGTGATTTAGCCCCAAACCTATTCCTTTGTAGTTCTGATGTTCCATAATATTATTAGGGATAGGTTAGTTATCACTTTAAAAAAAGAGGCAAAATAATCATCATTATATAACCAGGAATCATCTGAGCTACTAGTTTGTTTAGATGTCTATAATTTATTTTTGATGAATAGATGGAGTTCCTTGGGATGAGGGTTTATCTTTCTATACTAGTCCATTTAAAGCCTACCATGTCATTTGGGACATTTTGGGAATTTGGCAATGTGAAATGCATATTTAATGTTGTAGGTGCTAATACCTTTATCTTCAATAGTAAATTGGGCATAAATCTAAGAAGGTGGAGTAGCGAAAGTGGAGGGAAGGTCACTTGGATCAATGTAACTATATTTGATAAATTTAAGAGATTTAATCTTATAATTTTTAGGTGCAATCTCTATGCTTGGATAGTATTTTTATTGACCATATTTGGCTTCCAAGTGTTTTCAATACTAGTATGGATACAAGTCACTAGGAATAGTGGCCTTCATTCTAGAATGAGGGATTTTCAAGCATCAGTGTAATGTGGAAGGGATTACACATACTTCATGAATCTAAGGATGCCCAACAATAAAATTTTAAGATAGTCCAATGTCTATGACATAACAGAGGATATCATGGGTGATAGGCCTAATAATGACATGTATTCAAAAAGTGCCTTATAAGCCTCTTTATGTGTTATCATATGCCTTAATAGTAATGGTGTATGGATACAAATCTATTGAAGTATACCCCAAATGTTTGATCAATTTAAATGAGGATATATTTAGGCCTAAACCATTATTTATGAGAACCCACTTAATCTTGTTGTGGTAAATTATGGCTTCAATGTGAAGAGGGTTGTTTGTAGGGGACCAAGAGATGGCATGTCACTTTGATCAAATGTAAGATGTTGACCTAAATCTAAATGCCCCATAAATGCTTGGAAGGTAACAATTTCAATGTCATTTGGTACTTTGGATTGTTGAAGATCATACAATATAGTCTTATAAACTTTTGATGTATGTAATAGATCTAGAGTAGAAATATGTGCAGGTGTTTTGTTTAATTATTTACCAAGATCATATTACTTCTCAACAGGAGGAGATATTTTAGTTAAATAGGCTTGTATATTATTATTGTTGAAGGAAGGTGAAGGACCTTGACATGTAACTTTAGATGTCGATTTGTGATAGTGAAATTTTGAACTAGTGAAGGGTTACTTGAATTAGAAGAAAGAGGCGTAGAACCTAGAATAGTGACTCATGGTCACCAAGGCACAATAATGTTACTATTTGAAAGAGGAGGACCACTAATGTGTGAAGGAAGAGGTCCTAAAGTAGATGGGGTAAAATTTTGAGGTGTGTTAGAAGGTTGAAGAGGATTAATCTTAATAGTAACTACATGATTATTAGTAAAATGACTTACAACATTTTTGTATTTATATAAAACATCATGGTAGCTAATTTGACTACCTTGAGAATGTTGTACTTGAATATAATTTCCCTTATTCTAATTTTAATTTTTATTCAACCCTTGATTATGATTATAGGGTTGTCACTAATTTTTGTATTTATGCTTCGTAAATGGGTCCTTGTAAATACTCATATTTTAATTAAAGGTAGATGTAATGTTACCCCACTTTATGAAACCACACTCTAGCATATCTTAATGATGTGATGTAATTACACAAACTTGTGAATTTCATACCCTTTTACATGATGGTAGTCGTAATATTCATTATCTCTGTACCATTGAGGTTTTCATTGGTCTTCTAGAAAAGGCTTGGTGTTTGGCCAAATGATCACGTTAACTGTAACCAGTTTTTGGAATACCACCTTAATAGGTACACCAAGGTCATTAAATAATTTGTTCTAATATTGATTCCTTTGAGGAGGTGGTATTTGTAATGTAATGGTTTGATTAGGTTGAGTATTATGGATAGGTGGTGGTTGCACCATTTACACATGTTGTGATTATGTTACTTTATTATCCACTGCATTTTTTATTTTGTTAAAGACTTTAGGATTCACATATGTACTCACATGTGCTTGATATGAAGCTTGGCCCAGTGTCTAATTTTGAGAATAAATTTTTACTATGCCTTTGTCTATAATTGCTTGTATTCATTTGTCTATAATATTCTCAAATGTATCCACATAATGGAGCCTCAGATTGTGAGCCACCTCTAAATTGAGATTGGATGTGAATATATTTGTGAGATATTTATCTATAATATTATGAGAGAAGTGGCTTGTTGGCACCACAATTTTGAAAATTATTTATTCCATTTTTGGCTCAATGCAAAGGAACCATTGTTCATTTATATAAGTACCATCATGGTGTGGAATACCCATGACATGAAAGGACCATGGCATGAAACTAGCAGTGCCAAATTTGAAGGGCACCAAAGGACAATGACATGGAGGACCTAGTGCAAGAGGACCCAGTCAAAGATAAGACATGGCATGAGGAACCTGAGAACATAGAACTTATAATAAGAATCAAAAGACTAGGGGATCATAAGGAAGGTGGAGTGTGAAGAATGTGGGAGTAGTTAGAAAAAATAAATCAAATAAGACACCTTGTCTCCACCGATCAAAGGCTAGATACCAACCTACAAGGAATGAAACCCCTGGATACATGTATTACATAGAGCAAGCATCCAGGGGCATAAAGGCCTGAGTCTTTAGGTACAAATAGTTATAATAGCCATGACCCAACTTGTTGGGAATTCATGTGTCATTTGTCTTTGTAGTTAGGAATTTGACACTTGGATAGGGAAAACCAAGTATAAAAACCCTTATTGTAAGATTTTGAAAGTGTGGGTGGAAAAAGGAGGAACCTCTCAGAATATATCATGTCTTGTACTTCAAAAATATTAAATGAGAACTCAATATATATCACATGGTACTTTGAGCAGTGGATTGTGAATTATGTTGAATATTGAAATGTGTTGAGTAATTAAAAGTCATGAGTTCTTTATTTTAAAATTAGCTAGTAATGGTAGCATGATATGATAAGAAATAGTAGTAGGATATTTACTTTACCAAAAATGAGT
The DNA here is from genome assembly GCA_037957365.1 of Torreya grandis. Classification (NCBI taxonomy): domain Eukaryota; kingdom Viridiplantae; phylum Streptophyta; class Pinopsida; order Cupressales; family Taxaceae; genus Torreya; species Torreya grandis. Next base: position 964,828 of record JARHVA010001540.1, on the reverse strand, counting down.
AATTACACCATGTGTTTCAAAGTCTTTGGGCACTATTCTTTCACTTCATGTGTTGGGTGAGCGCGTGAGGCTCATCCCTCATGTGATAAGGCCAACGCACTAGCCTATTAGGAAGAGGTTTTAATGCCAACGTAAAGAGAAAAACCCAACATTTCAGTTATGTTGCTGGGACCCGAAGTAATTTAAATACAAGCATGAGAAATGTTTGGGCACATTACATTAGTAAAAATTAAAGAATGGATACTAGTGTTGAAGATAATTTTGTAGTTCCATATATTGAGCCTAGAATTTCTACATGATAGTGGGTAGAACAAAACATCTACAGCTCATTATATGAGACATTTTTTTTAAGGTCCCTATTCTTTTACATTCTTGGATCTTAGAATATGCTCAAGGATGATCTCAAAACCTTGGATGAAGATGGTCATGGACACCAAAACCACAAAGGAGTTTAGCATGACTAAAATTTTCTTGGACATGAGTGGTCGATTACAGGTGGAAGGGTGTTCATAATAGTTATATATTGGAATACGTTGTGACCCGATATTCAAGTCTTGAGGAATAAAAGTTAATTTTTTTATGAAAAATAAGGAGATGATATCTTTCATTATTTCCTTCTGAGATTAAAAAACTAATTATTGATTTTGGGTTAGAAACACTACCCATGGAAGGCTAAAATCTCATGTGCGTGAACCACATAATTGGAGGAGAGACTATTGATTGGTTTAGGATTGTGGGTTCAACCTGGTAGCAAGATAGTGAGCACTAAAAAAATGGAAGTATGATGAATATCAATAGAGGATCATGGGCATAAATGGTATAAGAAGATATTTGGAATACTCAAGGAGTGTTGTGAAGATCCATAAGGAGCTAGATGCACATGAGGAATCCATCACTTATGGGACACAAACTTTGCCACTATTATCTTGCATAGAAATGGGTAGAACCACCAAAGATGAACCCAATACAAGTCAACCAAGATCTCCCACCATAGTGCATGTTCATGCCTTCGAGTTAGATACGATACATATAAGGAATTAGGATACAGATTCAAAAGTTGAACAGATATAAGAAACTAATACCATGCCATTAGGCAATAACATAGAATATACATCTTTTTATTTTCAAGAAAAGTCTATGGCACAGCTTGAAATTCCAAAAATATCTATCCAAGGCTAGAATACATGCCCCAATATAGGAAATCAACCCTCCACCATGCCTTCCCACATAGGTACTACTAGTGGAGGCACTAGAGGAGGATTAGGAGGAGGTACTGGAGGAAGCAGACCCCCTCCAAGAATAGGAGCTAGATCTTCTTAGTAATCATTTATTCAACACCCTATGGTTTATTATGAAATGACATTGCACCTGCCTGAGTACCAAGGGGTGGAAAATATAGCTGAGCATGTTCATAAGTGTGAACTAACTTGAAGGGCACGTGGTATCATGTCTTCTAAGTGAAAGGCAACATAGTTCACAACCACCCTCTTAAAACATGCACACAAATGGTATCATAAATTTGACCCTCAGCAAGTAGTGGTCAACTATGACTAGCTCAAAGCATCATTTTTACAAGAATTTGATATTCTAGAGTTTGAATAGCAGAGTATAGCGGCATTGAAAGACATAAAATAGGGACTTATAAAGAGCATATAGGAATATGATGCTAAGTTTAAGACCTTGCTTTATAATCTATCTTTTGAAATTAATCCTAATCAACATGCACAATGGTTCGTAGGAGGATAATTGCTACCTTTTTGATGGACCTTGTCACGGACTACTTTCACCAATGCATGTGAGGCTCTTGAGGTTGCCCTATGCATTGAAGTAGTTGGAAGTATTGATATTGGGATTAGTCCCTTTATGGAGGCACAAATAGCATCTATGGCTTCTCACTTGAAAAATTAATTTCAAATAATGCACTTGAGATCTTTAGTGGTGTTTTGTGTATCGATTGTGAAACTTAAGGACACACAAGAAACAACTACCTGCAAAAGAACATTCGCACAGTCTTAAAGCAAACTTGTGAGATTTGTCATGATGACCATGATATTGATTCTTGTCCACTTTTTCAAGAGGCCATAAGCACTAAAGTATCTACGTATTTTAAAATTTATGATGTTTATACTCATGACACCAATGATTTCCATCTAATTTATGATATTCATGAGGCTCGAGCGTGCAGCACGCACCAAGCCTCAGTCACTAGTTCCCAAGACAATGGTGGATATCATGGGCATAGAAAAGGATTAGGATGAGGTGGTAGGTTTCCACTAAGGAATTTATATAAGTGTGGTTCTCTAAACCACTATCAAAGGGATTGCTTAGAATACCCAACCTATGCTTACTACAAAAAGGATCATTAGCTAGAAAAGAGCCCAATTCTATATGTAGCCATTATAAAGGACCAATATGAAAATGATACAGGTATGATCCATATAGACAAACCATAATGGATGCTTGAACAATCATCCCTATATATAACAAGTCAATATTACTACTCACAACGGAAGCCAAATGTAATCTACATCTAACTCAGTTGAAAAGGTACATCAAGAAAAATTTCACACAAAGAAATACCATGAAGCACTTCAAAAAAAGGATGTTCTTCAAGATACAATGGAACTTGTGCATGAGCTCCAAGGTGAAATTCAATATCTTAAGGACCAGGGTGTCATACAGTGCATCATAATGCAAAGGGAAACCAAACCTCCAATAATGCAGGATAGTTTCTAGGAACTATGTAAGTGCATTCTTGATGAAGACATCATCCCCCAACTTATCACTTGGTTTAAAGAACAAGCTCACCTAGCAAATGAAACTCATGCTCAGCCAAGCTGACAAAGTAAGGACCAATATTTAAACCATGCTTGACGTTAGGAAAATTCTAGTTCTATTCCCCTAGAAGATGGAGAAATATTAATAAATATTTTATCAATAGATGGGTAATTTAGGATATTCTAATAGATATTGGTGTTGAATTAAATTTTCTCACTAGAGATGCCTAGTGGAAAATGTCTCCAGCTTTGCAACCTTCACCTTATTTATTGTTCATGGCAAAAAATACTTGTGCACACCATATTGGAGTCATTAAAAATGCCATTATTGAAATACTTGGGGTTTTCTTCAAAGAATATTTTGAGGTTTTGGAGTTGGCAAAATTTGATGATTATCCAACCTTATTTAGAAGACCCTAGTGCTATCAAAATCATGAAAATTTAAGCTTCAAAAACTAGTATATTATCTTTGAAAATACTGATTAATGTGTGATAATTCCCTTAGACCAATCATAATTACCACCCTATATTGAACCCATAAGCATTGATGAAGACATCAATAATTTGTATAATGTGACTGCTCGACATGATGGCTAGCATGATCCAATGCCAAATGGTATTCTTTGCTAGGTGGAAAACCAATCTATCTCGAATACTACAAGCAATCCTTGCAACTATTGGGCCCATGGTGATTATGATCTCTCTATAAGATTTTGCAACACCATCAATAGAGAAGACATCCCATACCGGTTCCTTAAGCATCACAAATTTGTGTGCCTCGTGGGTTTAGAAATGAGAGGACCATTAGAGGGACCACCTTTAGAAAGAATTAATGAAGCTCCATGGTACTAAATATAAATGGAATTTTGTGATTTCATCTAGTACCTCAAATAATTCTATGGTACTGAAAATGAATGAATGAGGTCTTTAGACCACATTTTTTATGGCACCACCACTAGGTGGTTGTGAACCCATAAAGAGCACCTATTATATTGAGATCAAGTGTGAGCTACTCTACATCATAGATTTCACCATGATAATAAGATCAAAGTTACACTTAGCTATAGTGGTATGGAAGCACCTGAACCTCACCTAGGGGCATGTGAAAAAATATGACAAGTTGAAGAAAAAATTTTACCAAAATTCCAATGGGTCCATACATTATATGAAACCTTACACATTTGGGCATAGGATTGGTACATACATGAAGAAAGGCATAGATGAATAAGGTACTAGAAACTATTAAAATATAATATGACATTCACGCTTTCTTACTCTTCACCAAAGATGGACCTGTACCTTTCTCTTCAAGCCATACGTGAAGCAATAATTAGAGATCTGAGTCTAGTGGAAGACAACCTGCATCATATTCATCATGAACTAGAGGAACCCTTGAGTTTATTTAATGAGCCTCCCAAAAAATTACCTCTTTCACCATCAATATTCTCTAGCAAGGAGCATCAATAAGAAATCTACCTAGGAAAATAGAAGCTCATCTTTCAAGTAGATGAAGAAGAAGGATCCACTCCATTCAATCTGTTGAGTTAAAATTTACATGTTCCCAGAAGTACTGGCTCATGAACTATTTGGTACACTAATTTCCTAGTGGACAATCCTTATCATGGGCCCATTCAAACTACTCAACTAAACATTTCCATAGAGTAGGAACCTAAGTTGGTACCTATTGGTAATTATTAGATAGAGATAGAAAATTCACAAATCTTTGAGCTATTAAAAGAGTATCAAGATGTGTTTCTAAGGAACTATAATGAAATGAAAGGGTTTCACCCTTTTCTTAAGAATATGCATATAAAATGTATTGATAGCACTCATCCTATGAATAAATGCCCATACTAAATGAACCCTAACCTCTGAGTGCATGTAAAATAAGAGATAGATGACATGTTTCACACCAGAGTAATTATTCCTATTGATGAATCTCACTAGGTGAGTCCTATGATAATCAGTATCAAGAAGGATGGGCGTATTCATATCTGTGTGGATTAACATGGTTTGAATGCATCCTATGTCACTAATCCTTTCCCAACACCTTTCATGAAAGAATTCATAGAAGGTGTTGCTAGTTGTGAGATATACTCCTTTATCGATGGGTTCTTAGGGTATCACCAAGTCCAGATAGCTGAGGAAGACCACTCCAAGACCAATTTTGCTATGGAAAGGGGCTCTTTTTCCTACACTATCATGCCTTTTAGGTTGAAAAATGCCTTGATAGTATTCTCACAGGTAGCGGTGGAGGATTTTAAATATTTTATCCATAAGTCTTTCCAAGTCTACTTAGATTATTGGATAGTATACGACCTAATCAAGGACCATTGTACCAATCTAAGGTTCATGCTTGAGCATTATCAAGTATTATAAATTTCCTTGAATCTAAAGAAATGCCTATTTGCAACACCATATGGGGTACTCCTTAGGCATATCATTTGTAAAGAGGGACTCCTCATAGATCTAGCCAAGGTCTCCATCATTTTATGACTACCAGCACCAAAAACCTAGTTCAAGGTGCACATATTCTTAGGACATACGAGCTACTACAAGAAGTTCATGTGGGGTTATGCTAGAATTGTAGTTCCCTTGGAATAATTATTAAAGCATAATGAACAGTTTATATGGATAAATTCTTGCAAATTAGCTTTTGAAACTTTAAAGGAAAGACTAGTTATTGCTCCTATCTTACAATTTTTAGATTAGATAAAACCATTCCATGTCCATGTTGACACATTTGAAATAGTAGTTGGTGTAATACTTGCATAATTAGGAGAGGGAAATTTGGACCATCCCATCTATTTTTCCAATAAGAAGCTCACATTAGCTGAAAAAAACTATACCACCACTGAATGTGAAGCCTTGTCTATGGTTTATGTGCCACAAAAATTTAGATAGTACCTTATGGCTACACCATTTATGTTTTATACTGATCACAAGGCCTTAAAGTATTTTGTTAACAAGCCCATTCTCCATGTAATAATTTATCATTGGATAGTTTTCTTCTAATAATTCTAGTTTACCATAGTAGTAAAACTTGAAAAACCAATTGTGCACTTGATCATTTATCTCGAATTGAAAATGGAGAACCTCCACATGCTATTGAAGATGACCTTCCTGATGTACAAATTTTCTAAGTCGCTAGGGTACCTAAAGAGCTAGAGGATATTGAGGCATTATTCAATATTGGTTGTGTACTTACATCTCTTACTTTATAAGAAAAGAAACAACTTATAGTTTGTGTTGCACCATAACAACTCATAGTAGGAGATCTGTACATGATGGACCATGACAAGGTATTGCACTATTGTGTAATGAAACATGAGCACCTTGAGGTATTATGAGAATTACATGAAGTTATTGTCAAAGGACATTATGTTTTGGAAACTACCATGTGCAAGGTGTTGCTCACAGGACTCTGGTGCCTAACTTTATTTAAATATGTAAAGGCATATGCAAGGCAATGTGATATCTACCAGCATGTGGGAAAAACTAATAGAAGATATGCCATGCCACTATTCCCAATTCCATCTCAAGAATCATTTGAAAAGTGGGATATATAATTTATAAGGCCCATCACTCCTAAAAGATGAAGAATTGGTTCACAATACATAATTGTGATAAAAAAAACTATTTAACATGCTAGGCTGAGGCAATGCCAACCAAAGACTATACATTAACCACTGCTACATGGTTCATTTGGGAAAACATTATAATGTGATTTGGATGTCCTCTAAGTTTCACTAGTGATAGAGGAACCCACTTTATGAATGAGACAATTTGAATTCTATTGGTTGAATTCATGATTACACATCACAAGACCACACCATATCACCCACAAGCTAATAGAATAGTAGAAGCCTTTAACAAGATTCTTAGTACCACTTTGACAAAAACATACAATATTGGTAGAACTAATTGGGATGATAGGGTATCTATATTACTTTAGGCATACCAAACCACATACAAATGCCTCAATAAAAATACACCATTTAACCTGGTATATGGAAAGGAAGCAATCATACCAATTGATTTCCTAGTTCCATCTCTTTGGATAGCATGTATAGGAAATCTTGATGATGATGCATCTTTGAAAGCTCAACTTGATGAAATCATGAAACTAGATGAGGTAGGGTTCCTCGCTCATTGGAATCAAGATGTTGATAAACAAAAATAGAAAGCATGGCATGATCACCATCTAAGTGAACAAAATCTTCACCCTAGGTATGAAAGTTCTACTCTGTGACTCTAAGTTCATATGCCACCCTTAGAAGCACTACATTTATTGGAATGGACCATTCATAATTCATAGTATCAAATCTACTAGTGCATGTTAGCTACAGTGAATAGATGGTCAATTCTTACCCAGACACTATAATGGGAGTCAGCTTTGGCCATTCTATGACTCTATTTAAATTTTATGTTATTTTTTTCAAATAAGGCTTAGAGCCATTATAATAATATTTCCTATTTTCAATAAAAAACACTACCCTTGAGGTGCGTAATTTGTTCTCTTTTGTGTTTTTGTTCTCATGAAGGACCCCAAACCCTATTTTGTGTGGGAAAAGATGTGCATATGAATATAAGACACATGGGTGTGTAAGGGATTAAAGGTGCATAAGTTATTTAATACAATATATTCCCATCATTTGCATGATAGTTGGTTTTCATTATTCTAGAAGAATAGGATATTTGTCACCCACTTCCATGAAAGACATGGGAAGGAATGGACCATTAATGTGACAACGGTAGTCATAATAGAAAACATGTGAGTGGAATGATGGGATAAGTTTGTTAGGAACTCTAAAGGCTCAATGCAAGATCCAAACTATGGAGATATTTATAAGATATGTATTTATGGCTAGAAACGATAAGTAGAAGAAAGAGATTAATGAGTTATATTGCTTGAAGGACCTATAAATAACCATGGTAAAGACATTTTACATTTTACCTTGCTAAAATATTCAAGCGATAAACAAACCAGAGCAATACACAAACCAAAAAACTAGAGCCAAGGTCAAACTTAGTATGAAATATTACTAAAAAAAGATGCAAACAATATTTCCAAGTGGAGGTAGATAAGTGCAAACCAAGTATAGAAGTGGGTCGAGGCCATTGTTAGTAAAAGTTGTTGCAGGTTGCCAGATTCTACCATTATTAAAGTGTAAAGCTTAAGATCTGAGGCAAGTTAAACACCACCATATATTCATTTGGGAATATGGGATGGTTAAGGGTTAACCTTTGAGTACCTCAATGGGTAATACAACCAAAGATAAAAGTGAAAATACTTGAAAAACTTCCAACCATTCCTAAAGATAGAGAGGTAGGTGGAGAGTGGTTCCTTATAAGAGAGGAGCCCTTGAAAAACCTATGAGAGACATCAAGGCAAGAGAAGCACACAATATTTTATATTGAGAGCATGGAAGAATATAAAATGGTGAAAAAAGGAAAGCAAGTACAGGCCTCCTCATCATAGACCACTCCACCATCTTCCCCTCTAACCATTTACATTGAAGAGATGCAATACCCAGAGTCAATTTTGCACATTGAGAACTGGGTTTCCAATGTGGAAATTATGACCATTTTTAATTACAACCACTATCAACTAGGAAATTAAGTATAATTACAAAATTATTATCACGTCTAAACCACCAACACATGAAACTAGGTGGTTTATGACCTGACTATCAAGAACCAACTAGACAAATTTAGCCTCTTCCAACTTTTTGAACTACCATACTTTGGAAAGCCTACTGGGCTGGTTTAGTTCCTCCTATAATACGTTCATGAGGATTATATCCACTTCATAGGGTACAACATGAAGATCAGTGTGGATATGGTAAGCAATGTCATAGGACTCCAATACACCAAAGTTAATGTATTGGATGACTTGGCAAACATGGAAGAAATCTAGCAGACCACCACTGCACTTGTGTATCAAAAGCAAGGACATGTGATGCATATCACAAACCTACAGGATCCCACTTTAAGAGTGATAACACAAATCATTTCCACCAAGATCAAAGGAATTCATAGATGGAAAGAGTTGGATATGGCCCACCTACATATAGCAAACCAAGTAGTACAAGAAGTATAGCACAACTAGGCATTGTACTTTACCTAGAGGATAATCTAAGATGTGAAGAAGGTGCAGACAACACCTAAGTCTTGGATTCCTTAGGGTAAAATTCTATTACTGATGGTGTTTGATGAAATTAGGGTGCCTAATTATAGCATGATATCCTTGAAGTAGGTGTATCCTCCCACTAACAAATCCCCTATCAAATGCTGAAAATCCATTACCTGCCCTCACCACATCACTCCAACATATAAGTTTAAGATGAGACATTGGTATGATGGAGTAAAGGTAGCCTTTGGAGATGAATTGAAAATTCCCAAGGATATACCCTCTAAAACAAAGGATCAAGAAGAATTCATTATGAAGTAGCATTTCTCCTTGGTGCAGATCTACATGATTCCTTCAAGGGAACTGTCTACATGGTTCAAGCTACCCTATGTTTTCTCTGTGCACTACTTCATCAATTTTGTGAACAAAATTCATGACGCACAACTAGTTAACTTACAAGTAAAATAGATCAACACAAAGTGCCATACTCTCTAAAAGATGTTTCTTTACCCTAGCAAGAAGGCCTACACATAAATAAGAGAAATGAGGGTGATCAACATTACAATGAAGAACATCTTGGTTGGGGAATAGGTACATAAACTATTCTATATGTTATGCCCTAACCAACATCCTCAAGATGGGGAACCAAGGGAAAGGATCCCCTAGATTTTATTATAGAAGAAGATGTTTGAGATAAGCATGAGTATAAGTGGGTAGCAAGGCCCCCAAAAGTAGTAGAAGATAGTGGAGGCATAGCCCTCTATATCATCACCTCATCTCTATATCCTCCACCTCATCATTTACCTTCACCTCTTTATTCATTTCCATATTATCATAGTTCACCTTCATCAACCTCAACTTCTCCATCTCAATCTTCTCAACCAACTCCAACTTATCCTCCACCCAACCACCTTCTCCTCCACATTTTCCTAGGGCTACCACTAGGTCAATGTTATACCCCCCTCTAGAACAAGTACCCCAAAAAGACCCCTCCCTAGAGCAGATAAATATAGAGTCTAATCCAGAGAAGACTCCATCCCCAGGGTGAGAGGTCTTGATTGGTCATCAAGCTCATCATGTAGGATTGGAAATATATGGGATGGAAACTAGGATCCAACTTGATAGAGACCCAAGAAAAGGGAAGGGGCCAGCTAAAGGGGAACTAGAATAAAAAGAGATTTTTAATCTGCATGAATGATATCAGTTCGATGTTGAGGACTAGAAACTCTATCTTTGGAACCATTTCCACCCTGATGATGCTACCCATAAAACCAAGATGCAATTGTCCTTGTTGTAAATGTATAATGATAAAATCCAATTTGACATATGCTTGTATTGCATTGATTCTAGCCCAAACACCCTAGGACTTCCAGACCTAATGAAGTTTGATCCACAGTAGCTCACCCCATTGATGACTAGTGCCACTTTTTTGAAACTTACCATGGAAGTTTTGTGATAAAATATTTTTTCAGATTTAGACATGTGCACAGCTAAAATAAAACATAGAAAGGTCATAGAAATGTATAATAAACTATATGCTAAAAAGCAGGTGCTAGCCGAGGAAGTAGCCTCCTTAAAGCAACAACTTCAAGAGACTACTGAAGCAAAGGCAAGGGTATTAAACCTTTGTAAAACAATTTTAAAAGAATACCCAACACTAGAAGATGGTGTAGCTCTGAATGGAGATTCCTTAGGAAAATTTGAGACATTAGTTGAGCTATTGCTCAAAAAGAATAAGGAGCATTCCACACCTAGAGATGAGTCCAAGGAACTCTTAGAACAATTCAATGCTATAGCAGATATCTATCATAATACTTTAGGGAGAGTTAGGGAAGTAATCCTAATTTTATATGAGATTTTTACATGCATAGTGTGCCCTAATAAAATTATAGAGGCCCAGCTCAATGATGAATAGGTCTTGAAGCAACAAGCGGCTGATGCAACTCTACTAATAAAAGACCCTACAAAATGTGCTAAGGTATTTAAGGATATAGAAATGATAAAAGATGTAATTAATAATCATCATTCGTAAATAAATTCTAATTTTTCCACACTTTGAGGATAGGTTGATAAGGAGGTCTCCAATTTAGAATACATCCAAAAGAAAGATAACGTAGCCCTGGAGGAGCATATAAAAAATATCAAGACTCCAACTCAACTTGAGGAGTTGAAAGCAATAAAGGAGGACATTAAATAAATAAATGTTAAATTTCTTGATGATTTATCCCATTGGGATGAGTTGAAGAAAGAACTTGAGCAGAATGGGCCTGAACTCCTTGAGGATGTGAGAATAAACTAGTCTGGGATGGACTAATACATTAGTGTGGGGTGATTTTGGCACCACAATTTTTACAAATATTTATTCCATTTTTGGTGCACAACATAGAGGGACCATTATCTATTTATATAAGTATTAGCATGGTACAAAAGACCCATGGTGTGAAACTAGCAGCATGAGAGTTGAAGGGCATCAAAGGACAATGGCATGGAAGACCTAGCATGAGAGGACCCAGTCAAAGAGAAAACATGGCATGAGGAACCTGAGAACATAAGACTTGAAACAATAAGTGGAAGACTAGGGGAATACAAGGAAGGTGGATCATGAAGAATGTGGGAGTAGTTTGAAAGAATAAATCAATTAGGACACCTTTTCCCCACTGATTGAAGGCTAGATACCATCTCGTAAGGAATAGAACACTTGGATATGTGTATTACATAGAGCAAGCATCTAGGGGCATAGAGGCCTAAGTCTTTAGGAGAAAACAATTGTAATAGCCACGACCCAAATTGTTGGGAATTTGTGTGTCATTTATATTGTAGTTAGGAATTTGACACTTGGATAGGGAAAAACAAGTATAAAAACCCCTGTTGTAAGATTTTGTGAGTGTGGGTGGAAAAAGGAGGAACCTCTCAGAATATATCATGTCTTATAATTCAAAAATATCAAATGAGAACTCAATGTTTATCATATGGTACTTTGAGTAGTGGATTGTGATATGATAATAAATAGTAGTAGGATATTTATTTCACTAGAAATGATTAATTACACCATGTGTTTTAAAGTCTTCAGGAATCGGTCTTTCATTGCGTGCTTCAGGTGAACACACGAGGCTCATCCTTCACATGATAGGGCCAGCGTGTTAGCCTATTGGGAAGAGGTTTCAGTGTCAACGTATAGATAAAAACCCAACATAGCTTACCAAACTTATCCTTCACTATAGTTAAGCTAAAAAACTTTCCCCACCATGTTGCTCAACACTACACAAGTCAACCATGGTCAACTCATGCTCTATGTTACAATAGAAGTGTTTTATGATTTTTTTTTAAAGTCATCAAAGGTGATGATGAATCCCTTAGGTAAATTCAAGAACCATTATATGTCTTGTGCACCCAAAGTGCGTGGAAATAATTGAAGTAG